>JBAMNC010000086.1:0-410000 GCA_037902135.1 Cetoscarus ocellatus
GAGGCCTTCCTTTGTCATTAACTGTGACGCAACCATACTACAGCTCTTGATGTTCATTTCCACAAGCAATAAATAATTAAACAGGGATCTTTATGCATGATGTCATTATAGTCATTGATGGTGCATGTGATATCTGTGGATATTAATGGCCTGTGGACAGAAAAATCTCAAGACCTGTTTGTGTTATGGTCATCCCAGGACAGCAAAACAAATTTACATCCAAAAATGATGAAATACTTAAATCACTCCAACAGAATAATCCTAGTTGTTTGGCTTTGTCAAAAAAGATGTCTCTAAGTGTCATGGAGTATACAGAAAGTATTTGGAAAAACAAAAGCCAACAATCAGACTTCAACTGGCTAACTCATTCACCAATGACTGGCAAAAGCCACACACAGTTGTTGATAGTTCAGTCAGTAATATTGGTAAAATTCCTAAATTTTTCTTGAAATGAACCATGTGTTATTGGCACTGAAATGTTCAGGAGCTCTTAGGCTGCATTCACACTGTAGGCCAGGGGTGTCCAAACTGTTTTGTTTTTTTTTTTTTTTACCAAGGGCCACGTACAAAAAAGAAAAAAAAGTACGGATGACTACGGCACTTTGATTCACCCACCTTAACATGTCAGAGTTAGAACGACCAGTGCAAGGTAAGTTAATGTGCTTAATTATTGAAAATGTTAAATGAAAAAGGATTCCTATATCACAGCTTTCCACTTATAACTCAACAATCATTATAAAAGATTTTGGGTGGCCCAGCAGATTTCAGGATTCTTTTGTAAGGCCTTGCTATCACTGAAAAAGCCTCTGGTCAAGATGAGAATGACCCTCCGTGCAGCAGGGAAGAGATGCTGACAGCTCATCTTTAACTTCAGACCCAGAACAAGACCAAACTGCACAGAACTGCATAACTCTGTAGAAGTGTTGGTGGTTGAAGCTGATTATCACAGTATTTTTTGAAAATCAGACCACATAGTATAAACAATAGCAAAGAAAACCCAGTCAATTCCTGCTGCTATTAAAGGCTGTGATTCATTTGTCTTTATCAGTCAAGTGCAGCGTCAAGTTTTAATGTGGGACAAATTTCCATTAGTTTTTGTAACTTTCTGCAAACCAGATAAGTTGGCTCCCTGACCATAGCATGGACACCCCTGCTTTAAGCCTTAGCACTGTTTTACTTTTATTTTTGTCTGTTCACATTCCTGTTTCACACTGTGTTCCTGTACCAGACTGACATAAGACAGTGATCTCACTCTTAGTTGAAAAGATCAGACTGATGTATGTTGATCTGTTAAAGATCTAATTAAAAAAAATCAGATCTGAGTAACTTTAGAGAAGAAATAAAATCTGAATCATTTTGGTCCAGAGCGTGAATGCAGCCTTGCTTGTGAATGTATATTGTGTTTTTTTGTCTCTAATGTGTTCAGATCTGTTTTCTGAATTGTACTATCTGAATGCGGCCAAAGTGAACTCTTAAGATCTGCTACGAGGGCAGCTCTGTGCTCTAAGTTAGTCAGGATTTGACATAAGAATGAACATGCGCCAAAAACATTTCTTCAGTATTGCACTTAATCCCTTCATGTTTTATAAGTTCTCTCACAATGTAAGGCATGCATCTCTACGCAACATACAGGAGCCTCCCCTTTGGTGCACTCAGCAGAAATGCACTGCTGATACAGGGCGAGGGCAAAATCAACAATTGAGGTTTTCAAGATTCATATCTACAGTGAGGTTTCTGATCATAATGTCTGGTGTTAAAATTAGTAGATCTATTAGGTGCAGAAAATCAGAGTGTTTAAAGCTGGATGGCAAAGTTAACGGGAGGTAATGGTACAGGTCACAAATGGTATTAAGGGTGTCATAACATACCCCACCCCTTATTTCAAACTTTTACACAGGTTCTGTGGCTGAAATGAAAAATGTGTGTCATAATTTGGTCAAAATCTTAAATGTACCATTCACTAGAGGAGGTTTGTGACTGTGAATAAACCAGCCCTGCACAGCCTTCCACAGAACACTTCATTTTGGTGAGTGTTGCTTTAAATGCCAATGAACTCCATCTGACCCTGTCTCTCTATTCCCAGGTGGTTTTGCATACTGAAGTCCAGCTGTATGCTTTCATAGGGAAATTTTGGGGTAAGATACCATGTAAGGGGTACATGTTTCAATGACTTGTGACATCATAAGAGTAGATTCTGATTGGATGGTTAGGTTTCTTGTTTTCAGACAGAAATGGATCAAATATAGGAGTAGGTGCCTTTTTACATTTTATAAATAAGTAGGTACTCTGGATACCCAGATACAGGAGAAAAATACTAAGTGTCATATGTCCAATTGACTGAGTAAGGAAAAAGTGAAAAAACCTACCAGGTATTTGTACTTTGAGAGAAGAAATGTGTCCTTGTGCTTCCATAATCCTGTCCCTCTTTACAAAGTTTAACCGCGCTTTGACCTATCTCATCTGATAAAACTAAAGACCTAAGGGTGAAAGCTCTATGACAGGGCTCTGTTTACAAAGCAACATAAGTACAACTGCACACTCCTCATCCAATCAGTAACCTGCAAACCAGCTGCACTGACAGACTCCAAGTCTGTCACCAGGCAGATCTATTGTGCAAAGCTTCAGGCTTGTTAGCAGTCAGACAAATATCAGAGCCAATCAGCTTCTTTGATGAGGAAGAGGCAGTAGCAACAAGCATAGGAAGGCTGGGCTGATATAGCAAGAAGTGACTGCAACCCTCTGAATTTCTCATAATAAAAGTGAAAGAGTGGACATTTAACCAATCAGCTTTAGATTTTTCAAAGGTTCTTCCCTTCCCAAACACCACCTATGGGTTATTTCCCAGATGGATGGGAAATATATCCCATGGATACGTGAAACAGTCCATCTGGTGTCAGGTTACTCAGTCATCATGATGCCAAAAAAAAAAAAATAAAAATAAAAAAAATCTGAAAGTAGTCAAATCTGAACTCTTTCCAGAGCTAAAATCTCTCCGGCAACAACAAAAGATACTGATTTCTACACAAAAAAAAAGTTCTGA
Source organism: Cetoscarus ocellatus (assembly GCA_037902135.1). Lineage (NCBI taxonomy): Eukaryota > Metazoa > Chordata > Actinopteri > Labriformes > Labridae > Cetoscarus > Cetoscarus ocellatus. The sequence goes on from JBAMNC010000086.1 coordinate 3,041, forward strand.
CTCACTGTGGCATTTGGCACTGAGAAAAGTAGAGGTCCATATCATATACAAAGTTAAACCATTTTCTTTTCACACAAAGACATCAGAGATTGGAATGCATGAGGAGAGAGTGGAGAAAAGTCAAGCAGGACTTCAAACTACAGAAAAATACTCACTATTTAACAGCAGTGTTCAAACTCGGGCATGTTGTTGGCATGTCCAACAGAACTTTAGTGTCAATGATATGCCAAATCTCACCAGATACGACACACAGTTAACACTTTGTCTTCTGCCACTCACTGAGGTGCTATATCTGAAGAGCTAAGATGGAGCCTCAGTGAGAGAAAGGTGGAAAAGAAAGTGTAGGTATGTCAACGTGTTTTACTGTTTAAGAAAAGCTGCTGCAACTGCTTGGGTTACATAACACGTTACCACACAAGAACCAAAATAAGCTCCACATAATACACCAAAATAACTGCGGCATGTATCCTGAATGTTTGCGTTTTAAGAGCAGGTTTGTGAAATGCATGTGAAATCATGTAAGACCACATATGAGGCAGGATTTAGAAATCAGGGACCAGTTGTTCCAAAGTAACCAAGTCAGTTTAGATATTACATTGAACTGAATCTTCAAATCAGGTCATACAATAAAAAGATATTCAGAAATCAAAATGTTTCAATAGATCTAGAAAAAAATCCAGTATGTGCTGGTAAAAATGAGGGATCCATAGAGTGGGGAGTTGGTGGGCTTGTAGGTGACTTAGTTAGGTGGTGTAGGTAATGTAATAGGGTAGATAAGAGGTAGGTAGGAAAGCAGACAGGTTGTTAATGTAGAGTTTGAAATTAGTGTGAGTGGCTCGAGTACGCAAGTCAGTAAGTGAGAAAAAAGCAGGTCCAGTAGATGGATAGGGTAGATAGCTTTGGAAGCTAGGTTGGTGGGTATAGGTAGGGATATGTAGGTAGGTAGGTGGGTAGGAAAGTAGGTAGAGCTTGCTAGTAGGAGAGGTATATGGGCAGGCAGCTGGGGTAGGTACGTATGAGTTCTAGGTTGGTAGGTTATTAGGCAGGGTGAAGGGGTTGATAAATAGGAAGGTAGGTATGTGGGCAGGTAAGCAGGTGGGTTGGTAGGTAGAGTTTGTAAGTTGAGAAGAAAGGTTTGTACATGGATAGGTTGGTAGAGTAGGTGGGTCTGGAGGTAGGTTGGTGGATAGGTGTGCAGATTGGTGGGTAAGACAGAGTAGGTTGGAAGGATAGGTAGTAGGTAGGTATGTGGGAATATTGGTTCCTGGTTAGATAGGTTAGGTAGAAGGGTTAGTGAGTAATAACATGGGGCAGGTAAGATGTTAGTGGGTAGAGTAGGTGGGTATTAATCTTTGGTAGATAAGTGTTAGACAGGGGAGATGAATTTGTGGGTATGGTGGGTTTGTTGGAAGGGTAGGTGTGTAAGATAGGTAGCTTTGGTTGTAGATAGGTAGATAGATAGGTAGGTAGCTAGATAGAGAGTAGGTAAGGTAGGTGGGTGGTTAGGTAGGGTAGGGGGTTAGGTAGGGTGGGTGGCAAGGGAAGAAAGGTTAGTAGGTACTTGATTGGTAGGTAGTGGTTCTGTAGGAAATTCAAGGCAAGACTACTGAGTTATCTAATTTTAATTGTTTGCGAGCTTTTCATGCACATCACTAGTTTTGGTATTTGGTGGTGTGAGAAATTTGGATTTTATTTTTGAAGACTTTACACAGAGCTGGGGTAAGAGACCCCTCCTACGTTTGGTAAAGATGATCAAATTTAGGTTTCAATAAAACCCCAAACGAAAAAAAATTAGATTCTGTCGTCAACATCAGCATCTTTCAGATCAAACCTAGGAACAACTGAGCCCTGGTTAAAAACACCCCTCTTCATACTAAAAAACAACTTCTGTTTGTAGTTGAAATGACAGTGGAGTTAAGTCCTCATCTGTAAGCAGACTCTTACAGAAATAAAGGAACATCACACTTTCTTTAAAGGCTCATAAATAACAAAAAAAGCTAATCACAGGAACAAAAACAAGGGCATATTCAGTCCAATAGATACTGTACAGACTAGTTACATCTTCCTCTTGTCTCGGATTGGCAATTTCCAGAATGTCCTCATGTAGACAGCCCAAAGGAGCATTTAAACCTTTATAAATTCTCATTTATCCACATTTTGTGTCCGTAAGCCTTCAGGGAAGAGGCAGCTCTGTCTTTACGGATTTTTGCCTCACAAATGGCATCTTCATGTTGTTCACTCGCTGGTAAGGTGATCGTGTAGCTCTGTCAACATAAAAATGTGAAAAGCGTCCTCCACCTCACACATACAGGGCGCTCGCATTGGTCCAGTGTCTGTGTGCACACTCGGGTATGTGTGTGTTTGTCTGTTGTTAAGCACGCGGCTCCAGTTTGTGTGACAGCTCGAATAATGTCTGCTGATTATCAATGATGTGCAGGTAATGAACGCTCGCCCTCACCTCTGCACTGTCAACCCCAATAACCTCGTTGCCTAAAAGAGACAGACAGAAAAAAAAAAAAAAAAAACATGCATTAGTCACAAAAACTCACACATACACAGACTGGATTGTTGTCATACAAAGAGTGGAGGAGTCTGTCTGGAAATGGTTGCTAAGAAACTGCAGGAGAACAGGAGCTGCGGTACACTAAGTCAGCAGCAGATGGCGGTACAGTCTATTTATCATGTGGATCCAGATATCAACACTTTATCCAACAGTTTGCTCCAGACAAAAGCAAGAGTCTGAAGAGGTCCTGCAGCTGAGAGGGTCTTTGTGTTTGTTTGTTTCTGGATCACTGCCACAGTTGAATTCACGTAGACAAAGAAGAAACACTCACCTGGCTGATCACTCTGGCAGTGGCGAATCATTCTCACCGTATCTGCAATCATGTGCTGTCAGTTTAAGAAAAGGACAAGCTGTATCAGTGCATCTCAGGACAATATTATTTGCAGATGATACAAGTGTTCTTTGCTGTGGGGACAATATTGAAAAACATAGCAGAAAACAAACTGAAGGCACCGAAGAGTTGGTTTGATTCACATAAACCAACTCTGAACCTATACAAAGCTGAATATATAATATTTGTAAACCAACTAATTCAGAAAATAAAATCATGATCAACTAGACGGCACTTGGAGAGCACAAACCTCCGCCAAGGTAGCTTGTATATAGCTCCATTATGAAGTAACCCTCATCATATGATTCCTTGACCCTGGAAACCTCCCCCTTGCACCTGGAATCTTGTTGATACCATTACTAGCTTGAGCTTGAGCCAAAATGATCATTCACTGATGGCAGTTATCTGGATCACCACCAAGATCTTCTCAATTTTGAGCTGGGCCATTACTGGCATCTATTACTATTACTGTGGAAATAGAGACAGTTCTTGAAATCAAATTTCTTGTAGTATGATCAATGAAAAACTAAACTTGAAAACTCATATCAATTATATCAAATAGAAAATATCAAAGTCATAACAATTTTATACAAAGTTAAAGGTCTTTTAAATCAGTGTATCTGTTCACCTTGTACTGCTCCCTCATGCATCCATACATTAGTGACTGTGTGAAAGTGTGAGGAAACACTTACAAGACAAATACAGGACCAATATTTATCCTTCACAAAAGAGTAATAAGAATAATCAATGAATGTTGTTTGAATTGTATGTTTGTAAGGAGTGTTTCATGTGTTGTGCTGCTTATTTGTGAAGAAACTACATTTATTCTCTGCCCATTAGCTGCATGTTCTGTAGCCCAAGCCCCAATAAAATACTGGAAACTGGTGAGGGAGAAATGCTTTTTATGTGCTGGAGGAGACTGTGCAGGAGAAAATGTTGACTTTACTCACCAGCTTCTCAAAGTTGACCAGGTTGTCATGAAAAGTTTTATTTCCCTCGTGAATGAAAGTGATGTCTAAGACCAGGGCAAAAAGTAAAGTATTAATTCTCAAAATGCAATCAAATGTGTTTTTGTATGTTTGAAGGAGTTAAAAAAGATACCTTTCAAAAGAAGAGGCATGAAAGGGATCTTGGGAGGTTTCATCCTCTTGAAGGCTTCTCTGTAGGCTTTGTGGTTCAGAGAAGGATCCTGAATAAAGAACACAGAGAGAAGAAAGAAGAAAAAGATATGAAGGAGGAACAGATTCAAAAGGTTTGATTTTCAAAGTAGAATGGGAATCAATTTCACCTTCTGCCATCATGGCTGTTTGACTTATGTGAATCTTACCGTGATAAGCTCCAACTCTGAGAAAAGCTTCTTGAACTTCCCCGGACATTTCTGAAAAACAAACTGTTTGATCAGATTTATGACGCAGGCAAACAAACACAAACTCACATTGAAGTATACAGTGCATGTTTACCTCCCAGGTTTGGTTGAGTCGACTAACAGCTGCTGTGTTTAGACCCATAATGATGGCAAACGCAGAGTTCAAATTTCTTTGGGCTTTACAGCTACAAAAACACAAAATTGACAACAATTCTTAACATGCTGAATTAAAACATAACACTTTTACAAACAAACACTTTTAAATTTTGGTTAATTTTGGATCTTCTCACTGAGCAGCAATCTTGATGAACTTCTTGAGCAGCTGTACTCGCTTGTTGAGCGACACGCACATCAGCACCTCCGACATGACCCACTGCTGGACCTCATTGCACCGCTGCAGCAGCACCGAGAGCGCCGCCGTGTGGCCGCTGCCAGGTGAGCGGCTGAGTGTGTAGTACACCAGCTCCTGCTGCATGTGAAGGGAGGGACAAATATCAATGAAAGATGACATTGTTTTCAAACCTTGCAGTGCTGATGGATCTGCCTGATTCATTGTTTGTAATCAGGCAGATCCATCTTGCCAAGCTCCAATCTACAATGATTGTGAGCAGCCCCAGTTAACATAGTCACTCTTTGACTTGTTATACCTGGTCTAGTCCAAAACTTTAGCACGGTTTGGAGTCTTATATGAAGCAGAAACATAGTGGAAGAGGAACTACTTCAGCTCCAGCTGGCAATACTGAAACCAACAACTTTAACGATGTCTGCCACTGCACTGACTGTCATGTAAACAGGGCTGATAAAGTTAGTAACGTCACAAAGAGGGGAACCTAATGTCAAGGGTGATGTTTTAAGTCATTTTTTTCTGTCTACTTTTGAATACTGCAAAGACTGGCGGTAGTTTTCAAAAATGTGCTTTCCTGTCCACAAGTCTGTGAGTCACTATTGAAACTCTGCACAGTAAGGTGCCAATGTCACTACTACAGGTAACCAATCATACGAGGATTTAGTAGGTTGTAAGAAAAACAGATGATGAAGAGACTGACTGGCATGTGATGTTCATTACTGTTTAGTTCTCTTACTGATTATATCATCTCCTCTTATGCCTGCATGGCAACACATCAACTTTAATTTTTTTGTTTAAAAAGTAATAAAAATCGTGATCACGATACAGTCAAACTGTATAAAAGACTTGTGGAGTTGCAATACACTGGAACCACTATAAAAATCAAATCAGCGCTCAAGGACTGTGATAAAAAGGTCACATGACTGTGCAATTAGCTCCATAACCACAATCAGTGTCTTAATTTCCTAACGATACAACAACATCCATATAATCACTTGAAGATGCGGCCTCTTTTCTAACCCTTTGCTCTGTTGCTGCATTTTCAAAACCACAACGCCTTTTCTTACTTTTGCTCAACTACTAGACCACTCTATACTCACGACCCAGCAAATGTAAAGTATTTATGCGTTTAATGCTGATGTCTCAGCCATCTCTGTCGCAAATATGAACTGATCATAAAATAAACCCCAAATAACACGTCCATACTGGTATATTTTTGTGTTTGTGTGTTTACATACCTCGTGGATGGATTTAAAAAGTCCCCAGTCCAGGTGTGTGAGAGCAGCAGCCACATCCCAGGTGTTAATACCCAAGAGTCGCACCGGCCTCCTGCTGAGCTCAGCACTGTCTGTTAGAGGAGGCTGCACAGACAAACACACAGACAGGAGAGCTGAGTTAAAGCACAGAAATACACCAAAGTGTTATTTCTGCTAGAAACTATGCTTCAGAGTACGCTAAAAAATGCAACAAACTCTCCAGATTTTTACAAACAACCACAGTGTTGGGCCTTGGGTGGATTTAAACAACACGACTATAAAAAGTATTCAAGAGCAACACTTGTGCAGACGGTAGATGGCCATGAAATCATATTTGTATTTGGCCCTCTTTTTACAGAAAATGTGTGATTTTACGCTGTTTTTTAAAATCTTTTCTTGTTAATCTCATATTCCCAAAATTGCAATACACAAAACACTGAATTTTAAATTAATTTCATTGGTGTGGCGATTCAGTTTTTAGCAGTCCAAACAGACTATATATACATTATAAAGACACACTAAGACATATTAATAAGTAACGCAACTGTCATGGCTGCAACCATGATAGATACGCAGTTAAGGGAAAAAAAACACAAAGTCCAGTGGTCTATAGTATATTTGTATAAGTAGCAATACATACAGCTTATTTACAAACCCAACTGCTTGAGGAATTAATGACCTCAGTCATCGGTTTGACATAACCCTAAAATGTGAGGCTATGATATTTAGGCAGCCTGGGGTTTGATTCGTGAGGGTCTTCTAGGATGACCCTCTCAGTGTCACCTTGACCATTTAAGTCCAAAGATAACTAATGCAACAACGACGATCAGTAAACAATTCAATAAAAACAGCTTTTAAATTGAGGAAAACACGCCACCACAGAGCTACACTTCACTCTGATGCAGCACTTTTTCATCCCACTGTCACAGTTGAATGACAACTAAAGGATTGTGGCTCAAAGTTTTCTTTCTTCACTGAGTCAGAGTTAATAACATTCAATCAACATGAGTCGTTCTGGGTTGCTTACAGTGCATGACTCTCCATAACACCGTGAAATAGTTTAAAACAGGAAATGTGACTTTCATTCAGACAATGGACCATAATACAAAGGTTACTAGCATATTAGAGGAACTGTGGTTGAGTCTCAAAGAGGCTGTAGTTTGATCTAAACCTCTATCAAAGCTGTAAAAGATAAAGATTTCACACTGCACAAGATTGTTTTGGGGGTAAGGAGCAACAAACTTATCTGGTAGGGTACTTTAATCACTTCTTTTTTGAAATGGGTGACCAACAGCAACACAAATATCCATTATTTAACCACCATCATTACAAGTTAATCCAGAACTTAAAAAAGCTGTATTTTCTTTTTCTCTCTGTTAAAAGACAGTAAAGCATTTGCGATGTTTGTTTCTCTCCAACATTAGGGCAGGTAGCTCATACTCAAAAGAAGGTGCATGGCTGACAGGACATCATTTACTTTGTAGAAATGAAAGTCTTAATAAAAAGAACATGATGGTGAGTTTTTTGTTGTTTTTCTTGCAACAGCTGTGTCTGATTCTGTATGGTTCTCCACAGTTTGTTATGTGATCATAACAAAGAGCTGTGAGGGGTTCTAGTGTCTCTTGTTTCTGCTATTAGGCTGCAGTGTTACAAATTATTGGACAAAACTTAGAGGGTAGCAGTGCTTTCTCACAGCTTCTCTCCAGCATTTTGTTACAGAATACGCAATAAAACTCAACAGTGACATAAGATTTGGCTAATAACCTTGTGAGAGATGAATTCTCTTTTTTGCATATTTGTTGCTGATTAAAAGACATAAAAACAAAACAGAGTATCAAATAAACAGCTGTTTGAAGCCAAATATTGGACTACTACAATTAAGCTGAGCCAAATGATACAGGTCTCTAAAGGTCCTTGAAATTCTGTGAGTGAGGCAGGGTAGATGTCAAATATTCTGCTACTTTTCCTCATGGCAGACAACAGCAAATAAAATCAATTTACTGGATTGTGTTAAATGTGTATTCATCTTTATTCTTCAGAGTAATATAAACTCCTGTACTGCCTGCTAGCCTGTGGTGATAATTACGTTTGCTTCCAGTTTTGCTGTATTTCTTCTCCAGCTATTGCTGTGATGCCACTGTGGTGAGGGTCTCTTTGTATCTGATTGTGCTGACAAAACTAGCTCACAGTAAGACAAAAACAGATCAGGACATTTATCTTTTACATACCAGGATCTCGGTGAGGTCCCTACGACAGACCATGAGCTTCCCCTGTGGGGTCAGAGACTCTGAGTACACGCAGTCACTGGGCTGTAATACCCTTCGCTCTGCAGGAGCAAAGACACAGAAGAGGAAAGAACAACAAAGCCAAGTTGATCATCTACAGATTGTTATATGATTATAGAGGTACTGATAAAAAACAGAGCTTCATTGGTGTACTTTAACAATCTCTCAAGGGCTACGGATAACTATTGAGGACTACTTATCCAATAACACCAAAATAATGATTCAGTTTAGAGAGACTTTGGTAAAGTTAATAGATGACAGTTGACTTAACAGATGGCATGTGAAGTATTTGACTTAGTAATGAACAAATGGTTAAAAAGAACAGCTGGATTACTAAAAAATTAGTTGATCAGTCACTGATAAAAAGCTAGTACTAATCGAATTAGAGAAATGTTAACTTAAAAATGACATTATTAAACAAACTTGTTAACCTGAGCAAGCCTAAAATAATGACTGATTGTCAAAAGTGCTGGTCGTCAGGTTAAAACTAAATGAATATTAATAATATTTAAAGCAGTGAAGGTGCTGGATGAGCTTATCAACTAAAACTAACAGAGAGTATTTCCCTGAATTATTTACACAGGTCCTTCATACATAATCTGACACACCAGATGGAGCATTAAGTTTATTACAGTGGTCCATCTGAGAAAGAGCCCATAAAAAGTGTTTGGCAATGGGCTGAATCTTTCAAAAGTATACACATCGATCGCTCTGTCACTTTCATCATGGGTCAAACAGATAATGTATAAACAGGTGCTACTGCTGCAGTGTAAAGTACAAAAAGTGAGCCATCTCGTAAAATAAAATCTCAGCAAAACATCTTGGAAGTGAAGCGAAAATGTCCTTATCATTGAGAAATGCTTTCGGTGTTGTTATTTGTTTTTTATTTAAGAAGGAAATGCGGTAAATCTGATGAAACTGCTACTGAAGCTGTTAGCATCTGTGCTAATCTCTGTTAGAGCAGTCAGTTCCTGCTATTGTCTTGTTTTTTTACTTTACTTTATTTTTCAGTGAGTTTTATTTTAATTCAGTTATTTATATTTGATTTTTTTATTCCAAACCCAACAATGATTGATTGATTTATTGAAGTCTTTATTGCAAACCTGTAAATCCCCAAAAAACACTGAATAAAAGAAACAGAAACAATGAGCTGAAGAAAGACAGAGACAGACCTTCTCAGACAACACTCAAGCATCTCATTTAACAAGTGCGAAAGGGAGTAAGATTAAATATAGACTTTTTTAATCCTGCCCCTTTATTTTTGTTTCATTTTTGTTTTATTTTAAAATAAATATCTGATCAACTTTGAAATTATTCAGCTCCAAATGTCCATAAATGTTATTATCTTCAGCTCAACTTTCTATTCTTTGTCTTTTTTTGACTGCATTTACTTTTATCTTATTAAAGCCTGAATCACTCATCTGGAAATTGAGCATTTTTGATTAAAAAAGCTTCTTTAATGCATTTATTGTGATTTTGCATGCAATTCTTCGTGCGTGTTTGCATGTATGCTGTACCTCCAGAGTGGGACACTACAGCCAGCACCATGTCTTCTTCTGCTCTGTCCATCTTCAGACCCACAATCCTCAGCAGCTCGTGGGCCTCCAGCGAGGGGTGTGTGTGGACGCTCAGGTAGGAGTCGGCACTCATGTACACACAACAAATAACTGCAACAAACACACAGTAATGGTTTTACTGAAAACACTGGTCATGCTGGAAAAACATCAGGAGTACTTTAAAATCAAAGCGAAACAGGCAGAAGAAACTCGAGAGGGAATTGAGTTCATTTTTGGAGAGTGCTTAGAAAGACTGCATTGAGGACTCTGTATTTAAGCAATTTGCATGTTCACATTATGCATGAAAATAGACTCACAGACTGTCATTGTGCATGATTGGGATCAGCCCTGGCCAGTGTGTGCTGTAAATTGCGTTCATGAAATATCTTTGTAGCGTAGTGTTCATGTTGTTTTGTGATGTGTTTGTTTTCTGTAATGTTGCACTGTTGGTTATGAGGTATTTATGCAGTGCTGTGTTTGTGTTGTGTTTTTGTTACGCTGTGTTGAGTTGTGTTGCATTGGGGTACATTTTGGCTTGTTTGTGTTGTGTTTTGTTCAAGGTGTGTTTGTGTTAGTGTTGATGTTTGTGCAGGTGTTAATGCTGTGCTGTGTATGTCCTGAGTTTTTGTTTGCGCTATGTTTGGGTTTGTTGCATTAGTGTTGTGTTTATGTTGTGTCTGTTTTCACTGTATATGTTGTTGTGTTGGTGTTTGGATTGAGATTTTCTGTTGTGTCCTATGATATGTTTGTGTGGTTTCAATATTGTGTCATGTTGTGTTGTGCAATTTGTTTGTGTTCTATTATATTGTGTTGTGATGTTTATTTTTTATGTTTATGCTGCTGGGATATTGTTTGTGTTGTGTTATTTCACTGTAGGCTTTGTTCTGTTGTGTTTTGCTGTGTTACGTTATGTTTGTGTTTGTTGCTCACCTTCTCTCGTCTCTGCTGGTGGGCTTCTGCCTTGTAAACAGTTTTCCTTCAAACTTAACTGCTGGTATGTTTGTTTACTCTGAAACAAGATAGAAATGTAAAGCAGCTTATAAAAATTTCAATTACAAACAACTTTATTTATATCAAATGTAGTTCATTATCAATCTGCCATGCCAGACAGACACTTCAACACAAAGAATATAAATGTTGAAATGTCAGCAACAATTAGCCACTTAATTCTCCCTCCTTTCCACTGGAACATACAAAAACTTTATAAATGTTACAGGTACCATGATTCATGAGTGAACCTGGACTGTTCTGCACATAAACTGTTGGTTTTTAGCGCTATAAACAAATAAGTTTTAAAAAATCATGATGCATTGCCCTGTTTATAGATTTCATGATTCAAGTTTCAATTATTTATCCCTATGGAAATTATTTATCCCTATGGAAATTCGCCTTGAACAAAAGTCTACTGCATAAAAATACTACAAAAGCACTCAGAGAGCGCAGACCTCCGCCAAGGTGATCCGGATCAGTCCCAAAATTTAATCAGTTCTTCCATATCTCATTTCCGACAATTCCTGAAAATTTCATCCAAATCCGTTCAGAACTTTTCAAGTTATTTTGAACACAGACAAACAAACAGACAGATAAACAGACAGATAAACCTCGGCAAAAACATAACCTCCTCGGCAGAGGTAATAAATACATAGAATTGCGATATATTGACTTGTCACTCATTTATCCAGATACATATCATTTAAATTACAAATACACACCCCTAAATTCAGTCAAAGAATTTAAGCTTAGCACTAGACATTTAAAATTTCCTCCTCAACATTGTGTCATATTTTGCCATCATTTCATTCTCTTTCTGTCATTTTAACTTCCCTCTAAAGTTCAATGTTTTTCTTGACTTAACAACCTTTGTATGTTCTTATTGACTTTTTCAGGATGCTACAACTTCTCACCACTTTGACTTTCCCCTTGTCAGTTTCATATTATTTGACACATCTATTGTTTATTTGTCTATTTGACATCTTTTCCAAGACTTCCACTTTCTTGTTGACATTTTTTTGACACCTTGTTTTTTCACATTTCCATTATTTTACATTTTTAACAATTTGACTCGTGGTATGATATTTTAACGTTTTTCTCCACATTTCATCTTCTTTTAGGTTGGACTATGACAAAATATCTCCCTTCCCTCATTTTTTGCCTGACCTTGATACTCTTGAGCAGCATCAAAGTTAAAGGTATTAAGTGCATTCTTTCTGACCCACCTTTTGGTTTGGAGGACAGTCATCCACAGTGCTATAAAAATAAATCAAGAAAACTTAGCATGGATGCATATTTGAAAAATGAACAGAAAGAAAGTCTATCATATGTGATACAGATTAGAAAGTCCACACAGAACCAACACACTTACTGTCTGCGACGTAGAAGCTTCTGGAACTCCTTCAGGTCTTTCTCCAGCGTGGGGAACTCATACAGATCCTCTAATACACATCTGTACAGGGTCTAAAAGAAGATATGGAAATAAGCTATTGAGGGCAAGTTCCATAGACAATATAAAAAATACAGTGTTTATAGGGGTGTTTGGGTGAATGTTATACATTAAGTTAATTTTTATGGAGTTGTTTTTTCCAACAGGGTTACTACAATAAAGAGGGTGAAAAAATGTCTGCACTAACTGATATCAACAGATGAGCTGATGAAAGTTAAGTTGTCCTATTACTGATCCACATACATGCATTCCTCCATACTGCATCCAGTGATCATCTTAAACAAACCCAGTTTTGTCCAAGCAGCCACAACTACCCTGTCCTGTGACGGCTGTTAAGGCTTTAACTGTAGTGTCTGTTTAATAGTCTGTGTAAACACACACCTTCACACACCTGCTCACTGCTGACATCAACCAGCCGTCGTCCCCCATCCCAAGTCCCATCTCTTATTCCTCTGTTACTAGGCAACCATCACCTGGGTTACGCACGAGCTTATACGCATGCCAACCCTCACACTTTGGTTTCCTTGGCAACGTGGCACCGTGCACCGCAGCTGTCAGGTCACAGTGGGACAGGTGATTGGTGCGTGTGTGGACATTCGTGTTTGTTTTATTATTTCATGGTCATGGTTGTCATAGCGATTCAAAATCTGTTCAGCTGTTTTATGTGAGCGTGAAACAAAAAGACAGCAGATACAGCATCGTGACTTGAGAAATCTGATGATTATATTGTGACACCTCAAATCCACATTTGTGTATCTCAAATTGCATAATTTCCCATGTAGGTTTTTTGTTTTTGCAATAAAATCCTCACAGCCCAGCAGTGACTCTGCAGCTGAAACCACGCTGAGTGAGGAAAAACATTCAGCACACTGATGCCAAAAACAGAGTGACTTGGTGTAGTGACAAGTGACCAAAGGTTACAGCTTTGCCTTTCCCAAGTGTAACTACATTGTGGCCAATTTTAAAACCTGACTATCATCTCGGGCCCAACAAACCCCCCATATAACCATACAATGAGACTATAACTATTAACATCCTTGTTTTACAGAGACAGATTTACATATGAATGATTTTTTGCATTTATTATGTTCTTTCCAGACTCTCTTTCTGATAATATTTGGCGGCTCTAAAATCCCTCTCCTTGCTCCTTTTATGCCTGAAAGCATGGATATATTCTTAAAGGTCCCATGTCCTGCATAATCATGTTTCTTTGCTTTTAATGTTGCTAGAAAGGCCTTGGCAGCAGAAGAATATGACACCTTTAAACTCAGTTCATGAAGAGATACGCTATGCCTCTTTAAAAAAAATGACCCTGAAAATGGTCCATTTTTTCTTCCTGGGTTTATTATGTAATAGCTACCAGCCTCCACCTACATGTGTGATTTCATTGGTAGACACCATGACTGTTTTGAAAGTCTGCTCCACAGCCTGTAACCCCTCAAATTCTGTAGAGCCCAGTAGAGAGAAGAACTCTAGTCAACTCAAAGAAAAGCATATAGCCTTTTATCATGATAATCATTCATCATGAAAATGCTTCTATTTATCTTTTTTTCTTTGTTCTCTGTCAGAAAGATAAAAAACATCAACAAGGTTCTCCTGTGGGATACTGCTCAAACTCAGCATACAGGAAAGCGGCAAACAAAAACATCACAGAGGACATACGCACAAATACACACACACATACACATTTCTCTGCTCGCCCTTTCTTCACAATAAGTCTGATGTTGTGTCTATGCAGAAGGGGGGTAAGGGAAACTTGCTATGGATCAAGACAGAGACAAATTAAGAGGAATGAGGCATGTGTGAAAGGACACCAGACGATGTAAGTCGTCCAATCATTCAAACAGAAGAGAGTCAGAGGGAGTTAAAAAAAGGTTTGACGATGAGGAGGCACCGCATCTTACCTTCATGAAGCTCCTGACGTGCTCCTCGTCTTTAAGGAAGTCTTTGTAAAGTCTGCTCCAGTGGGACACCAGCTGCAGTACCTTACGCTTCCTAAAGAGGGCGTCTTTGCCCTCTTCCTGGCCCCTGCAGCGAGCGCTGCTATAAGTGAGAGCAGTCAAGGAGACAACGACGGACAGTGTGGAGGATAAAGACGTGTGAGGAATTGTGTGTGTGTGTGGGTGTGTGTGTGTTTTTCAGCCAGTAAGGATATTGTCCCAGTAGAGCCTGACAGAGGTCATTGGTGGACATGAACACCAGGTACGTCAGCAGGAAGTCATCCAGGAGCATTTCTGAAACAAAGAAGAGACATCGTCATACTATGTTGTTTAAACCTCTCCTGAAAACTAAGACAAGAAAAGTAGTGGTTATTTTAATTTTTTATTCCCATTTCTTGTCCCTGCAGACATAAAGTCAGTTTACGTAAATGTTTCAATGACCACCAGGGGGAGTTTTCATATACTTTGAGTACTGCACAGTGCAGATCCAGATTCAGATTCAGACAGCTCAATTTATCCCAAATGCTTAATTCGCTTTCCAGCTACCAAGGCTTAAAATCTACAATACAAGAACAAATGAAACAAACACGAGCACAACATTTATGTGGTTATCTTTCCTTATCGTTAGCAACAGATTCAGCAGACCAACTGGGTCACCTACAAACAAAGGCTTAACAATTTATCCATAACAAGCACATAAAGACTGTGTTCACAGTTGTACATTTTTGTGAAATGTCAGCATTTTTTCTTTATTTTTCTGCTAGTTACTCTTTAGTTTGCACTTAAACTCAGGCCATATTTGTCTTAGCTCTTATTCATGTATTAAATATCTATGACAGTATGCACCATTGCTTATGTAAAAAAAACCTCTCCAGTTTTCACATTCTGAGTACCCCTGATCCACCTCTATTCTCAGTCCATCTAAGATTCTCTAATGGAGCTCGTGTCACTTCAAGATTTCAAACATCCATAAAATTTCAAACATCCATGCTACCTAAACACAATGGATAATCCACTTACCAGATAAGTCACTGTACAAAAACTCTTTGGCTCTGCTCTGACATATATTCTTGCCAGAGCCTCTGATTGGTCTTAATTTTCAACTTAAAGTGCATGGAAACAGCAAAGAGTTTTCAACAAGAAAACAACAACAAACAGACCCAGCTGGAGCAGCATCTTTTACAGCTAAGGAATGAAGTTGGTAATATACGTAACAAAGTCTGTGGTGGGCAAAGTGTGATTGGTCCAATTTGTGGTCAAGTCATGAAAGTGACTATGGTACCAAGATTTGACATACCTTGGTGTTTGTGTAAATTGGCAAAAATCACATGAAAGTACACAACAAAATGTGTGCATCAGAAAATGCTCGTTAAATGGATTATTCTGTGACAAAAACACTCCTCCTTATATCTGCTTTATTTCTTTAGATTTTTCAAGGTTGTGACTTTTTGATCCAGCAAATAAATAGGGATGTGTGCATCCTTTTTTAAAACAGTTTACAAAATCACGACACCTCAGCTTCTTGGAGGGATCAATAAGTTATCAGTGAGTGATTTTGTCTTTGTCACAGCCAGTGCTCTTAAGTAAAAAGGGGTTTCATCCCCTTCCATTTGTTTTAGTGTCCCTCTTTTCCTTGCCCCCTTGAGAACTAAGGAGCCTCATTGTTTTTTTCCAGTTTGCCTTTGTATTTCAACACTCAACTTCAACATTTCTGCCCCTGTCATTGCAATACTTTTGATCAGCAATGAGCTGCTGACTTCAGTGAAAGGCTCTAGAAACTCTCTGTACCTGCTCAGCACCAAAAGCAGACAGATAAAGTTAGTGACAAGCTGGTGAACACAGTGGAGCACTTAGCCAAAAAAAGAGACAGAGACTTCCCTCAGGAGTTGGATGGAGACCAAAGTGAGAGTGAATACTGGACCTGAAGTCTTCAGGTAGCCAGAAACATCAATCTAAATAAATGCTGATGCTGCCACGTGACTCTTGCACATTAGCAATATCAACTTCAGAAATAACAGTTTATTAAAGCTCCACTAGGAACAGCTGACATACAATTATATATATGAAGTATGTGCCTACAGCTTATTTTCTAGCTACTGTCAGCAGTCGCTCCTTTAAGTTTGCCATTTTACTGTCATCCAAATCTGCATCTGTTAAAATTTTGGCAATGTGAAAAAATGCTGCCACTTGGGATCCCAAGGGGTGTGTCTGGTTGTGTTATGTCACTCTGGTGGTAAAAGTCGTACATGGATTTTGATTTAATTTCAGGAAATGTTGGTCATAGCATTAGAGAGAAGTGGTTAGATTTTGGTGATGATCTGAATCCAGATGCAGAGTTTTTGAAAGAACTTGTTAAGAAGGTCATATCATGTTTTTTTTGTTTTACAAGCCCTTTAGTATGTTAAACATGTCTCTTCCACATGATAGAGCACCTATGTGAACAAAACAAAAAGTCTGCAGCATTACGACCTCCCCCTCTATTTGCAGCATTTGCCTGAACACCCCCCCCCCCCCCCCCCCCCCCCCCCCCCCCATTAAACCTATCAGTGTGATGTCCTACCATTGTTTCATCATCAGTTTTAGCCCATTGGCTCAGAGTAGCAAGAGTTCTTTGGGTACAGTCAGTAGGACAGAGATAATGTCAGTCAGTTTAGTTTAGTTTCAGTCAGCATGTAAGGTGTGGTGTTGTCTTTTGTCAGTATCTCTGGCTAATGTCTGTCACCCACTGTGACAGCTGCTCCATCCATCTTGGATCCTTGTTACATCAGAAATTAATTTAATTTTATTCTTCTAAATCTGACCTGTTATTGCTTTATGTGATGCTGACTGGGTTTATAGATAAACATCTTTTGACCACTGTACACATATTAATGTGTAAATTTTCTCTTTTCATTCATAATCCTCATAATCCATAAATGTTGAACATAACCTGACTCAGCAATGTACCCTCTTGTTAAGTCAAATCTAGTTGTCAGTTTTTATATAAAGCAAACAAACAAGTTGACTCCAGAGCTCACTGAGGTGTGTTAGTTTACACATTTCCATGAATCATTTTCCAACAAGTTGATTCACAGGGGTCTCCAGCTTTCCAGTTGTTGTCTATGTTCTCATAAATTGTACCCAACACTCTTTCCAAGTATTAGAGATGAATGCTGCTTATTCAGTTTGATTTATAAAATGTGACAGTGAAATATGAATCCACCTTATTGATACCTTTGGGAAAATTCCAACCAAACATTTACATCACTTAAAATGTTACAGGCCTATTGGCTCTCACAAAACAACAAACTACGAGGAAGAAACTGAGTTTAAACTCTGAGTGTGTGTGTGTGACTCAGCAGGTGTTCGGTGGCTAAAACACTGAACATAAACAGCCCTCATGACATATGGGTAATGACCCATTGTTGGTGGTGTGAAGGAGAAGTGTGCGTGTGTTTGTGTGTGCGTGTGTGATGTAAAACTCTTTCCCTGGGAAAATGTGTGACCCAAATATGGCTCTGTCAGGCAGAGAGCAAAGAAATCAATTATAGAAGACTGAGCAGAGGCCGCGGCATTAATATTTGATTGACCGTCTTCTCTTAGGAAATAAAAACAACACTTTTTTCTGAGAAATATCTTTAGGCAGGTCTGACTGAGCTTATCACCTTTTCAAAAACCCGGCTGACTTCCTGTCATCTCCCCCTTTTGTGGGCGCTTTTTCTCCTCAGTCTGTAGATGCCATCCTACTTGACCAGCTGTCAGTCTTTACCCTCTCTCTCCCCCCTTTTCACTTTGCAATCCTCGTTTTTCATTTTCTCTGGCTCGTCGGCTACATTTCTACCCGCTACCCCTCTCCTCCCACGCTCAGCTCTCTGTGATGATAAATATCCATTTTCATCTTCAACATATGCCCTCTGCGTTTGCCCGCTGGCACGCACAAAGTCAAACACACACAGTTGCACACGCACAAGGCCCCCTGATGAATAACTCATTCACTTCTGACCTTGGGGACTTTATCTCTTTGGGGGAGAAAAAGACAGGAGAGGGAGTGTGTGTGTGCTGAACTAATTGCTGTAATCTGCCACTGTGTTTTTTGTTGTGTGTGTACTTGTGTATGTAATTTTATGTGTACATGAGGGGGGGTGGTTGGGGTAAGCCAGCTAAAACGGCACGCTGATGCTCAGAAACACCCCAGAGGGCCTCTAACACATGCACACACACATATTCATACACACACATGCTCGCCCTCATGCTTATTCAGCGCACATCGGCTGATAGATGCACACGCACACAGATACAGAGACAAAGACAGGCAAACATGCACACACCCTCTTGATCTTCAGCCCTGCTCCTGCCTCTCCTTGGTGTCTTTTTCTACGAGTGAATAAATATCAGGCGCTCTTCCTCCACAAAGACCACCTCAGTCCTTCCTCTCTCCCTCTTTTCTCCTACATTCACCCCTTTCTTTTTTTTTCAACCGCTTCCTGCAATTCAGTGAGATGACTCCCTGTGGACTGCTGGGAACTGGTGGTGCTGAGGAGTCGATAAATAAAGACGCCTTGTCTTTAAAAATGGTGCAAACAAGCAGAAAGACTGGGTTTTTTTCCTCTTTTAACACAGGTTGGGTGCTGGGTGCCCTTGTGTGGTCAGAAAAGTTTATTTTATTTGGTGAAAGCTTTTAGATAGAGTATTACTGAGCAAATAGAAAAACAGAAAGATTGTCAATATAGCAAAAAGATTAGTTCTAATTACTGTGCTTTACCTTTATCAGAACTAAATAATCTTGACTAAGACTAAAAAAGGCACAACTGTGGTTGGCATTATAGCATGTTATGTTGTGTATGTAGCTGGTATATAGCAGTACATGGTGCCACCGAAAGCTTCATAATTAACCCACTTATAGGTTAAAACTACAAAATAAAACAACATTGGCTTGATAATACACTGCAGTTAGATTCTTCAAGTTTCTTAACTTTTCCTCGACAAAGCTCCTGTGTATAGAACTACTTTGTGATGCGAGGAAGAGCTACGTATCTTTTCAACAGTAACTCCGCTCATTAGATCAGGTCAGAGTGCTGCAGCAGGGTCAGGTACAGTCACTGGGGCTCAAACTGATATATATCACTAAATTTGGCATGTTGTTTTGAATGTGGCCGTCAGGACTTATCTGTTGCGTTGTGTTTACAGTGCCCATTTCACCAATCAGGACTATAACACATGACAACAGTTTGAAGACTTACCAAAATTAAAGAGCTCTATTGAACAGTCCAGGAGCAGTGAACAGTAAATTGGTGATAATACTGTCCACTTCTGGCTTGAAGAATGTAAAGATTGTTCAAATGCTATCAAATATTCATTTCAGCGAATAAAATAAGCGTGGCACTGATCAAACAAGGGTGGTGCATTTTAGGCATCCCTTGCTCTCTCTGTTTCAGTTTAGTACACTTTTGGAAGTTGAATTATGTGTTGGACTCAATGACATTCAAAGAATGCAAAGTTTACATTATTATTCTTTCACCATTTAAAATACTTGAATACTCTATATTGTACACAGTTATCTAACCACTTAATCTCTATTAAAAAGCAACACCAATCAGGAATTGTTACTTCTCCTGAGGTTTACCGTGAGTGCTGACTGTAAAGCTATAAAGCAAGTGGAGAAACATTTGTGGTTAAATAGCACATCAGATATAGAGCTGCCGTACCCTCAGGATTGTAATGGTTTAGTTTGCAGCCTGCAGCAGCCTGAGGGAACTGTTTCACAGACTCATTAAATGTTAACCTCTTGAATGTTCCTCATATTTACAGGCAAAGACACGGCTGAATGACCGCACAGTGGCACCTGGCTGTGGTGTGAAGGCTGACTGATTCATGGCGCTAAACACACAGAAACACTCAGGCACGACAGCATAATTGAGGAAGACATACCTCCCAAGTTTAAACCCACTTCTGAAGAACGACAGACACACAAAGGTCCAGGTTTGGTTGTGTTGCAACATGCTTTGTGTTGAAAATTCAATTCTTGGAAAGAGCGGGCAGGTAGTTGACTTACCAGCTTTGTTTTTAACATGTTGGTAAACAGATATACCACCCACTTCACTGTGAAAACATGTCTCAACTAAGTTCTGTTCTACTCTGAATCTTTGTGTCATTATCAACGCCACACAATCATGTTTACCATACCATTTGGTAACCATTTTCCATTATACTCACAAATAGGAATCCTAATGCACCAAACTTATGTTGCATTGTTGTATTTTAGTTTGCGTGGGAAAAAAAAGGAAAATGTTAAGTCTTTAATTTTCTAAATTGATCAAAATTCAGGCGGAGACACCATATTTATATTTCTTACAAGCTCACAAGTTACACACAACAGTAAATGTTAAAAGTTCTTAACATTTTTTCATAAGCTATATCCATGAGCATAACAGTAAGCTGTTAAATATTACCATAAAAACAAGTCAAAATCAGCTTCAGTAAGCTAACATTATTATAAGTAAGTTAAAATTACCAAAAGCATGCTGTTGACAAGAGGCAATCTGACATTACCATGCCAAAAGAGGAAACCATACACAAGCAATCCCTACCATTAGCAAGCTATTAATACCCTAAGCAAGATGACAATAAGCCAGCTACATAACACTACCATCTAACATAACCATCATGTTAACAGTGATACTACTGAACTAGGATTACCAAACTCAATCTAAACTTGCAATCTATCTTAAATCACCACTTGCAAGATAACAGTATCACAGAACTTTGCAAGACACTGGAGGTCTGAGGTAACATTTCCATTAGCAGGCTAACATTGCCAAGCAAGTGAATATTATAATAAGCTAGCTAAAAAACAACACAAAAAATGAGATACATTTTAAATAATGAGTGGTCAGGGCTTGGGCATTGCTGGTGATTTGAGTCTTGAATATGTCAAATGCACAAGTTGTAAAAGCAAGTTCTTAACTGCTATGAAAGCAGCCACGTGAAAAACCCACTAACAGTTGCTGTTTCCTCAAAAACCTTGACAACAACATCTTTGAGTACAGCAAGTGCAGGGGGTCTTGCTGTCACTCAGGTTCATTTATCCATTTACTCCAAAAACACAGGAAACACATCCCTAAAAATGCATTTACCATGTATTACATGGAAAATATCCCATATTTGGTGTCATTTTTTTAATAAGCCAAGTAGCATCAGGTATTCAAACTGGTATTTAAAGGGTTAAAATCCTAAGGATTATAGAATTTTTAGTAATTGAAGAGAGCTGAAGTGGTTTAAGAAGAATAAAGGTGAAATAAATATTTATGTATGATGATTTTAAAGCATTTTGTTGAACATGTACAGTGCTTAACAAACTTATATGACCACCTCCCAATGTAAGGTTTATGCCCAAGGGCCGGGGAGGGTAGTAAATTAAAGGAATGCAAAGGGTTTAAAAACATAATCTGTTCCCCCTTGATGCAGTGTCCTTCAGATATGGGCTACAGCGTTTTTTGTGCATGTGTGTGTGTGTGTGTGTGTGGACAAACTCACCACTCTCTCTGCTCTCTGGTGCCCCTCTTTGGTCGTCCAGTCGCAGGTCACTTAGCAGGTGCTCCAAGATCTTGAGTGGCGTACCTGACACCACCACATACCTGTAAGATGAGGAGTCATGAAAATCTTCCTCACTAGAGAACCAAGCATGACCATTTCCAACCCTCCATCTTTCCTCTTCCTCCTCAACATCGTCTTCATCAATGAAGCGAAAATGAGGCACATCAAATGTACAGAATCCTGCACTGCTGCTGTCTCCATCATGATCACTATCCCCATCTCCTTTGTCCTCCTCCTCCTCCTCATCATCATCATCTAAGTCTTCTTCTGCCTCTGCGAGCGTAGCTAGCTCGGTGGTCATCTTCATATCGAAACACTTCCAGGGCTTCAGCACTCATCTGAGCTCTCAGACCCAGGGAGGGTGCTCTCCTGTGGGGTGAGCTGCCGAGCCTTCTGCCCCTGTCAGCACTGAGCTCTGGAGATAAAACCCGCTCTTTGACAGCTGCCTCTGTAGCACTCAGAGGGAACTGATTGCTGGTGGAGATGCTGAGCACTGTATATACAAATGCAGACACACACTTAACCTGCCTGTCACTGACACTCCCTACATTGTGCCTGAGGTCTTGGCACAAACTGGTCCAAACATGAGGAAACACAGCCTCTGAGCACAAAGCAACACACTTTGAAAAAACATTGTTGCACACGATTACAAACTCTAGCACAAACATGCTCACACAAAAAATTAAAAAATATGATATTGAGCCCAAACACTAATTAATTAGAGGCAGTAAACCAGTCTTGAAGTCATCTGTTTCCCTTCCAGCTGAAAACAAAAAACCCTTTCTCTTCTTCCCTCTGTCTGCCACAGGCTAAAGCATACATTATCTTTGACACGGATGCACTATCAAACTAAAACTAAAACTGTTTTTACAAGATAAAAACTACACCACATAAACTAATCTGCAGAAAAATCCAAAACTCTTTTAACCTGGACACCCACACTGACACTCACACTCTTATGTTCATGCATATGTGTGGTTGCAACCTGAGCTCTGTAAGTTAAGACACGCTGACAACAGGAAGGAGGATTGCTGTGATTACATTCTGTTTCCTCTGCTGGTTTGGGGCTCTTCTTATGAAAGAGAAGGACTGACCTCTTGTCACAGTCTTCCTCTCTGGACCCACCCCCCGACGACGTGGGAGAGGGCCGGTCTGAAGGTGACGTCACCGAAGACGTCACTCTCCGCAACACCAACACGTCTCTTCCTCGTTCCTTCAGACAAACCCTTCCGACTGCCTCCTGAGGGAGAAAAAAAAAAAAAAAGAGGAAACATTCAACAGCATGTTACAAAGTGAAGCAAGGGCAAAAATGTGAGCATGGCGTGAAGATACTGGGTGCCTTTTAGTGTCAAAAGTTAAGAAATCCTCTGCAGACTGATCACAACCTCGCAGTCTGCTCTCATCTCAGTTTACTGAAAGCTTTAATCTACTTTTTTTCCCTATTTCCCACCTTGAAATGTCCCTTTGGTGGATTTACTTCCAGGCAAATAAATCTAATTTATTTCATAAGCACCAAAAAGAAGAGCCACGAGGTGGTGCGAAAGTAAGTGACACTGGCAGAGAACTCTCAGAGAATAGACTGATTTCCAACTTTAAATTGGGCATATTCTGAGTCTAATCTTGAACACAACTTGAGAGAGCAATTTCAAGGAATCAGATCAGCTTTCAAGAAATATTGTTATGTTTCCAGTCCCTGTCAAGCTATTACAATATGCAATTTCAGTTTGTTAAATAGAAAAAGAGTGTTATTTACCACAAAGTCAATTTTCAGTTAATCTCAAATTATACAAAGTCACATTTCAGAATCACAAAACATGAAGCAGTAATCAGCAGAAAAGTTGCTTATGTCAGATGAATGCTCTGAAACCACGGCCACACATCGGAAACATGATCCTCCCTTGATTTTCAAAGATTGATAAAAACTGACAATCGAGGTTTAATTGTCTGCTTTACTGAACCTGTCAGCTCTTCAAGTTACAGCCACCAGAAGCACAATCACATTCATGCCATGATACTCAGATTGGTTTGGTGCTGGAACTGAAAGATAGAGCTTAAGATTGGGCATGAAAATATATATCCAGAACTCCTAACCTTTAAGTGAACCTCTATGTTTGTTTTGTTCCCCTCTGTTTGTATTTCTGAATTATGAGTTTTGTTAAGTTGCTGCTTATAAATGTTCAAATATTGCTCCTTTAAAATAAAAGTGTTATATTAACATGAGTAAACACTGTTGGGTATCATTTGAGTTGTTTTCTGATACTGGTAATAATAATTAACCTGAAACACCAGGCAGACTATTCAATAAATACAATACAGAATATGTTTCACTAGTCCATCTGGGCAACAGCCCAGTAAAAATCTTCAGGGAGGGCAGAACCTTTCAAAGCATATCCAGCAGGTTATTGGACAATTGTTCTGTCAGTGACATTCATTAAAGACCAATGAGATAATGTAGTAGGCAGCACTATACTGCCACACTGTAAATAACAAAACATGAGCCACTTTGTAGAACAACATTCACCAAAAACATGTTGAAATTAGAGGAAAAATAAAATCCTCTCCATCTAGGAATGCTTTCAGCACATAGCCTGAACCCGTGGTTGGATTGATGCACATGTCAGGTTTGCCTAGGCTGCATCCTAGGTGCCCCACATGTGCAAGGCTCAAAGGATTGTCAAAAATTAAAAAAAATAAATAAATAAAAAATGGTATTGACACTTACTGGTCCTTCAGAGACTGTGTTTCTTGATAAAGAATTGGACTGGTTAGACAGAATCAACCATATTAGCAGCTGGCCTCCTATGCTCATGCCTGTAAAGCCTCTTTTGTTAAAAAAAAAATAATACTGATTTCACATAGCAAAAATGAGAAAATATGCAAAAATAAATGGTTGTAATCAGCTTTTAGATGCAACTTCAACAGTTTTTCATTCCTGTCAAAATGATATTTACACTCAAGACCGCAAAAGCAGCCTAAATGAGTGTAACAGTGCATCCTGAGTATTTGCAGCTTTGTCATACACCAAGCACACTTGTACACACAGTTATCGTTTCCTAGTAATGGAAAATAAGCACTTTAATCCAACACTGCATGCACTCTGTTATGAGGAGTGCTGGTAGAGAGCTCAGCTGCTGCTTTTTCTCAGAATGGCAGAAGTCTGAGATTCAGAGTCAATAAATCGGTACAGTCTAATGTTACTCACATTTCTCATCCTAGCATGTTTAAAACAACATAATTCTTACATATATGATGTGTTTAGAGACAAACTTCTGATTTAGCTTTAAAGGGACTTTGAAAGATAACGTTGAGATATTGTTGTTACATTAACAGACCTTGATGTCCACCCCCGAAATCCAAAAGTCAAGACCCTTTCACTTTCACAGTAATTCTCCTTCACACAGTTGAAGCACACACACCCACTCACCTAACTACACATGCACAGACATATCCTGTTGGCACCATCAAAGGAAGTATCACATATCCTGCCTTCAGTGTAAATGCTGCTTTGTAATTAATAACAATGGGGACAACTAAGAATGTAGGCTGACACTTGAAATGATCTCCCACTTGAAATATAGAGCAGCGAGTTAACACACACACACACACACACTCACACACGCACACACACCTGCAGTGACAGCAAAGGGAACATAGCTCCAGATGGACAAAGGAGCACAATAAGAGAGAGCCCGAGGAGAAAGAGAGGGAGAAAAGGAGAGGAGAGGGGGAGATCAAAAGCAGAGAACAGGAGCAGTAGAGATAAAGGAGAGACGTCTCTCCTCTGGCTGCACGCTGCAGTTTCTGTCGCAGAAAAAGGGATAAAATGACAATCATGACACAGACAGAAGGCTTTTTATATGCTAAGCTGTAGTTCCAGTGTTTCTCATCTAAATACAATGATCTGCTACTTGCTTTAGCCATATACTGATATTAAAATATTGGGCTTTACCTCCCTATTCCAGTTCTGATACATAGAGCATTGAATGTTAAAAGTACTACTCAAATACCCCTGCATTGAAAGCTTCATGTTATTTTTCCCTTTTATAAACAAATGCCAAGCCCTGAATCTATTATGGTTGCAATCCTTTGTCAAGATCAGTGGTCAGTGATGTCACAATGAGCCATGATTCTCAATAACAGGGTTGATCAACAATGGCAAAAATATAACAGCAATTTTTGTTGATAGATGTGGAGATCCAGGGTTGAAAATAAGCCCCAGCCCCCTGCCAAGTACTGGTGCTTTTGTGCAGTGGCAGGTGAATTTGGTCGACCCCTTGCCACAGTGGCAAGTCAAAAAACAAGGAAACAGTGATTTGTGACAGAAAGCAATATGATCAATCAAGAATTTTGCCTGATCACAATTGAAAGCTCACACTCTTCACTAGGGTTGCAAAATTCTGAGAGTTTTCATGCTGAGAAACTTTCCATGGGAATTAACAGGAATTTATGTGAATAAACCAAAAATTTGGGATTTTAAATATAGTTGGATAAAATGTAGCATAATTTAGTCTAATCTTTTCTAAAACAACCAGATTTCAAGAAAATACATAGAGTAGTATAGAGCATATCTATATACTATTCCTCTATCACATGCACAGAGGATTTCTAGAAACCTGGAGTATTGAAGCCATGTGACTGAGCCTATGGACGACAGAAAGTGAAGCTGCAATTGATTGTTCAAAAAAAAAAAATCAAACTTGATAAAGTTCTACCTACAAATAAATCTCTTTAAATGTTATGTTTTTTTTTAACTTAATTATTTTGCATGAATGTCTGCCTATGTCAAATAAAGATTATAATTATGTTTCTATATGATGCAGTTTGTTTAAATTACCCCTAGTTACCATGATATTACCAGAATTTCTATGAAAAGTTTTCAGTGTGGAATATTTTCAAAATTCCCCAGCTTAACTTCCCATGGAAAGTTTCTGGAAAGTTTCCACCCTACTCTTCACCTTAATAGATGATTTTCCTCATATGAGTTCATCTACTTTTAAAACCATTTATTTTTTATCTCAGCTCTCAGCCAAAGTTTGGTTTCATTTTTCCTTTCAAATCTCAGCTGTAATCAAGACTTCATCAAGCCTTAAAATGATGAGGTAAATAGTTAGGAAAAGTAATTTTAAGTTAGTGAACAATACCAGTTTAGTTGAATGTTAATACATTACATAAAACAAATATACAGTTTATTACCTAGAATAACATAAAAGCTTGAATTGTTTTTAATACTGTTCTGCATCATTTCAGTACACCAGTAATGAAAACAAAGTGGCTGTTGTGTTTTTAATCTACCTGCCACAGCAACAGATGAGCAGAAATGTTATTACCCAACCATGTGGAGATTATGGTCATATCATTTGATAACTGTGTTACTTATTTTCTAAATAGAGCTGGAGTATAACACATTGATAGCTCATGAATGAATAGCCCTATTATTTTCAGATTTTTCACTAGAGACACAGAGTTCGTGAAATGACTGGCAGCCTAAAAGATACCAGACAGTGCATTTTAGGTTGTATAACAGATGCTTTCAAAAGTAATATCAAAAGAGCACTTCAGATGAAATCATTATGTAATATATTGATGTATATATATACCCGTTTTGTTTCTGGAGAAAAGTAAGGTCAGCAAAAGCTTGAAAAAGCTCTGCCACACATTTAGCACTAGACTTACAGCCTGACAGTTTTATGTCTCTATAAGGTTTACAGGCACTAGAGGTTTGAAGAGCAGAGGTGGGCCAAGAGGAGCATGTAGTGGAATGATCTTACAGGCAAAGGACAAACATAAAACCCACTGACCTTGGCCTTTGACCCCGTGCCTCCAATAAGCAATAAGTCCATGGCAAAGCCAAGAATAAGAATTAAAGACTTTTTGTGCATAGTTTGACAAAAAGCTCCCAGGAGGTGGTGAGATTGCACATTGACAAGCAAGTGATGATGATGAGACCCAAGGATGTTTGATTATGTCCCCCCAAATTGTACTAGTTCTTTTGTTAGTTTGAGAAAACTGCTCATAGAAATCCTGGAATATCACATTAACAAGATGGGGATAAACACAACAGCCAATAACCTTTGACGTCCAAAACTGCATCACTTTATCTTTTAGTAAGGGAAGACTTGAATGCAAAGTTTGATAGCATCCCCTTGACACATTCTTGAGATATCACTTTGACATGCAAAGGATGACCAAGACAATCCATGACCTTTACCTCTGACCTCCAAAATCTGATCAGTAAATCGATTTAGAGAAAATCTCTTACAGAGTCACATTCACAATGGTGCATTCCCAAGCACAGGGTGATCATAGGCTCCATGACCTTTACATTCAACCCATGACATTGAAAATCTAATGTAGTCACCCTTGAGTTAGAATGGACATTTGTGTAAAGTCAATGAAAATCCTCTGAAGTGATTATTTAAATATTACGTTCAACAAGCAAAGACTGATCATGAGGCACCATAGCTGAACCTTTGTCCTATGACCTTTGCGATCTATTGAACATAAGCTTAATTGAGTGTCCACATTTATGCAAAATACGATTACATTTTTGGCAGATCTCTTAAGATACAGTTTGACCTTTGATCATGACTCTAGAACATAGTCTTTAAATTTTCATCCTTGAGTAAGTGTGGGAACTTTTTTTAGTTTGATCAATCTTTAGATACTGCTTTAATAAGTAACTGTACCATGAGGCTTCATATCTTTGACTTTGCCTCCAAAATCTATTCAATTGATCAACGTTTGGAGAAAATCCTTAAAATCTGTTGCCAGCCCAGGGGCATACAAAGTCCTAAGGGTCATATAAGTGCCAACAGGACAGGAGTCAAAAGTTGAGATAACACTGAAGGCAGCGGTTTTAACATGAGACATCCTGGAGCCCTAAACCTGAGCAAACTAACAGTCAGAAAAAAACTCCATAATACACAAAACTAGTCAATGACCAGCAAACACACAAACACACAAATGTTATCTGTGTGGTAGGCTGATGTAATGAGTTGTCTGATCCTCAGAGACAGCTGCTGGGTTCGTGATTTGGGTCAGACACAACAACATGCCCAAAGTGCTGCATGTACTTGCGTGCAGACATGCCCTGATGACACACACATTTTTTACAGATGTTCAAATCATGGAGGTTCAGTGGATTCTTCTCCTCCTAAGGTGTTTTGTCTGCTTTAGTACAGGTTAACTACAAACTTTGTAGACCTTTTATTTTTCTGTCAAAGCTTATGTGCTTGTTTAGACCTATTTAATGAAGTCAATACAGAACATGAAAAAAGGCTAAAGTACTCCCAAGCACAATTTCAACTGAAATTTGCAGTGGTTTCTGAAATTTAACCCCCTTCAAAGTGTTTTTTTGTTGAGGAGTTTTTCTTTTTCTGCATCAAAGATTTAAGGGTGGAAGGTTTTGAGGCTAATTTGTGGATTGGGGCTTTCTAAATAAACCGACTTCAAACATCAAGCTTCACTTCAGCGTTTCATAACCAACCGTGTCTACATTACTGCCAAGAGATGCAATGATATAACACTTCCTACTGAACAAAAAACAGCAGAATATTTGTTTTAATTTTGACTCTTATTTAATGATTCAGCGTAGGGGCGTTCAGGTAGTTCATAGGTTATGGAAGAAAAAAAATGACACTCGCCCACTGTTGAAGAGTACCGTCTTGGCTGAACATTGAACATGAAGAAAAAAATGAAACAGGAGCTGTTCATGGCAGCACAACATCTTCTTCTCCTACTTCTGTTCTCCTACTCTGAGACATCTTCAACTTTGCTTAGGTAACTGGAGCTGCTTTTATAGCTCCTGCAGGGAGAATATGGCTGGTTACGAAACTGACTGAATTAACACTTAAGGTTGCATAATCTAAATCATTTCAGAAGACCACAAGCAACCAGACAAGATCAAGACAATGAAAAAAGACTAAACCTACAAGAAACACTCAAAATATTTAAGCAATTTATGTAGGCATAATTAAGGTAACTGCCATGAGGAACATGCATAATCATTCAAGTGTCTGTTAAAGTCAGTTTCCAAATTGAGTAGGGCTGCTTAAGAGGTATCACAAAACTCATCATAAGAAGAAGTTGACGACATATGCACAATAATTCTGCACATTATGGTCTTAAATGACAACAACGGCTTCCCTTACAAAACAAACTTTCTTGTTTATACTGTGGGGCCGTTGAAGGTTTTCCTTGTATTGACTCAGTTTAGGGACAACAAAAATCCCTTGCTTACATTACCACCATTTGTTTTCATTGATAAATTAGCTTTCAAGTTCTGGTGAGCCAACACAGAAAACATAGTGGGTCAGGTCCATGCATGATATTTTAACTAAAAAATAGTAACAAAAATATCATCAACAAGAGCTTAAGAACTCATTCATTAGGTGATAGGAGTACTCCAACACTGACTTCACTGTAAACTATCATCCCTAATATGTACAATAAAAAACATTTTCCAACCACATTATCAAGCCATGTCAGTTGAACTTTGAAAAACTTTGTTTGTCAAACCATTTTTGTTCAATAATTGCCTAACTAATAATGATATCAACCGTTTCCGAGTGCTACATGTGGGTTTTCACCAAGGAAAGTTAGCGTGCAAAGGAAAAGTTGCAATATGTGACAATGGAAAAAGAAATGAGAAGATATGGCATAACAGGAGGTGAAATAGGTATCAACTTGCCAACACACTTCTTGAAAGTTTATTTCATTTTGTCATTAATCTCAGTATTTGACAACTTTCACTGGGAATTAAAACTGAGCAAACAGAGAACAGTCTGCAGTTTCACTGTTTATGTCCACAGACTTTTTGCATTTTCATTATGTAACCTGCTGAAATGAAATGTCCTCAAACATTAACAACCCGGAGATGCTTACAGCTGATACAAAAGGCAGCCATGCTTGTTGTTAACAGAAGTGACGCCGCATGCCATTAATTACATTTTGGGCTGTCAAGCAGACCGCGCCCAGAAGCCCAGATGTGAAGTCATGATAACACGTTTGGAGGCTGAGTGGTCGAAAAGAGACATGTTATTAGATCTCATCATCCAGGATTTAACAAGCACGCTTATCCTCTTTGACCTTTTTCTGTCACTCTGCCACTCTAATTACCTGATTAAGAAATATTGTGCAAAAAAAAGTTAAAATCAAGAAATAAAGAGCAATTATGTAATCAATTCTGCAGAAACCACCATAAAAACAAAGAACAAAGAGTTGTGTAGTCTGTGTTCTTGATACAGAAGCAAATTGTTGATCTTTCCGATAACACATTCGCGCTCTTTACACTGATGCCAAGAAAAACAACTCAGAGCCAGAAAGAGAAAGACACACACAAACACTCCCTCACACACAACATAAAAAGGCTCCTTGAAAATACACCAAGAACACAAGGGCAAATCATTTAACATTCCCATCACGCATATGTTACTTAATGTGCATATCTCGCATTTTTACTCTCAAATTCTCTCTAAATGGTCTGGTGCAAAGAGAAGAGTCCAAGAACAACATGAATTAAGCCTGAGAAAGAATGCAAACCATGGGACAGAAAAACATACTGTGGTGCGGAGGGGTCAGACTGTTATGCAACACAGAAGAGAGGGAACAAGAAAGAGAGATAGAAGGAAGGAGAGGTGGAAAATGAAGCAAGATAAAAGGGAAGAGACACAGACGGGTGGAAAGGTGTGAGAAAAAATGAAGCAGTGACATGAAACAGGTTAAGTTTGTGAATTCAAACTTTAGAATGTTATGGTGTATATTTGTAAGCTATAAAGAAAAATGTATAATATTATTAATCTGCTGATCAACTGATTGATCTGCTTTAATTATTTTTGTGGTCTAATGTAGGTCTAAAATTTTGGTTGAATATTAGCTGTAATGCAACCAACATCCTCAAGCTGGGGCTGTAGCTTTGGGTAATGGACCCACCGTCTTTGTTCTACTGCCTCAAAGTAAACTACCACAGCAGACTGATAGCATCATGTACAAGAAAGTAAACTGGCAAACAGACCGAAAAGTTGCCTAACAACATTCAACATAGTCATGTGGATGTAAATCTATGAGGAGAGGCGAAGGTTGGTGATGCTAGTAATGCTAATGTTAGCCACACTTGGTAGGCCATGTTTTTATATTTTTCACAGGCAGAGTAAAGCATATCACCCAGACAACAACCTCCGGGGATGAAAATGGGGAGGACAATGACAAAGAGTCAAAACCTGTAGTACCATGTCTGTCCACTTGAGGCTGGCTGCAAAAACCTGACACCTAATGATTGTCAGCAGGTTAAAGACGGCCTAACTATACATCTTCACAGCCTGGTTAAAAGATATGGCATACAAATCTTATAATATATCTGATATGATATATGATATCTCTGATATATGACACATCTATGTGCTCTCACTGTACAGGAGTTGAGTTTTAAATTCTCACAGACAATGTGCATTTGTTTAGCAGACGGCGTAGCTAGTAAAGAGGCTGAGAAAAATAAATTAACTATAATGACTTATACAGGTCAACATAATTGCTTCGCTATAGACTGCTACATAAAATGGAGTGTTTTTATGTGTTCAAATGTTACCAGGATGTTGATGGTCTGTGGATAAAAAGACTTAAGGGAGGTTAATTTAATCCATGCTGAGACAAGATAAATGGATTTACAATAAAAAAAGATAGTGACTCAAAAACAAGATTACAGGCCCAACAACTAGGACAAAAAGCCAGAAAAAAAGGAACCCTTTCTTCCAAAAGACACATAGTCAGTTCACCGTCTGACTTGCAGCCTGTTGTCTCTCGAGGCTTTTGCCTAAGTGTAAAAGCCTGTCCAATATTTATTCTGGTTCTGCTTCTGGCTCGGTCACTCTCTCATTTCCTTTTGCTTAACTCATCCGTCACTGTCCTCTTTTGTGTTGCCGTTTGTCTCTTTTACCTAGACAGTGTGGAAACAGATCAAGCACTCTTGCCAAAGAGCAGCACACATTTCTCGCGAGATGACAGCGGCTCACTATAAAACTTACACAGCAGCATATGCAGGGGACCAGGCACTCTGCTGGAGACTGACATACAACCTTTTCTGTGTTTACAGCCCTCCTACTCTTAGATCAACTTTGAAACTACTGTTTTAAGAAGGAAATATGCATATTTTTTGTGTAAAATTATGGGCAGTTGGGTTCAAGTCCAACTTGTGGCTCCTCCCTCATTTCCTTCTCTATCCACAGTCCTATCCATCCAGCCCCAAAATAAATCACTCGATAAGCAATTATGTAACCTATCATGCTACAGCGGGGAGATCTATCTTGAGAAAGTCAAGGGTCAGTCGGACTGCCCATGCTGCTGTCATTACTCTAACAGACTGTATATGTAAAGCTCTGTGACCTCCTCTCTGAGGTCAGTTCTCAGGACACTCACACACTTGTTTTCACCCAACAGGTGTGTCAGTCTCTTTCCTTCCATTCCTTCCCATCCCTTCCTTCAATTCAACTATCTGTGCTTCCACTTCACCTCCACCCTTTTCCTCCACTCTGTCTCCTCTCAACACTTTTCTGTTCCCTCTGCTCAGCACGCTCCAGCAGAGTTTCCCTCCATCTCTGCCTTTGAATGGTCAGACTTTATGCTCTAGAGGATTTAGGTTTGGGAGGAGAAAATAGAGACATGCACTGCTGTGCCCCACACAGGGTAAGAAACTGTGTGCACATTTTTGCTTCACACACATCAACAGACAAAATGAAAGAGTTTTGTGTGTGCAAAAGAAAAGGAAGATGACAAACATCTTTGGCCTCCTGCAAAAAAAAAATATATATCCTGCCTCCCTCTTACTAAGCCCATCTCTGTTTTACCTTTAGGCAAAAGTAGGCCATTGTTTAGGGCACCATGCTTGAAGAGGGCTCAAAAATAGTCATAAATAAAGGATCATATATGAGGGGTACGCTGAGTATTACTTTCAATGGTTAAGACTTATATTGTAAACGCAATTCTCTGTCTAAATTGAATGAGTAAGCTGTCAATGTTGGAAATTGTCTCCCAGTTTCTCCCATTTGTCCATACATTCCCAACTTAGGCTAGAGATGTGCTCACTGTTAGCTTACTGGTCAGCGAGTGGTTAGAGTTGAGCAAATAACTGATGATATGATAACTGAAAGTGCCGTGGCAGAGATCTTTGTTTTCTGTGCACGTTTAGTTCATTTGTAAAACTGGTCGAGTTGCATTGGGTCGAAGAGATAAAGAGGAGGCCAGGCAGTGAAAACTGTGTGGTCTTACCACCAGTCATCAGTCACCAAAAGTATATCCGATGTTACTACTAAGTATTGTAGTTTATCCTGCATGTATTATTTCAAAAACTTATTATCGTCAGAGTTTCCTGCAGGAGAACTGCTCAAAATTGCACCAAAGGCCTCAAGCTCTATGTAACTATCTATTGTGTTAGAAGTCAACTGTAGACATGGTGGTAATTCTGAGAGTACAAAAGACAAAATAAACACCAATGTCACCATCAAATATTTGTGGATAACTGATGACCAGAAGCCAGATCTCACCATCAGCATCGTCTGCATTCCATTTCTAGAATATTTTCTTCTGTGAACCGTCATAACTGTCCCAGTGTATGGGTGTATTAAGTTACCATGTTAACTGATGACTTGTGGCCAACTGTGCTGATTGATGTCACAGTAAAAGCATTAGGAAAGGCAGAGGGTGTGCCCTTCATTGCTTTAATGTGAAGTTTTTTATTAATCAGTGTATCAAATAATAACAATCAATAGTTTGCATGTGAGAAAATACAGCCAAAGAAACTCAGATAACAAAAACACATCCACGGACAAAGTCAACCATGGTGTCAACTCCAAGTCACAAAGTACATGGTGATCAGGTAAGTTACTGCGTCAAACTTATTTCTTTGTTTCCCTATTCCTAAAGGAGAATTTATCGGCCATCAGCCAGATCATCATGTTTGTGTCGGACAGTCTTGTGGCACCATGTTTGTAGTTTACTAGTCCCACAACAGGCAGCTGGATACAGCTTGAGGTCTTTGGTGTGCCTGTTAGCAGCATCATCAGTCACACACATCATGTATAAACAAATACATATGCAAGAGTACTCATGATGCCAGTGGACACATACTTAAGTGCATAGACAAATGTCAAGTAGATCTCCAGTACATATGTGAGATGCTGACAATGTCGAGAGAAGTGCTTGCTTGCAGCTTAGACAATTTTTTTCCTTTTTTTGTTAAAAATATGACTGAAGATTATTAAGTTTCTGTTCTTCACTAAGCTTCTCAAAAACCCTAAAATATGTTTTGTCTGTATGCTCTTATTGCTTTTAGTTACTTGAGAAAGGGCTTCAGATGGGTCTTTGCCTGGGGCCTCCAAATTTCTAAAACCACCCCTGCTCCTCTATTTTTTTAAAACACTGAAACACACACAAGGACACAAACACACAAAATATGACAAATTGTCAAGAGGAAAGGTGGGCCTCATGGAGAGCCAAAAGGAAGCACTCTATGTTCCCTTCCAGTTCCTGTGTGTGTGTTTTTGTGCGTGTGTGTGTGTGGGAGAGTGCAGGGTCTGTGCTGAAAGTGACAAAGTCATATCTATGTTGTGATAGCTCCGGGCCCGATTCCTGGAAATAATGGATAAGAAAACGAAAACACAATGCTTTTAGGTCAGCAGCGAACATAATCTGAAACCATACGTGCACAAATGCACACATTTTATTCCTTCAGCTATGAAAAAGTAACAAGCTGCTCAAAGTGTCCGTCTGTGTGTGGTGGTCCGTAAAAATGTACAAAATCACAAATGCAGGTATAAAAAGACAATGAGGCAGAGGTGCAGCTAAAACACTGTAATGAGATGTGTGTTATATCACCATCGTAACAGCCCACACCAGTTTGCCAGAGTGTGTCTGTCATTGGAAAAAAATAAAAAAAATCACCATGGCAACCCAAAAAAGACAGCAGTGAACCGAGCTGTTGGCTTGATTTGGTTTCTGACGCAGTTTGGAGCCTCAGTTTCACAATGATTTGAAAAAAGGCAAACCAGTAAGAGAGACATTTCTTAAAAGCACCAAACCCTAACAGCTCCAAGTATAGTAGTTTATAGCTGATACATTTGCAAACATAAGGCAGCCCACTTAAGACAGTATCTACATACAGTAGGAGACGGGAGAAACAGTGACCTGTTTTTTTTCAGGGAGGTTTTCAGGCTCTTTGTCGACATTTTCATTCCTCAGCTGATACCAATAAAAAGTAATAAAAAAAAGAACCTCACTTTTCTCACACTCTTGGTTATGCTGTCGGTATTACATAATTGTTATCCAGGGACATGTGGAAATACACAACAATACAGTCGCAAACAGCTTATATCTTTTAAATCATAAGGTAATCTTGGCTCTATTACAAGGAAAAACAACAACAGAAACCCTTATATTTTCTCCCATTCAAAAAAGGAAACATTTTTGTGAAACACCAGTGAAGATCATTTTGGTTTGTGTTAATTTTGGTGCCGCTGAGAACAAAGTGCTCAAAGTATTCCTCAGAATATTTTGATCTGGTTCTACAAATTTCTGGATCAAACCTCAGAAAGGATACTGCATGAAAACTTAAGCTATCTGCCAGAACCTGTTGTGTAAAAAAAGCATTGTGGGTGCTGGTCTGGTGGAGCAGAAAGCAAAAATGCACGTACCATAAATGACCTAGCCAGCCTGGGTTCAATTACCACCTGATGGACGTTTGCTGCGTAAATTTCCCTATCATGTGATTATCCTGACTTTACCCAGGTGAGCAGTATGTGTGAATGCACATGGCAGACTTTTTCACCCAGACTTTAACCCAGTAATTCATTTGTTTTTCTGTGTAAGGACTGGGTGATACGCTTTTTAACATGTATCACTAAAGGAAGAATTGGGGCTGTCACAGTATGCCAGTATGGATGATAACTGAAAACTTAAAAAAATTCAGTTATCATATTTGGCTAAAAATAGGCATACTTTAATACCATACAACTATTTGCTTCACATGGGAGAATGTTTATTCCTACACCTGAGGTGACTGGAAACCTCTCTGTGTGACTTTTTTTTTTTTTACACAGGCACAAGTTTGTGAAATAATGATCTTGATTTTAGGGGTAAGAAGGAGCTGTAGGTCCTGAAAATGCATTTTTAAAATACATGTGCTCTTTTTGTTTTGTAATGATTTTATTGCTGCACAGAGAAGAAACAAAATAAATGAAGAACTGAATGAATGAAAAACGCCCTGTGTTACGACATTTAGGTCATATTACATTATTGTTTGATTGACTTTTTTCGTAATTATTTAGTCATTATTATTGTTTTCGAGTATATATTTTTTAATATACAGTAGTTATGACTGCATGCAGTCTCTCTGCCTCCCTATGCACCCTTTTAGGAGAACTTTGACAAGGTAGAGACTGTGGAGTAATATAACACAGAATTTTGTAGAAATCTTCTATAAATATCACAATAATATTGTTGTCATTATATTTTTTGTCTGTAATTATTGTGAGGTGAAAATCCAATATCGTGACAGGCATAGTAAGAATATAAATTGTGATTATTGTGTAACGCTCTGTTATGAACACTGACTTCTGCCCTGTATTTTTGACGCGGTGTCCTGTCTACCGGTGACCCCTCAGGGTATTACCGAGGCAGCTCTCCCTGGATATTATCCTGATATCAGGGTTGAACATGTTAAAAGGGCTTCTCTCTACCCTGTCCAATAAAGGGTAGAAAACTCCCAAAAAATAACTTTGAAAAATTATAAAATTGATAGTCAGTGACTTTAAAGAGTAATTTTCTTTAAAGAGTAATACTAAAAAGTAGGAAAATTATGGGCTTCATGGTTTTAACAACATTACATAGATAAAACATAGTCTAATATATACATTGGACTAGTAGTAGTCCACAGTAGCGGTTAAGAAACATTTATACATGAGGAATCAAAGTAAAATCTTGTGCTCTTGTTAAATCCCCTATAGACTGAGCTTCAGTCACACTCACCAGGCTGATTTGATATGTGTTCGCCTTCTCAAACCTTCGCCTGCTGATGTGAGTGTGAAATCAGACCGCCTCCACTTCATTTCTTGCCCTCAGGTGTACTGTAGAGCTGGATTATACAGCACAACGCTTCACGAACATCTCACTCATTATGCGCACACACTGACTCAGACTGCCACAGTGCCAACAGTGCATGAACACGCACACACACACACACACACACACACACCCACACACAGGCTCCCACACATGATTATGAGCTGTAGCCGCCAGACTCAAACACACGCACAAGTGAACATAGAGGCACACACATGCAGCACTTGACAGACTGTGAAAGGAGTGTGAGATCACATTGCACGGAGCCATTATTAACACCCACCAAAGACAAGCAGGAGGATGGCTGGTTGTTTCATCACAAGTGATCTGAATGAAGCGACAATGTGCATCTACAAAGATAACTTCACATGTACTCATTATGCTCTAAGGGGTGCACACATGGAGCAAGTACGTGAGGACTAAATCAGGATAATTTACTTCATGAGTAACTAAAACCCAAAGAGTGTGTAAGCTTAAAATGTGACGACAATCCTGACCACATAATGACCCACTCTGCTTACGGCTGTGCGACAGGGACCAAAAATCTCAACCCCTTGCTTTTTTTTTTTTCTTTTTTGCTAAATGTTGATTAATGTAAGAAGTCATATGTTTTTTTCTGTAATGCTATAATGAGTGGACATTTTGATTTGATTGCAGTGATAATTAAAGAATACTGATACCAGTTTGATACACTGGTAATGACTGTAGAATTACTTATCTTTTGTCAAATACACTGGCAGTGTTTTGATAGGTGGGTGTAATTGTTGAGGTGAAGGCACCCAATAGACAGCTTTATGAGCAGTGCAGAGGGCTAGAGGAAAAAGGGCATTAGCTAGCACTGAGCACTGTGTGAAGCTGTTGCACAGGCTTCTTCATTTAATCTCTGAATAATGATGCATGACTACATTTTATAACTACAGTAAAACGGAGATGTTGATGTAAACTACAACTCTTAGGCCCTTCAAATCTGTGTACGGTACATTATTTACATCACTTACAACAGCAAAGTCTTTGTCCGAACCGTCACTTAGGTGTTTCCTTATCATAATATTGGTATATCCTTCCTTTACACCACTAAATCTACAGATAAGGGCAGTTTTCTGTTTTTGTGATGTATTTTGATTAAAAAAAAATCTGCCATTTGAGAAGTGGGAAACAAGAAATGTATCTTTAAAACATAAACTCTCTGGGGGCAGTAATTTCATTAAAAGGTCCCATGTCCTGGTGTGTTTGTCCATTTACATTATGTCTTGGGTGTCTATAAATCACGGATTTGATTTATATTGATTAAAAAAACAAAAAGATTTGTCGCTGTGGAGGATCAGATGCAGTCCTTTTCCCTCCCCTTTGGAAACGCTCAGATCTGAGGGGGTGGGGAGGTTATGATAATGAGCTCTGCGCTGATCACTGCCCAAATTATGTATGACGGGGTGGGGGGGTTACAGGCCGCAGAGCAGACTTTCAAAACAGTCATGGTGTATGCCCTTCTATTATATCAGAAAACACATGTAGGTGCAGGTTGTATACTTATTAAACTTGTGGTAGTGAAAAAAAACTGAGCATCTTAATGGAAGAAAATAGATTTTGCAGGACATGGGACCTTTAACGGATGTTACACTCTGATCAAGTTGACACAAAAAATGATGTAATGATTTGAAGTCCATTTATTGCTACTGTCTGTAACTTCTCCTATCCAGGGTCTTTTCTCTAAGGTAGAGCTCGACAAAACAGTAAAAGTCTGGCTTTCATTTTGGCTCCATATCAGTATGTGCATCCAACCTGCAAATTAAAATAAATGTAATTGACTACTTTCAACCTCTCTGCAGTATGAAACAGAGGGGAGCTGCGGTCAGCTTTCGCACACTGTCCTAGTTGTCTCAAAACATTGGCAATATGTCCCTGTACTTCAGTTTTCTATACAATACCAATTGTATTTCAAAATAAAATATCCTCTATCAAAAGTGTAGGCAGCTTTAGCTATATTTTAACCAAAAGAGAGAAGGCACTGTCTGAAGCACACAAGGATGTTGGCATCACTTTGAAAAGTCAATTCAAGTGGCAAGGGACCCTCACTCCTCACTAATTACAAACACTTTACCACATGTTGCCGACATTTCACACAATATACTTATGTTGTTCTGCATTGCATTCAATCAAAATGAATAAAACATCCAGTTCTGGGTGTCTGGAACTTCTGTGCTTGATGCCTTGAATCAAACAGGTGTCAGTATCATTTTATTTCTACTTATACTTCAAATGATAAATTCCTGCTAAGAATGAATAATTTAAGCGGCTTATTTTGTGATCAATAAGTGTTTTCTATATTTGTGTTCTAATGTTACACAATCTTCTCACTGAGCATTAGGCCTGGCATTTTTTCAGTCAACATAAACATGAACAATATTGTCTTACCCTGTATCTCACTTGAAAATACATACCTTAAAAACGTGATATATTACTTTGTCTCTTATTCTCTCCAGTCCAAACACACATACCCAGAACTTGCTTCTCGTGGCACAAGACCAAAAATGCATGAAAAGTAAAATAGGTTCAGCAGTTCATAAATAGCATGAACTATGAGACATTTGAAAAATAAAAGTATCACGCTCTTGCACTCACCGCTTGGTTCCTGTCGGGCAGCCTGTAGTTGTGGTTCTGCAGCAGTCTGCAGCCGTCCTTCGCCAGCCTCTGAACGGCCTCAAACCCTAGCCGGCTGGTCAGCTCCTCACGGCCGCACACGCTCCCCATCCCTCCGCCGCCACCAACAACACCACTGCCATCCCGAAGTGCGCACACCCCGCCCAGCTGCAACACAGGAGGCATGAAGACATATCTCAGCCCACAGTCCCAAGACATAGTGGAAAAGAGTCAGAAATGTGAGTAGGGATAAGTTTTCAGCTGGCACTTTGTGTCCATGTGAGGAGAATGAGATGAGAAAATGTAATCCTGACTCTCTCTCTGTTCTCTAATTCTTCCTCATCTCTTCTTCTCCATATCTATTACACTGTGTAATTCCCTCTATCTGTTGCACCTCTCGCTTTGTCCCAGTCTGACTGCTCTGTGTCTACAAAGAGTGAGTGTGTGTGATTAGTAGTGTAAGTGGGCGGGAGTGTGTCTGTGTGGGAAGAGAGTGTGTGTAGTAGGGGGAGTGTGTGTCATCCGTCTGCCTCCTCCCATCTACAGTCCAGACTTAAAAGTGTGCTACAATCCTAGAAGTCCAAGGGAAGAGAGAGACTGAGTAAAAAAGTACAAGGATAGGTCAAAAAAAGTGCTCGGACATTCCTGGAAATACTTACAGAACTGTCTTTAAACTGTATACACACTGGCCACTTTATTTGATTCTCCCATTAAACTACACAATAAGCTTATCAGCCTATCATATCGAAGCATCTCAATGCATTTTGGCTTGTAGACATGTTCAAGACAAACTTCTAAATCTTATAACCAAGCATCAGAATGGAAAAGAAAGGTGCTTGTTTTTAAGGGACTTTAAGTTTGGAATATTTGTTGGTGCCAGGCAGACTGGTCTGAGTGTTTCAGACAGTGCTGATCTACTAGGATTTTCAGGTAGAACTATTGCTATGGTTTACAAAGTATGGTCTAAAAAAGAGAAAATATCTGATAAGCTGTGATTCCCAAGGCAAACGCGTCTTGTTGGTGTCCAAGGTCATAGAAGGGGAAACATTGCCTGATCCTCACGAGTCTTGATTTCTGCAACCAGATGGTGGAGTTAGAAATTAGTGTAAACTACATGAAAGCTTTGAGCCATCCTGCTTTGTATCAATGGTTTAGGCTGGTGATGGTGTAATAGTGTGAATGATATTTATCTGGCACACTTTAGGTCCATTCAACACCATTTGAGCATCCTTTAAAAAAAAACTACAACCGACCTGAGTATTGTTGCTGAACACGTCCTTCACTTTATGACTGATGTACCCATCTTCTGATGGCTACTTTCAGCAGGATTAAGTATCTTGTTACAAAGCTCAAACAATCTCAAACTGGTTTCTTGGACATGACGATGAATTCCCTGCACTCTAATGGCCTCTGCAGTCACCAAATCTCAATCCAATAGCACATATTTGTGATCTGGTGTTGTTTAAGATATCCATCATGGATTTGCAGTCGACAAATCTGCAGCAGTTGTGTGATGATATCACAACACAATGGACCAATATCTCGGAAGAATGTTTCTAGCACCTTCTTGGATCTATGCTTAAAAAAAACTAAGGCGATTTTAAAGACAAAAGGGGTCTAACCCAGTACTAGCTAGGAGTACCTAATAAAGTTGCCGATGAGTGAAATTCCAACTCACGGGATGGAGTGACAAGTATATGGATAGGGTTTGCATCCGACATAATCCAAGATACTTTAAATCGACAGTACAGGTGTTTCCACTGTACAATGAGGAGAAAAGGTACCCAAATAACCAACTCATGCCCTCACACGAGCACATCAAACTGACCCTAAAGGGTGGAGCTAAAGCGCTGCATTCTATTGATTGGTCACAAAAAACATCAATTCCCTTGCGACTGCGGTTACAACAAAAAATACATGCAATACCATGTTCAAATAAGTCATGGATTCAAAGTAATTTGTTCACTACTGAAGCTGTAAAGAACGTCAGCACAGCAGTCCTACGTTGTTGCTCTTTGTTTACAATTGCGCTCTACTTCAGAATGCTG
Source organism: Cetoscarus ocellatus (assembly GCA_037902135.1). Classification (NCBI taxonomy): domain Eukaryota; kingdom Metazoa; phylum Chordata; class Actinopteri; order Labriformes; family Labridae; genus Cetoscarus; species Cetoscarus ocellatus. Next base: position 45,485 of record JBAMNC010000086.1, read on the forward strand.
CACTGTGTTGCGCTGCTGGCACAACCCTCTCTTCCTGGTCACATCCACGCTCAAGTGAAAGTAAAGCTGGCGGTGGAAAAGGAGAAAAGATCAGGGTTAACCTCTCCAAACCATACTGAACTACACTGAACCAAACCAGACCACTCGGTTGAAATGCAACCTACTGGTTTTGTCCTTCAGACCTGTGTGTGTATGTGTTTGTGCTCTCCTGGGTGCTTCCGGTATGATGCTTATCACCAGTGATGGGCAGAGGTCTGTTTATTTTCCTTAGGAGGCAGAGAGGGGTATTTCTTTTGGCTCAGAGCTGTTTAACCCTTCCTGTGAGCTCCATGATCCCACGCTGCCAACACACACACACACACAGGATGACATATTCTCAAGCTCTATTTTGTTTACTAGGAAAACTCCCCTCCTAATGACTTGAACTCTTATCTAGGGGAGGAGCCACGTTCACACACAAACACACACACTTGTTATATCACAGCCTCAGTCCTCTGTCCCTTTCTGCTTCCTGTCAACCTGTTTTTAACTTCCTGTCACACACAGACCAGTGAGATAAACCTGTGTCCTTGTGTGCTTGTATTGTTCAGCTACGTTCCTTTTTCTCCATTTGTCCTTCATTTGTCCTTCATTTGTCCTTCATTTGTCTACAGCAAATTGAGTGAGACAAGGAACTTTAATTTTCAGAGGGCTGAAGAGGAGCTGAAAATAATTCTTTATTTTTATTGATTTATTGCCCGCTGTCAAACAATGTCAGACAAACCAAACAAATAATTATGTAAACTCAGTAATCTGCACAAGTTCCTGATGTCCTCAAAAAAGACCGGAGGATCAATCATATCAACATTGTGCATTGATCTTTTCTTTCATCAAGTCTTTACCAGCAAAGTTCATATTTATATGATTAGACTTTCTGTTCTTATTGACACCCACAATAAAGTGCTCATGGAGAGCATCCTCTATCAAGCAGAGTAAGTAATTTGTCAAGCCTCAAGCTTTAATTTTTTATGAATGTTTCATGACTTAATAAAATATTCCTCATAATTCTGACATTTATTGAGAAAACAGGGCTGTGAGATTATCACTCTGACATTTAAGATGAGCACTGGTGTCTCTAAGAGTTGGTGCCACATCTCAATGAGCTGCAAGTGTGCTTTATATATAAACCTTTAAAAAGCCTTTGAAGCACATCTTTTAAGGTCTAATTTGAGTCTTTTATGCTCAGAGGAATAGGATAGTGAATAGATTAAAAAATATGTAGAGAAATTTGGGAATAATGTACGTGAAAGGACAGCAGCTTTCTTGCACGGTGTTATTTGAGCACCAAGCACTTCTGTGGGTTTCAGACCAGCGACCCTGACATGAACTTGAGTACACTTCATTTTATCAATGTGAACATAAGTGTGGTACAGTGCCCTTTTGCTTGCAGAGGTGGTCTTTGGGTCTTTGAATGCAATCATGCTCGAGAATGGGGTAGGCCACCCATCAGCAAAGAGACTTAATAGAGGCGTTTCCAAATGTCCTCTGCTTTCAAATCGTCCACCGTATCCATGAGACACAGGCTGATTTCATCCTCTGAGCTGCACAGTCAAAGTGGAAGTAGGAAGAGGAGTCATAGGTGGCCTCTAGAAATATCTTTGGTTACTGGCATGTATGCTAAAAAAATCATTAAAGTTGGATTTTTGGGAAAAAGGACGGCCTTAATGCAAACTAGAGTTGCTTGATTATGGCAAAAATTATAATCACCATTCTTTTGATTTACATTTAGTCCCAGATCTAGAACACAAAACCCTATTGATTGAACGTCTGTGCATCATGTTCATTTATTGTTATTAAACAATTTTAGCATGTTATTCCATGGAAGACTTTGGAGGCAAGCTGAAATAGAAATGTATGATAGCAATGCTACATGAAAATGACGAAGAAAAACAAATCACCTGTGATTTTTAGTAACTGACTAAACTTGATTATCCTGTTTTGATAAATTGTAAAAAGCCATAACTGCAATCGAAATTGAAACTTGATTAACTGCCCAGCCCTAGTGCAGACCACCTGTAATATGGTGAGTTCACGCAAGTATGTGGTCAGGCATAAGTGGCATTAAAAGTACGAAAGCACACCAGTGGGGAGCTGGTTCGGTGGAGTGGTAGGCAACCAGGCACATCCCATTTGCAGAGTGTCCTGCTCTTCTTCCTCTAACTCCCTTTTCACAAGTCGATTCACTGTCTCTCTCTTGATCAATGAAGGCATAAAACGTGTGTATACTTAAAAACTGCCTGGAAATGCCCTTAGAGTTTGTGATTTAGCATAAGGAGGGCCTCCAAGCATCACAGTGACTAATCTATCTAAGCATGATGTCTGCAGATACGACAGTCGTAGGGTTTCACGGTCCTTCAGCTGTGACAATGGCCGTTTTATCTCATGCACTGTTTCATAGTGAACCACAATCAAAGCCCCATCTGGGATGACATAAAGTCTCCCTGACATATAGTTTAGCATGTTTGAGTTTTGCTCTGTCTCTTACAACGTGCTCCCTCATGTCAAAGATGACAGTCGACCAAGGATAGTCACAGATGTAAACGTACAGCATGGCAAAGTAAAAGGATGACGTTGTAAGCTCCAGCTGGAACTATGAGGCAGAGGAAAAGTCTTCTCAAGCTTTGAGACCAACATCCTTGCCTAAAAGATGTGTCATTAATGAGCTACCACCACAGACTAAAGAAAAGTGTTGAAGAAGAACTATTAGAGGCACCTAAGCACCTCAGAGAGTAACCACAAGAATTTGGTTACAACTATGGAGTCAGTCATGCTTGTCAGCCGAGTCATGACACAAAATGATGGCTCTTTGGTCACTCAGTCTGACACAGTGACCGTCATATTAGATGAAAAAAAAAAAGTGCCTAAACTCTGCTTAATGCTGACTAGACAATTTTAGGTCATTTTTTGGGCTTGATTTACCCCCTCTTTCAGGGTCATGGGGGTTGTGGTCTAACAAAGTTCACAACCACTAATTTTATTGTACTTTTAATGTACTTTTTATACTCTACAATGTTTCCGTGTTTGCACATCAACATCTCTTCTTGTTGAGAAAAACAACTAACATATTTGCACTAGATTTTAGTATTTACAGTTGTATAGTATCATCCCTCTTGGTAGCCGGAAACCCTCACCTCCAGCTCCCTTTATGTACAGTATAATATATCTTTACTCAGGTTACTCTGCCTTTGTTGAGACTAACGATTCTTCTGTAGTGGATTTCAGTTACTTTGCTTATTGCATACAAGTGTAATCTATTTGTTGACATCATTTAAGAGCTTTTCAGCTGTATACTTATTGTCATGTTCTTTCCCTTCTCCACCACAATTTCCCAGTTTGGTATCAATAAAGTCAGTCTGTTTGTTTATCTCTTTGTCCAAATAATTCTCAAGTATGGGGTGTCATTATCATTTTACCAGTCCAGTAATACAAGCCACTAAGAATAAACTGACTCAGAAGTGTCACCAACATGGAGCTGTGTACTTAAGCAGCTCATAAATAAGAGTAGTATTAAACACAACCTGCCTCTGACCAAACATTTAAAAAATAGACATCCTTGTGGGATTATGGCCACAGCACAAGATGTCAAAGACATCTAACTCATTAAATGCTGACAGCATGCTGCAGACATCAATGGTCCTCCATATTTACTTTTCTTAAGAATTCATTTTTAATGGTCTTAAAGTCCAGCTGAATGGTCTAGTGATTGTATCTAAGTAATCAGAAAGGTAAAGAATTGGCTGAGATATTCTCTGTGGAAGCAAACTCTCACAAATTAGTCAAGAAATGAACATTTTCTGAAGCGAGCCTGAGTTGAAAATTCCATTAAGTAAAAAAACTCTGACAGATGTCACAAAACAAAGAAAGAATTTAAACACTTCCATTTTAAACACTTTGCCCTGTTCTTAAAATGACATTTTATTCACTTTAAGTCCCCTAAAATGTCCAGCTTCAAGATTCAAGATTCAAGATTTCTTTATTGTCATTCAACTTTATACCAGCAGTACACAGTGAACGAAATTCCGTTGCATATGGCTCATGACGCTTACAGCAAGTTAAAGATATTTACATAATACACAGAGACTTTTTATATACAGTGAGGTAGTTCTGTTTTTTGAGGTCCTAGGACTGACCTCTTGTGCAGAGTAGCGGCGGGTTTTCTAAAGTGAGGTGTGCAGTCGCAGTTTAGTGCAATAGAGAGCAGTTTAGTGCAGTTTAGTGCAGGGGACCTGTACGTCCAGACAATATATGTATTTACATATGTATACTAACTTCAAAAACTCACATGCATACTCACATGTACTCAGTTCGGCACACATACCCACAGATAACATACATACAGCTATGGTAAAGGGTAAAATATATAGAAATTGGTAGTACATGAAAAGGTCATTTATGAAAAATATTAACCTTCAAGCTTGATACATTAGTAAGAGAGATTAAGTATAGAGTTAATTTGAAATCTTTTTTTCCTCTTAGGGAATAAGGGCACACACCAAGAAAAATGATTCATTATCCTATTCATGAAACTTTAGTTTTAGCCAAGTTTTCTGTCAATTTACAACAAATGTTGATGTTTGATTTAATAAGCTAAAGGGACACAGTCCTGAAGCAGTGAACGTTGACTAAAGAATCACTTTTCTTGTACATGCAGAGCCATGATGGTGGAGCCCACGTGTTCTAGGATGCATTGGGAGCTAAACATTTCTGCTTTGTCCCGCTGCATCTCTTTGTAGTTAGAGCTTCCAGTAAATGCATGTCAAAGTTCAGTAAAAAAACAAACAAACCAAAAAACAGGGAAATATTCCCTAAAGTCTTGTCTTTTTCTGTTTTTCTCCTTTCTCATCTGTGGCATAATCAGAAAATAAATACTTGAAGATGTAAAAGATTTTTTCCACCATACAGAGATGGTACCATGAAGAAAACAGGCCTCCCTCTGCGCTCACATCTGACCTCATTTTTCAGCTTCGTCCACACACACAAACACACTTACACACATATGTGCACATGTGGACATGGTTTAAACTCAGTGACCTTTCAAAGACTACGTTGCTATTTTAATTATTTATGATCTATTGATATAGAAATCACCCATTTATGTCTAAGCTAAATTTTTAATCACTGGCCTCAGTCAGAACCAGAGCAGAGTTTTAAATGTTGCTTGTTTACAGTGATGAGGTTACAAAAGCCACCAAAAACTTTAAAGTGTCCTCAAAAGATCACACTGCTTTAGAAAGGCCGCCTGTGGAGGAGTGTGGGTGTGTAAACAGTATTCAGTTTTGGCGTGATATGCTATTTACTGTGACAGCATGTCACAGTAAATATTGTTAACAGAAAAACAGGGCAATTTCCCACATTCTTTTGAATTGCTAAGCTAAAAATTTCAGAAATGACTTGGCGGAGTTTTGTGCTCTCTGAGAACTTCTAGTTTACCCTGTTACACATTGTACATTAAAATATTCACAAGTCCATTTTAAAGACCAATGAGCCCTGGTCACCACCTATATTGAAATAGAATATTAAGTTTTGGTAGGTCACTATATGAACTTTAATCATGAAAAAAATACTTGCAACCATCCATCAGTGAAATCAGCTAAAAGGAACAGTAAAAAGTAAAATGTGTTAAAGTACGGGGTTCAGGTTACTCGCGGCTCCAATGCATTGCTAGAATTTAATTTATTTTATTTTCTGGGGATGTGAACTTAAATGTTAAAGAAGCAACAGCATTATGTTCAGGGTCACTGTGTGAATGGCAAAAAGTTACACTTGCTACCCCTCTACGCTAGCTTAATATTGGAGCAATATGGCATTGGATTAAAGTCAAAATTGTCTTTTATTGCTTGATTTCTTTGTTTCTTTTAAAGTGTGTCTGGGGAACTTTTAATAATATTACAGTGCCTCCTGACTGCACAGAGATATTAAAGATGGGTGGGGGTGTGTGCGTGTGTGTGTGTGTATTACCGGGCTGCTCTCCTCGCTGGGCGTGCGAGGCTCCTGTGGGCTCGTCTCTGTCGTCTCAGAGTCCTGCTCTGATACTTAAAAAAACATTAAGATGTGTAATCAGTGACAAATCTTTTACATAACACAATATAAAAAAACTCAATTTAATTTTAAACTTACAAGCTTTGCGAGTCTTGCGGGCCAAAGCTGCCGCCAACTCACTTTGTACCTGCAAAAGGAAAGTGTCAAAAATCTCTAAATACAAACTGTCGATTGTTCAGAGAGGAGCTCTGTCATCAAGCAGTACTTTTGGTCATGTATTTGAATATTTGACACACTGACCGTAGAGGTGAGCCTCTCCAGAGCTTTCATCTGCAGAATCTCACTGCAGATGTCCCTGTTGCCTTCAGAGTCCTCCTCTGACCTGAGACACACACAAACATACACAGGTTAACATGCAGCTGGCGGGTGTATCACTGACATCAAACATCCACTTGAGAAAACTTAGGGCAGAAACTTTCTGTCCTCTCACTGCCGCCCCCTGGTATTCCCAGAGGAGAATTGCAGTCAAAAACACATCTACTGTATTTAATTGAAATAGGGTGAACATCAGTATTAATGATAATTAAAGCAACAGAAAGACACTTCGATCGATGTCAAGCTCAAGGCTCCAGTGGGGAGTCTCTTTCTGTGTAGGGACACAAAGTAATTAATCTTGATGTCTTTTCATGGGTCACAGAATCAAGATCATGAGAAACAACATAGACTATAAATATGATGCAACATGAAACTAAAAATTGCTGCCACAGGGTAGGAGTCAAAGTCTTAAACTGCATTTTGCTGAAAAATAGCTACACATTTGCCCACATTTGACAGGTCAAAGAAAGCTGGATGAGGTTTTGCTGAAGGGCCCTGTCTGTTTAGGAACTAGAAGCTGGTGATCTGGTACACAGCACTGGTACCATATCCAAAATGTGGGACCAAGATCGGTGACACTGGTGAAGTCAAAGACAGAACGTGAAGTTGGCATCCCAGAAGACAACTCCCCAAGAAGACCAGTTCCTCACCTTTGCTTTACTGAGGAACTGTAGAGAGAGAACCCAAACATGCACAGGAAGAACATGCAAACTTCACACAGAGGGGCCCTGCCTGACCCGGGGACCGAGCCAGCGACCCTCTTGCTGTGAGGCACGTGCGCTACCTGCTGCGCCACCGTGCCGCCCCCAAAATAATGTTGAAGAATATAATTTCATTTATCGAATTGGACAAATGAAACTGGATGTCATTTCAAAATGTGTGCAATAATATAAAAATATTTCAGTCACACTTTAGACAAGTATTTATAGACTCAAACAAGTAATATAACAAAATATATTGTATACCGCAATCACATATGAGCATATAAGTAAAATAAATTGTGTATATCATAACACTGATTATTATTAATAGATGCAGATTATTAGTTTTTAGTTACATAAAAATGTAGTTAAGAACAGTTGTTTTATGAAGAGGCTAATTGTTTGTGTATACTCAGTTGTGAGATGGATATGTATGAATACTTAAGCATACATTTATTTGTATGTTCATACTTAGAGATATTTATGAATTTGTTTCTGGTACTAAAGTTGGAGTTGGAACATATACATTTCTAAATGTATATAAAGATTTATAAATGTATATAAATGTGAATTTTAAATGTGTACCTGATAATATATAAATTATCAGGTACACCGTAAAGAGAACAGGAGAATCTTTTTTATAATGTGTTTACAGCAGGTGCTGTCAGAGACATGTTATCGTGAATTTTTTTGTAAATTATTTTCTTTCTTAAGTGTTTCTCTATTTATTATACATGGAGAAAAGAGTTGTGCATCCAGGTGCTTGCAGACATTAATTTTTCTATCAACGTTAACTTAAGACTGTAAAATGGGGCTACTACCCATGTTTATATTTTGCATTGTTTCTATGAGTATGAGTATTCCCATAATGCTTGACAAAGTTGTCTCCCAGCTAAGACCAGCAACATGTCTTTTAGATCCTATCCCCACATCCTTTTTTAAACAGATTTATACATTTTTTAAATCTGATATTCTTAATATTTTCAATTATTCTCTTCAGACGGGCGTTTTTCCTACTGCTTTTAAAACAGCAGTGGTCAAGCCCCTTCTGAAGAGAAATAATTTGGATCCATCGATTTTAGATAACTACAGGCCAGTTTCCAATCTGCCATTTTTAAGTAAAATTTTAGAAAAACTTGTTTTTAACCAATTAAATGATTTTATGAAAACTTTAAACATTGGTGAAATGTATCAGTCTGGCTTTAGGGCCTGGCCACAGCACAGAGACGGCATTAGTTAAAATATTGAATGATCTCAGGTCAAATATGGATCAAAAAATGCTCTCTGTGCTTGTGCTGCTCGACCTGAGTGCAGCATTTGATACTGTAGATCACCAAATTCTTTTAAATAGACTCAATGGTTTGATTGGACTCTCTGGCACTGTTTTTAATTGGTTTAATTCATACCTGACAGAAAGAAAGTTTTATGTGAACATGGGGGAATGCCAGTCAGGACTCTACAGTGTTAACTGTGGCGTCCCCCAGGGTTCAATTTTAGGTCCTACACTTTAATATTTATATGTTACCTTTAGGCGACGTCATCAGGAGACACTGCATCAACTTTCACAGCTATGCTGATGACACTCAGCTTTACATCGCCGTGTCTCCTGATGACACAGGGCCCATTGATGCCCTTTTTAATTGTATTTTAGACGTCAGGTCCTGGATGGCGGACAACTTCCTTCAGCTCAACCAGGACAAAACTCAGGTTTTAGTTATTGGTACAGGTCCTCAGAGAGAAAAACTGGAGAGCAAACTCCAAGCACTGTCTTTTAGTCCATGTCAGCAGGCCAAAAATCTTGGTGTTATATTTGATTCAGACCTCAGCTTTGACCTGCACATAAGGGATGTAACAAAAAAGTCATTTTATCATTTAAAGAACATTTCCAGAGTGCGCCAGTTTCTCTCTCAGGCCAATGCAGAGACTCTTATCCATGCTTTTATTACCTGTAGGATTGATTATTGTAATGCTCTTCTTTCTGGTCTTCCCAAAAAGAACATTTCACAGCTTCAGCTGCTTCAAAATTCAGCTGCATGCATGCTGACTAAGACCAGAAAGAGAGCCCACATCACCCCGATTTTAAAGTCTCTGCACTGGCTTCCTGTATCTTTTAGAATTGATTTTAAGGTTCTTTTATTAGTTTATAAATCTCTTAATGGTCTTGGTCCTTTGTATTTATCAGATTTGCTTTTACCCTATGAGCCCAGTAGAGCCCTCAGGTCTTCAAGTACTGGACTTTTAACTGTACCCAAAGTCAGAACTAAAACATACGGTGAAGCCTGTTTTTGTTATTACGGCCCCTGCCTGTGGAACAGCCCACCTGACGACCTGAGGGCAGCACCTACTGTTCATATTTTTAAAGGCAAACTCAAGACCTACCTTTTTACTCTAGCTGTTAGATGATTATAGTTATTATTATTTCTTATTACCTTTTTATTTATTTTTAATCCTCTTAATCTGTTTTATTTCCATATTTCAGTTCAGATTTCTTATCTAGAATTTTATTCTCTGTTAACTGCTTTTCTTTATACCATCCTACTTTAGCTGATTTTATTACACATATGTTTTTATGTTATTTCATTTTATCATATTATTTATTTAAATTGTATTATGTTAGTTCATTTATTTATTTACCTTCCTTTCCCTAAAGTATTTTTATCTAATCTCTTATGATTTTTAATTATAATTTAAGTATTAGCTCCTGTGTTTCCTCATTTTTAAGTAAAGATAGCGTTTCCTCAGTCTTTTAATTCTGTTCTGTTTAGAATTTCCTTTTATGTCGCTGTGCATTTGATTAATTTAGTGTAGGTGTTGTATGTGAATTGTGAGAGTGGATGGGGTCTTTTATTTTCTTTGTATGCAGTTTTCTACTTTTTATGTCCTTTCATTTTATTCCTTGTGTGAAGCACTTTGTACTACAAATTTTTTGTATGAAAAGTGCTATACAAATAAAGATTGATTGATTGATTGATTGAGTAATGAAAGCTGGGTACTGAATAAGAATTTTGTTTCTGCACTGAGATCCGATTTGTAAGGAAGGGGCAGGACTAGATGTGCTTTCTGCTTCATTCTGTTCCTTCTCAAACTGGTTTGTTGTGTTGACATACATGTGTATGTGTCTAACTTTATTTGATGGACATGTTAAGTAGTTTGGTGTACATATGTATTATTTGTTTTGACTTGTTTTCTTAAGTTTGAGATGAATAAAGAAAGAATGTTTCCACTCTTTTTTTGAGAAGCATAGATGTTTGGTTTAAAATAACAACAACGAACATAAAAATAAATTATGTTCATCTGGTAAAGTTTATTTTTTTATCGCAGTATGAATCACAGAGGGTATTATACATTACACTGTCATTTTCAGCTCTATAAACAACCATATTACAAACTTTTCAAAGGGATGAGTCTAGATGCCTTCAATACACCAAACTTACTATTAAGTGGGATGTTTTGTGTGAATATTTTGTTTTTGGTGCAGCTGTATTTCTCTGCTTTCTATTTCTGCTCCTTAGTGTCTCTAATGTGTATGCTCCTGAATGGAGTATCCCTGCGTGCTTCCCTTCGCCCTTCCTTCATGTGGTTTTATTCAAAACAGCTCCCAGACACACCTCTCTCTTGATATTGGCGGTGCTGTATGTGAGCACTTTGGCTGTGTGAACATGTGCTCAGATAAAGACGTGAGACTCCTGTCGAGTGTTCTTTCTTTTAAGCTTGAGTGCATCAGTGAATACATTTGAGTGTGTGTCACGTGCAAATGTGTGTGTTTGCTGTACAAACAGGGGTTTGTTTGGGGGGTAAACTTGACATTATTCCCACAGCAATAACACGAGGGCTGTACAGTTTTTCTTCAGCAGCAGAAAAAAGTACCCAGGGGTCCTTCATCTAATATGTTCCTCTAAAAAACACTGTTAAGAGAGGTCTTTCACACGCTAACTCACCCCAGCACAACACACATACACACAAAAATGGATTTGCATACAATTTGGATTTTATCAACAGATCCCTGTGGCTCTGGTAAAATCTGGGAGAGAAAGAATAAGAGGCCCTCAGTGACTACGTATGTTAGGGCGGCCTTAATATCAGAATTTTGAGTTTGAATAAACAAGTGTAAAGAAGACAACTATTTGAAAAAAAACAAAAAACAAATCATCCTGAGCCACCAATAACAGGTGATTTGGTGTTTCAAATTACCGTATACCACAAGCAAATCTTGAGCAGTAGATTTCACAAGTACATTTTCGTACCTAAAATGCTGCCAGTGTACTTCTGTGGGTTAAGATTGTGCCAGGAACTCTGTCGTGTTTTTAAGCTTTCTTACTTCTCAGTGCCATCAAAAATAAAAAATTAAAAAACATTTATTTTTCAAGCTGAAACAATTGTTTCTAGTCGGAAAATTGTCAGGCCATTAAGTAGTACATAAATCCTTCATTAAAGATTGTGGTCGTTATTGACAAAACTGCAGAGAGTCCCAGGCCACGCCAAACACATGGTCTTTGCTATTATAATAATGTTGAATTTCTCAATCTATGGAAATGTTCAAAGAGTTTTTAGACAATTTGGACAGTGAGCAGGAGTTTGTCTGCAATTTTTGGAAATTAAAAACAATAATTTCAAAAAGTTGTATGTGGAAGACTTTACTTTTTTTTCTTGCCATGTCATAAAACATCAGTACTGTTTGACTATTGTTGGAATCTTGTGAATTTTGTAATTCTAGTCTTTTGATAAACATCTCCATGCAGAAAAATAATGTTATTAATGATATGTATTTTAGTATCCGCTGGTATAGATTCAGTGGGGGTGCACTATATTACCTGAAAAATATCAGTACAGGCAGATAACTGCCCTCAAAATCTGTAATGACAGATATTAAAAAAGTCTGATATATACATTGGGGATATACAGTGCTTAACAAATTTATTAAACCTCCACCTAATGTTATGTTTGTGCCACAGCTGCCCCAAATTAACAGCATTAGTAACTACCAAAATCATTTTCAATGTTTCTGTAAATGTTAAGACACCAGTATATGGAAGTTCTTTCACTGAAATTATATTTTTGATGCATAAATATAACTATTATTGTTATCCATTAATTTTCTAGATTTACTGTTTAAAAAAACAGAGAAAATAAAAAAAAGCACATTATTATTTAGTGATCTGACTTCTTAGAGAAGCCCAGTGAGGCGGCTTAAATTTGGGTACAAAGAGATGAATTCAGTCTTTAATTCCTCAGTCCTGCTCCAAATGTGTAACCAATGACAAAAATATTTTCAGTTTTAAATTTGTTTTTTTAAACATTTCTAAAATATTTATGGTTACTCAATTTATGATAGGTGGTCTGATAAATTTGTTAAGTACTTCATATTCCAGGTATTGGCGGTAATATTCACAGATTGAACAACAGCGCAATAATGATATATCTCATTAGCACTGAATGTCCACTTTTATAAATCAAAGGTACAATTTATCAAAGATTTTTTCTTGCTTCACATCTGTTTCAGATCAAGACAGACGGTCACCATGAGAGGAACAGGTCAGTTTCAGTAACATTGAGTCTTTCTGCTCTTGACATATATATTCTTATAAATATCCTATTGGCTATAATGAGCAGAGAAAAATCAGCATATCAGTTATCAGCAAAAATCCAACATTGTGCATCCCTAATACTCAGATATGAATTTTGGTCCATATTGTTCAGTCGTATTTAGACTGTATGCAACATGATGTCTATTAAGGGTGAATGCTGCAGTATGTCAGAGAGAATGATAAATGCTGACGCAGCACTGAGAAGAAAGCAAACAACCCTTAGAATGACACATTAGGGATCTGCTCTAAGGCAAAAACAGAAAGAAAACATTTTGTTTGTTTTTCCTGACATTTACTCGTGATCAAAATTCACTCCTTTCTTTGTATTGAAATATTTGAAATCATCTGACTGGAGTAAATTAGCACATTATTTTATCATCATCAAGGTCTCTGCTGGGGTTTCTATCACTTTTGTCCATTAGAGACTCATAAGATGTAAAATGTCTCTCTGCAGTCATCATGCTAAATCTACTCCCATCAGGATCATTAAGGGTTTTTTCCAGTCTGCATTCATTTGGTAATTTGGAGACTCACCATGAGTTTGACTGTAGAAGAGCTGCAGGATGTTCACAGCAGGGGGTGTGTCAACGATCATTAGGCAGCGCAGAGGGGTATTGATAGAGGATTAACATGATTGGTGCTCGCAACAACTCCCACCACCACCTCGACCACATGCAGTCATGTTCTGTGATTAAGTGTAGGCGTACTCACAGGCCGAGCAGGTCCCTATTTATGTGCATTTTCTGTATGCAGGAAATTAAAGACTCCATACCAATGTCTGAGTTAAGACCTTGCAGATTTTACAGAGCAGAAAGCAATCTTAGTGCAAACCAGTGATTGTTAGGTAGCTCTCCTCTCAATCCAAAATTGTTCCTTCAGCCTTCTGACGAGCCTCTGCTGTTTGGCTTTTTGCCCTTTTTGGATCAGATCCCTCTGCAAAGCAAGCAAGTGTGTTTTTCTCCTCTGAAGCCAAGGTGTCATATTTAAGCCTCAGGCAATCCTGCACCTTCTGCACGATAAGAGAAGACTGAAAGGAGACTGTCAGCGTGATTGTAAGCATCTGACGCCACCAGAGACTATAGCTATCATGTTGTATGCACAGAGGTGCAGAGTGTGTGATATACAGTAAAATGTGAGAATGAAGGGGTGACCTTTTGTGTTGATTCTCACTTTGTTGAACTTTGACCCATTGTTTACAACCTGTCAAACCCTAAAACCATAAAATAACTTAAACTCATCAATAATACAAATTTTTAAAAAATCCCTTCTTTTTCACAAATGGATATTTTTCCATTTCTACTGAATGCAGATTACACATAAGAAAGGAATAAATAAGACTTTACTGATACACCATTATCAATTCTGCTTATTGAGGCAATTCTTTATCGATAACCTATTGATTACGAAGGCTTTTCCTGAAAACGTGGTCTCCAAGTCAGGTTCCATGGATCCTTTTATGGTAAGTTTCAAAGGGGTGAAAATTGTTAACATTTTATCCATACCAATACCATTATTGGTATTGATCCAATTATTTGTTAACTCTTTTGTCATAAATCCATCCATCATCTACATCAGTTTTCCCTTTCATGGTCGGGGGGCTACAGCCTGTCCTAGCTGACACTGGCTGAGAGGTGGGTTACACTCTGGACTGTATGCCAGCTGATAACAGGGTCCCATAGAGATACAGACAACCAATCACACACTCACCCACACCTAAGGGAAATTAGGATTCACCAATTAACCTAATGAGCATGTTTTTGGTCAGTGGGAGGAGAGAACCGCGGCATGCACAGGGAGAACAAACAAACTCCACTGTGAGGCACATGCACTACCTGCTGCACACCAGCCGCTCACTCCCATTTTAATTTTTTTCTCATAAAAAAGCAGATCAACACAGGTTTTCTGGGTCCATATCAAACACATGGTACTCATGCTTTAGCAAGTTTGTGGTGTTTCACAAAGTCACAAACCCTGCATGTAAATAAACATCCAAAAACACTACACTAGAGGAATATTTAATTTCAGAAAGGGAAGTGATGATATCTTATCAAAGGCTGATAAGTGACAGTCTCATAAAAGACAAATCTTGTCCTAGGACAAATAAAATAAACGTATGTGCTGACGCTTTGTTCAAGGGCAGTGTGCAGGATTTAGTTAAACTTTAATGTCTTCTCCTTGCACAGCTCCTCTGAAAGCGGTAAATATGCAGCTTTTCGCACTCGCTGTGACAGCAGGAGTGAGAAATTGAGACGGAGACACTTTTATTGCCTTTAAAGGTCATTACATAAAACAGAATCAGATCTAAATTGTGACGAGCTACTGAGAAAATGAGAGACACGATGGTTGAGTGTTTTTTCTTCTATATGATCATGTTTGATTAACTTTTGAATCAGAAATAGTGCATGTTTAAGTTTCATTTGTGTAAGACATGAAGCTGAAGTTTAAAACCATGCCAAAGATTCTTATTAAATGTTCACTACAAAACAATGTTTGTATCTGATGAGCTCTGCTGAGAACAACATTCAACAATCTAATTAACTTTAATGACCACGCTGTGCCTTGCAGTGAGTATTATTGCTCTGACACAGAAAACCTCAGGGACATGCTGGTAGCGTTGACACAAGATGAATGCCACACAAAGAGTAACTTCTTTTGGACATGATGCAGAGGAGAAAGACCATTTCATCAGTAGCCTGTCATTTTTACGCATCACAAATGTAGGAATCACAAAAAGATGGCAAATCAATCTTATCATCATGTATCAAAGCAATCATTAACTATTTAATGCCCACAGATTAATCCTCAGCAGAGAAAAAAAACATCATTCACAATGAGCACACGCATCAGTTACACTAAGTTGTTTCTAATCTTACTTCACTTCCCTCAGAAACTGACTTTATTTGCAATCAGAAGGCAGGGTCTCCCCCTGCAGTGTAACCATAAATGTATGGGTGAGGCTATCAAAGAACCCCCACATTAAGAATAGCAGGGAGGTCTGTCTTCATAACAGAGCAATGACCAATGGCCCCAACTATTCCCCTATGTGGTCTACTGCTAGACCACAAGGAGGGGGCCAGATCACTCAGGAGAGGTCAAAGAAGCCACCTTTTTTCTTATTTTCCTCTTTCCTATTTCATAATTCTAACAAAACAAAAAAATCACCTCAAAACAGAGAGAGAGAGAGAGAGAGAGAGAGAGACGTTTCCATCCAGGCAGAGACAAAGGGACTAAAGATAAGAATTTAGGATAGCGACAAACGTATGATTGTCCAGACCATCAATCTATCCTCATCATATTTGTCTCTGTTGAATATAGCCCTTATTTCTTTCTCTTGATATTAACTTAAACACATCGTGTATTATGCTAGCTTATTGATCAGCTTTTATCCTGTTGGTCTAACCGCTGAATTCAACACAGACTTCATCACCTGACTTATTTTTGTCAATGTCAATGTCAGCTTTATTTATACAGCACCTTTAAATCAGCCAGTGGCCTACCAAAGTGCTTTACAGTAGTATAGGCAGAGAAATAAAAACACAATAAAAGCAATAAAAACCACTAAAAAAACAAAACAATACAGTGTAAACTAGAAAAGCACTCAGAGAGCGCAGACTTCCACCAAGCAGCTTCGGTCCACTTTGGCGAAAATGGTCCTATCTGGCAATGTTAAAGAATCCTTTAAAAAACTCCTGGATCCAGACGGTGATCCGGATCACCCCAAAATTTAATCAGTTATTCCATATCCCATTTCCGACAATTCCTGAAAATTTCATCCAAATCCGTTCAGAACTTTTCAAGTTATTTTGAACACAAACAGACAAACAGACAGACAGACAGACAGATAAACGCCGGCAAAAACATAAGCACCTTGGCGGAGGTAATAAATTCAAGACCAATAAAAACAGAACTAAAATTTTACCAGAGTTCATTTAAGAGGATATAGATATATAGGATACAGTCCTTCTCCATCCCAGCCATGTCCATGATGTTCTAGAGACATGTTTTAAGAGACTGGGTAAATGCGCCTAAATTCTAGGCTTTAGTTCATTTTCAAATTTTAAGTGTTTGCTTAACATCATTTTTCAGTATCACCAGATCTTCTCACACCTCAACACCTGGGCCTGTCGGACAGAGTGTGAAACCAGTTTT
This sequence comes from Cetoscarus ocellatus, assembly GCA_037902135.1. Lineage (NCBI taxonomy): Eukaryota > Metazoa > Chordata > Actinopteri > Labriformes > Labridae > Cetoscarus > Cetoscarus ocellatus. Next base: position 62,313 of record JBAMNC010000086.1, read on the forward strand.
TAAATAAGGACATTCAGACAACAAGACATTAACGAAAAAAAGACTGTGCTTGACATTTTGTCCAGGTTATATCTAAATTATTTAACATAAGTAGTTACCTTGTATTAGCTTAATACAGACTATCTCATTTTAATGGATCCAGAGAAAACTACACTTAAAAGCAAGCACCCCAAGGCAGTCATGGGCCCAGCTGCTGAGCAAGACTAAAGTAGGTATCTTAAACCAATATCTTTTATATCTGAGCATTCAGAATGGTGCACAGTGCCAGAATTTCTAGTAACTTATTGAATTTAATTGGCTTTAGGTAGTTTTATCCTTTTTTTTTACAGTTGTAAAAATTAGAAAGAGATTAAACGAACTAGAGTTTAAGAGGAAATGTATCATCAGGTCTGCCGGAAACATTCAGTTCAGTTACATCAGGTGTTTTCCTCCCACAGCTACGACGACTCTCCTTTACATCAATGAGAGAGAGAGAAAAGAGGAGAGAGAGGGTGTGAGACAGACAGGGTGAGAGAGGATGCCTGCAGAGAGATAGTGTGATATTCAAAGACAGACACAGACAGCAGCAGGGTCAAAGTGACAGACAGAGAGAGAGAGTGTTGAATACTAAATACCATCCATGTCTGATCTAATAAAGGGGAGCTGCTGTACTGTTAAAACTGAAAATACTCGGACAAAATGGTGTTTGCAAAATTAGCCTTGGTTTCATAAACATGAATTTTGTTTACTCTGGACCTGACCTGGGGGCATGGCTGACGTAGTAGCCTGAATATTTGGGGGGGTAAGGAAAAGGTTTATATTTTGTACAGTTTCATATAACATAATTTCAATAAACTATACTGGCATTGAGTTATCAGATTTTTGATCAATATGTCCAAATCCAAGTTTGACCATCTTGGTCCAGACAGAGTACTGAGACAGCTCATTTCTAGGAACCTGTGCCTTCTTAGGATAGTAGCCAAAGAAGGCTTTAGTTTCAGGAAACAGCTTGTGAAACCTTTTTCTAAATATAAGAGCCTAATTATACTTAACTATTATTTTCTCACTAATTATTTGAATTCTCTGAAGTCTTAAAACTGTTTTTTAGGTGAGGTTATGTTCTTGACGGCATCTGTCTGTTTGTTTGTCTGATTGTCTGTTAGCAACATTACGCAAAAACTACTGGATGGATTTACATGAAAATGTTACCAGAGATGTGGTTTGGTCCAAGGAAGAAGCCATTACATTTTGGTGCTGATCCAATCCAGACTGTCGTCACAAAAAAAAAACACTGAAGTTTATAATGGCAAATCCCATTTCTCAAACTGGGGTACTCGTACCCCCAGGGGCACATGAAGTGACGTGGGGGTATGCGAATACCTGTCAGGTTTCAATCAGTTGTTTCAGTAGTTAAAGTTCAAACTGGCAAATGTTTGTATGGTGAGCTTTGATAAAGGCCTGAAGTGTTGGCAGAGAGGCTGGAGGCTGGATTTGTGAGGCAACTTAGAGAAGGAAATCTGTCCTGAATTGTCTAAGATTCTTATAGTAACATAAGTTCAGTCAGACACCCTTCACGTTAAAGCTGTGGTGAGTTTGTACTTTACAGTTTCAAGTTCATTAATGAATATGTTCCAGAAATGTAAATTTCTCTTTTTGAAAGTGAACTGGTGTTACCCAATGAAATTGCTGGTAAATAAATCTATTTTGTGAGAAATAATTCACTTGAAGAGATTTTTTTTGTATGTTATGCATGTTAAATGTGGGAGGTGGGGGTGGCGGCAGGCTTACAGACACATTTCTTTTTCTAGCTGCTATAAGTGCGTGAGAGTAGGGGGTGCATGGCTGGACGTCGAGTGTTTGAAGGGGTACAGGCTGTGAAAAGTTTGGGAACCACTGATTTACGGCATTATGGGAATTTGAGTTTATATGCAAACTGATGTCAACGTTTTTCAAGCCTTTGTCACCACATTTCCCAGCTTTCCTTGCAATGCCAGCGGAGAAGTTCAGCTAAAACAACGGCTAACAACAACCTGGTAGATCGGCACATGAAAAGCCACTGCCTTAACTGAGCTGCTTGACAGAGGTCTGTGTTCTCGGAGGGCTTTTCTAGATTCTGTTATGTATGTCAAGCTCACATCAGACTGTAATAAATTTTGATATAAGCACCCTTTTGGCCTTCATTGAGAATCATGATTCAGGCTGAACTGAAATCATTCTGAATCGAATCATTACCTTAAATATCGAAAGCAAATAAAATCATGAAATTGGAAGAGTCACATCTGGTTAAGTTTTAAATTGAGGTATTACTACATTTCTTTAGAACAAATATATTTAATATCCATTAATGGAGTAGAGGTATTTGAAAATTACTCCAGCCAGGGGAAAACTCCAATTATATCAAAAAACCCCTTCATTTCCACCCTGCCAGCCTGTAGAGACACTGCAGCAGAAGGTTTTAGGTATGTCTATCACCTACTCTGCTGCACATGAAGTTACAGATGGAGAAACAGGAGAGTGCACAGTAAAATACAAGAGTTTTGTACAAGTAAGTACCATATTCAATTCCCCGCTGTCTCTCTCCCTCTCCCTCGTGTCTGAGTTAACGCTCAGATAAATGTGTTGAAGCGTGCTCTCGTTCCCTCGCTCTGCATATACTCTTACTCGTCTCATACCCACTCCTCACCAGTCTCTCTCTCTCTCCCTCTGAGTGACAGATTGAGTTCAGTCGCAGCCTCAGCAGGAATCCCACACACAGGAGCAGCAAGGCAGGGAACTCTGGCTGACTCGGCTCTGCATGTGCACGTGTGAGTGTGCCGAGGCCTGTGTCATGTTTATCAGTGATCGTATCATGCGTCAGTGTTTTGTGCAGGAGCGTATTTTTTCCCCTTCCAATATGGAGGTGTGAGCGCCCACACATGAACATGTCGCTCACATAAGCAGATCGAGGATTTAAAACAGTGAATAGAGATTAAGTTTCAAGCTCGGATTTAAGGACAAGAGAGTGAGTGTGTGAGTGCCCATAAAGTTTCAAAACTGTGACTAACTTGCAAGCGAGCACTTCTAAAATTCCACCATATGAAACGCGGTCAGTAGTAACTTTTCAGAGTAAATCATCAAACAGAAAATTGACCTAAATCTGAAATCTGAACGGAAACTCTGTTGCCGCAGCTCTGATGTTTCACCAGGGCAGTGCAGTGAGCTTCTTCTTCAGGTCAGTGGACATCACCAAGTACATCTCAACTTTTTCACGCTCACTGTCAACTATGATCTACATTCTGCAAAAGTTTAACCAGCTGGCTCCAACTGCAGGCTCAAAAGCCACAGGGAAATCCTCGTACATTTGATCAGCAATAGAAAAGCATGACTAACACCATTCAACCATATGCTTATTATTGGCTTCTACATATTTCACCTACAACCTTCTTGTTGTAGCTTTGTGAAATTGTACTTTCGTCATCATTTAATGTCATTATTTTACAACCTTCTCTCTTGTTTTGATCTTTTAGGTTTTAACCTTTTTTTGCCAATTTCAGTCTCATATCCTGCCTGTGAATTACTCTGGGCCGCGTGCATTTATGAATGAAAAGGGCTTTATGAAAAGAGTTGCATTTAACTGAGATGAGCTGATGTGAATCTTTGCGCTTAGAGCTTTAATCAAATATGAGAGAATGAAAAAAAAAAAACTTAACAGAGCTTAACGTTGAACCACATATTGATTTTCCACCATGATTGCGATGTGCACATGTGCATGCCATGTGATGTTGGTCATGTGTCCTAAAGCACATCATGCAGCCACTTCTGTGCTGGTTCATAAAGACCTGAAACAACTGTTTTTTCTCTTTTTATGAATGAGGATCAATAAAAACCCAACTAACATCAGCCTCAGTAATCAAAGAACTGATCACTGTGCATGCAGAGCTCCAATGCTTAGTTCCCATTATCAGGTCCCCAGGTGAAATAAAGACACAAATCTGCATATTTTCTTTTGAAATCTGAAGTGGGCAAAATCACACAAGAATGCAGAGCTGTCCTTATGTCATCACGTCACAGCCTGCTTCTCCCACTGTACATGTAAGCATTGCCATTACTTCAATTCACACTACACAGGAAGTTAGCTTGCAAAGCTACCAACAAAACAAGTCACTGTCTCAGAGAGGGTCAGATTTCTCATGAACAGCTATACAGATGAGCAAATACAACAATGTGTGACACACAGATGTAAACAATCCCAGTGCTCAAAGAAGAAAAGGGGCTTTTAATGTTAAACAGCATCTACAGCAGACCACAGGAGACATCAGATAACAAGGTAACTTTTTACACTGTAACATCTTTAAGAGTGTAGGGTAGAGAAACTGTCAGTGATGTGGAAAAGAAGAGATGCTTTGTAAAGCGAAAATTGAAGTGATAGAAAAGATAAATTCTCCTGCTTCAACAAGATGGACCCAATTCTGTGGACTAAACAATTTTTTGAACCTCAATATTTTTGATTCCTGTGATGATCTACTTACAAGACAGTGAACGATGTTAACCTGTCACTATTATGGTACGTTGTGCCTGATCAGTATCATTTATTTCCTTATATCTGGGTGTAAAATCCCCAACGATATACTATACAACAACATTATGCAAAAAATTCACTTTATTTTACTAATGATATTCTGAATCACTAAGCTGAACCTGAAATGTAACAAACTGAACAACAAATGTCATAAAATGCTTTGCAGTAAGGGACGGTAAATGGACTGAGCCTTTAGCTTGAACATTACTTTGGATATGTGCTTATTAAAACCTAAGCCAACATAACATACCTGATAAGTGATATTAAAGGGTCTGTTTAAGATGTGATTCATTTTGCATTGCTGTGCTGTATCAACTGTTGAGTTCCTCCTCAAGTTGAAGTGAGACATTCAAGTGTTTTTACAGTGGCAGATAACTCCAGTTAAGGCAAATTCTCATCGATTAACATTCCCACATTTTCAACTCAGTCGTAATAAGTAAAGTCCCACAAAAAAGGACAGGTCTGAACATGATGAACATTAATGTTCACTATCAAAACAGAAGAAGCATCATGACTCCAACATTGACTGTCACCAGCGTGGCTGCAAGGCAAAGTCTCTTTTATGCAGAGATGGTGGAATATATTATCCCGACATCAAGTACTTGACGTGATGAACATAACAATATGTAAATTGAAGAAATGAATTGCTGAGAATTTTAATCCCTGTACCTAGACCCCTTCACACATTTGTTGTTCCTCACACACATACCCCTAGAGCGTTTTTACAACTTATTATATACTATACTGGCAACTATAGTTGAAGAAGGGTGGGGATTCCTCAGTAATAGCCACTGTTTCTGTTTTAAAATCATCACACAAGACAAATACAACACTAGCAAACAGTACTATAACAAAGCAGCAGACCTCGGGTATACAAATTGTGAAACATACTTTATACCGGCTGGCAGGAAACTTCTGTACAAAGATGGCATAAAAAAAATTGGATTGTTTGCCTTTATGTGTATCCCAAGCAGAAAATTCAGGAATTCATGCAATAAAGGGGATTTAGTTTTTGAGCTCAATAGCCTGTTTTTAAGTGAATTCAACTTTATTTTTCATTCATATTGTGCAGCTTAATTGCTACACCTGAAAGAAACTCAGCCACATCACAGCTTGTAATCAAAGTGTAAAGCACACTTACGGGCTGTTGGTTCCGCCTCCAGAGCGGAACTGGACGTACGGGGCGAGTTGTAGGAGGAGCCTAACAGCCTCTGGCCACTCCCCTTCATTGGAGCGAAACTCACAGGAGGCGGAGTCACACTCTTCAAAGCTGAACTGGTAGTAAGAGTTTGAGTCTGAAAACACCACCCGCTGGTCCACTGCAGAAAAAAAGGACACACACTTTAATCTGGCTTGTTGTTGTTCATCGGTATGTTAACTTCCACTTGGCCGTCACAAAAGCTGTCTCGTCGGCGCAAACTCAAGGTGGCCACCTAATTCACTGATATGCTTTGCAGCCAGTCACAACAAAAAAACTAAACAAAGTACAAAACCTCTTCAAATTTTATGGACTGGAATTGGTCTGTGCATATTGATTGAGTATTTGTTTCTTTTTTCATGATTTTTTAAAACATTTTTCCCCTGAAAGTGCTAATGCTTAACCAAAACAGTTTTCTGTGGAAACCCATCAGAAAAACAGGGGGATCTGAAGACAACACTAGTCCAGTGTAGTGGCTGTAACCAAACCTGACTCACTGACACACAAAATCTGTCCTTCTGACTGCATAAAAAGAAATTAATCTTATCCGGGAAATTACTTCCAATAAGTAGAGAAAAAGATTAATACTTTTTTAGACAAGAATGTCTTTATTGTTAGATACATAAAATGACAGTCCTCCTGTAAGGACTATCATTTTTTTGTAAGAACTACTTCCTGTTCAAAGACAAGGCTACGATTTTGAAACCTGAAACACCAGATGGACTGTTCAATATTTTTCACTCAGTCTATGAAAGAGCCTCTGAGTGTTTGGGATTGGACAGAACCTTTCAAACGCATATCCAGCAGGTGATTGGACGATCATTCTGTCAATCACATTCATTACTGTCAATCAGATAATGTAGTAAGCATGCACTACTGCCTGGATTTAAAGTACATTAGTGAGCCACTTCATAGAGCATACTCCCGCCAAAACAAGGAGTGAAAATATCTTTATGAACCAGCAATGGAGAAGTGATTTCGGTGTTATTCTTTGTCTTTCATTTTACACAGAAATCGGATGAAACTATTACTGAAGCTGTTAGCATCCTAATCTCTGTACGAGCAGTCACTTCCTGCTGTTGTCTCGCTCGTGGCTCCCACCTCTTCCTGCTTTAAAGGACGCTTTGCCCCCAAGCGCCAAGCAAAGCTGTGAGGATCCAGCTGCACTTCACAGTTAAAGGTTTTGTAGTTGTCAGGTCCTACTGATCCAAAATGGTTGGAAAAGATCAAAAACACATTTCAAAGAAAAGATCAGGTCTCAGGAGTAGAAGCAGAATTTACATAAAATAAAAAAACACGGCCGTACTGCTCAGACATAAAATGTGTATCAGAGTTGTATTACCTTGAATTAAATACTGTTAATACCTAAAAGATTATGTTTTAAAATCTCCATTGTGCTGTGTTGATAGATAATTGGAAAGACTATACCAGTAATCCTTCAAGCTGCTGCTCTTTACTTCACAACAGCCACAGAGTGATGATTAATTAGTGAAACCATGATGGTCTAAACAAAAATCCAAAAAGAGTGATTTAATTTATTTTGTTTTGTTCTTAAAGATGAAGGCAAGCATTACCTTCCTGTGTGATCCTATTTTGGTGTAAAAAAAAGAGCCTGAGCTGGTATAATACACACTGATTTGAAAAATAGGGTAATACACATAATGATGGCGTTTCAAGCAGACATTTTTAGCTCTACAGGAAGAAAGAGGACACGGTGGCAACAATAAAACCTGGATAAACTCTTTGTAGCAGCGAATTTGGATTAACCAGACCAATGAACTGAATCTGAGAAAATGTCCAAAAGCAGGCGGCCTAAAGAGGATCAGGTTTACTCATTCTCCGGAGAAACATTAAATGCATTTGAATATTAAACCCTTTGTAAGAGGAAGTGTCGTCCACAGCATACTAAGTGTGTTTTTAACACTGCATAGACTAAAACAAGTGTGAATAACAACTGATAACAGAATAATGGTACTGTGGGGTTTGAAAGACAAAAGTAATATCTTTTTTCTATTAAAAATTACTCAGGTTACATCTTTCATTGTTTTCTTGAAGCAGATTTGTTGAATAATTGATTCTCTTAAACATCCTGTTATACAATCATATTTATATAATCATTATATCATTATCATTATTTAATATAGCAATTTTTACAAAACATCTTTTTTATTTATGATGAAATGCTTTGGCAATGCTGTTCGACAACATTCATGCCATGAAAGCTCTTTAAGATAAATTGAACTGTATCCATTTTTTTTATTATGTTAGACATTACAGATATTTGAACACTGTCTTAATTTCAAAATAAAATGGGTTTTCTCCACATCTGCAAAAATTGGTGTAGCTGACAAATCACAGGGAATCTCTAGTTCCACCAGCTTTTTAAAATATTACCAATGTATTTGTGTAATGTGGACAAAATTAAATTAATTCTGTTATTAAAAACAATAAATCCTAGCACTCTAGCGCTTCAGGGAAGCACCAATCATACTTAGAGCATTTTGTTGCACTTATTAAAATATGAGATGCCACTTCTAAAGGGGCTAACCACAAATACAATTAGATTCAGCAGAGACAAATATGATTATGACAGATTTATGGACCCCCAATTATGTTCTGTTATCAGCATCTTTTACATATTAATGTAATTACTTCTTTGCATTCAGTCTTTATAAATGTCTTTTATTTTTACGTACAAAATATAACTGCTTTTTTCATTTTCAATTGCAAAAAAGTTATATTTAGGCATCTTCTGCATCAGCTAAATCCAAAAAGCATGTTAAAATATTTGTTTTAAGAAAAACAACAGGTTAAAAAGCAAGTCAAATTAATAATCTTCAAATGTTTTAAATCATTTATAAGATAAAAACACCAGAGATTAATGAGGACTGATCATACAATGAATAACAATATTTGAATGCTTAAAATGGTCCAAATACCAGAAAGTTTTGTATGGCACATAGTTTAATTAACCTTCATTAACTAAATAAGCTTACTTGTGTCTTTGAACAGAATAGCTTCTCTGATATTATTATAAATGGTCCTTTACAACATACATAAAAAAAATAATATTTTTTTAGCTCTATGCTTTACAGATGCTTGGTTTGAGAAACTGTGCTGGTTTGGGACAGGACCCAATCTCAAACTTCTGGCAGTGCCCCTGGATGTGTGTTTTTTCTGTGTGTGTGTGTGTGCGTTTGTGTGTGGGTTTACCGGACAGCAGGACTCCCAGCTCCAGCAGCACCTGCCAGACGCGCACAGCGGTGGTCCGACAGCGCACATACATACACTGCTCACACAGCCACTGCACCAGCTCCACCCCGACATAGCTGCGCCTGTAAAACAAACAAACACACACTTTTAGCACTCATATATGGCCAGACTGTGTTCTGAAACACACGCACACATTTCTTCCCTCAGCACAAGCTTCTGTTTTTTTATTTAATCAATACACATTGATTATTCATTAGTTCTCTGTAAGCCCTTTTCCTCTGTAACACAGAATATTTTCCGCCTGCTTCCCCAAGGATAAACTCCATCTGCGTATGTGTGTGTGTGTTTGTGTATGTTATGACAGTTAACAGTACCTATTTATAGCCTTGTCCAGATGCTGATATGTTTTTTGCATGTACTGTATGTGCTGTATATTGAATGGGAGAACATGTAGTCCCAGATTGTCTACGTCACACTTTGCTCGTCTTACTGCATGAACATCTCCACGGACCAATCAGAACGAGGCTTAACATCGACTTGTGAGTCAGAGTTTTTGCTTCACTGGACACATCGATTGAATCCTGCGCTCAGACGGACACACAAACACATTAAACCAAGTGTACCGTATAATTCTGGCCAGGTGTATCTTGTCTTTGGCGGGGTACGGTCCGTTAGAGAGGAAGGCGTTCCTCACAGCTCGGCCAGCACATGGGAAACTCTGTGAACAAGACTGGCACACAGAAAAAAAAAACATCAGAGAAACAAATCACTGCACTGTGAACTTAAAAATCTGATGCGATTAAAAATGAAAAAAAAAATCAACCAGAGAATGAAACATGCACATTAGTGTGCAGAGAGGTAGTGCGGCTACATGCAGCTGTCATTGACCGCCTCACAAGGACAGCTCGATTTCTTCCCCCTGAGGAATCAAACATTGACTTTGTCTACGCACTGCGTTATAATCCTGCAGTTGAAGCTCAGCTGTTTAAGACCCTGTAAAAGAAAGCTGTTTACAGGCTGCTGGTTTTGCTTCACTCATATTCACCTTAACATCTCCTCAGCAGGGTCCACATGATGAGTGATGAGGCTCCATTCAATGATGCTCCAGCAGTGGAGTCACTTCAGCTGAAATTTTTACCGACTGTGTCTATAGGCAAGCTCTCAGGCTAAACAGGTATTGACACTGTTTGATATTTTTCATTATTGTAATGTGACAACTCTGTGAGTAAGGCAGAGGATATGTCAGAAAAATATTCTCATAAACTGAAAGATTATTTCAATAATAAGTTGGAATTTGATTTGGTAAGCATTGCCATACACTCAAGGTCATTCAGTATCAGAATCAAAATCAGAATCATAGGCCTTCAATATAACTGCACAAAAATACCACAAAACTGTTAGACACCCTGTGATGCATCTTCACCATAAAAACGCATTATGCTGACTCTACATATTGATGAAATCAAACAAATACAAAACCGTAAAAAAACAAATTGGACATTTTAATTATAATTGATGACTGCCCTTTATGAAAAACGTACATAGTAGGTCAAAGATAAAAACGCCGTTGACTACACTGATGCAGTAACATGACGGCCATCATGTGATGGTTGTGCATGTTATCCAAACTAAACACAACATAGACCCTAGCTGGGGTGCACATGATCAATAGGCCTGAGGATATGAGAAAACCTGCAATAAAATGATTTAAAATTGCGATAACAATTAAAATTGTAATAATTAAAGTGCATAGAGGCAATTACTTAGTGTTCAAGCCAATACTAATCCCTGTTTCACATAACAGTCACAACTGAAACATGTTTTTTCCTGACTCTAGTAGGAACCTTTTTGTCTCCACTCAACTTGCACAATTAAAGTTAAAGGTAGCTTATGGCCAGCTTTAACTTCATCTGACTGCACTAACAAAGTGTAAACACAGGGCGATTATACCACAAAACAGCCTCACTGCACTGACACCAATATGTCTGTTTATCCAGCTGATGACAGGTGAATTCTCTTTCAGACATCAGGAATATTGGGGGAATGTGCTCAGTGTATCAGTTCAACCTGTGACAGTGTAAATTGGTAACTTTAAAGGGTTAGTTTGGGTTTTTTATAGTGGGGTTGTTTTAAGGCATATGGCAGGAGTGAACATGATTGCCAATAAAGCAACTTGAGCTGTGATGCTAGTCAATACATAGCAGTACATGGTGCCACGGAAAGCCTCTTAATTAAATTAAATTTCACTTTTCCACAACAAAGCTTCTGTGTTTACAACAATTTTCTACGTCATAGGCATGGGCTCACAGATCATACATCTGCACCACCAGGTAACTTGTGATCCGTCTTGCTTCTCAGTTTGCACAACAGTTTTTTCTCATCCCTCTTTCTACCTCTGTCTCCATCTGCAAATCCAGACGAATCTCACAAGTTGCTTTATTGGCAATCATATTTACTAGCGATATAGGCTATGAGCAACCCACTTCAAAAAACCCACACTGACCTTTTAAGATGACTGTCTGAGGCTGTCATTGTATTATTGTAGTTTCTCCGGCTGCACTTTCCTAAATATGATAAGTGGGTTTTTTATATGAAGATAAAAGAAACTTCACGGTGAGGAACAGGAGAGTGAATTCTCTGGTTTAACTACAACAACTATTGACACAGATGGCTAAAATTTACTCAGCCTTACTTATTAAACCGTAGGCCACATCATTTTTGTTCAGGCCAGTTTCATTATTTGGTTTTTTAAAATTATTCTGTTGAACCACAATTCAAAAGCAATGTCTGATTTTCATGAGTTAATTCTCAGTACATTTTTATTTATTATTACTTTTGTCAGTTTGAATTTATTTCAGTGACCATTGTGGGTTTTTCTTTCTTTAATGGAGGAAGAGTACCAACAATTTTGTCCATGTGTGTATAGTTGATCCCGGCTCTAGAGCATGATGGGCTTCAGCACCAAATATATTTCAATTAAAGACAGAATTGACAGAAATTCCTTGGGAATAGAAAGACAAAGATCATTTGGCAAAGGGTTGCAGCAGTCTGGACAAATCACATGATTTATAATGCAGATGATAACTTTTTTTATTCTAATGTTTTATTTCTCCCACTAATGTTTTAAAGGTTCAAAGAGAATGGATGTGCAGCTTTAAATATTGAAGCCCTGAGGCCTTTTCAGAGAGATGAAATATTTGCCAAACCACATTACAGTGATGCATGACAAATTAAGACTGTGTGAGCCTGTAAGGGTATAAGGTGAAACTCACTTGGAAAAAAGCCCAAGGAAATATCATCAGTGATGTCAACTGTGTTTGGACTAAACAAACACACTTTTCCCTTCGCAGCAAAACTAAAGAGATGACATCACCTGTATGTGCACATGTGTGTGAATGTGTGTGTGTGTGTGTGTGTGTTTCCTCACCTTCTTTACAGTAGGTCCAGAGCTCGGTCCAGGAATAGTGTCAGGTGATTGCTGTAGACACAAAATAAACAATTGATAAGAATCAACACAAAATGACAAACAAGCACACACACATGCACTTAGAAAACACACTAAACAAACATGAGTTTACTGTCCAAAACAATCATCACATTTTGTTTGAACCTACGGCACCAAAATCATGGCAAAAAAAAAACACTTTTTATTGAGTTCTGTTAAACTTTACCAAACAACAATGTTCAACAGGCAGGTCTGCCTCCATGATACATCGAGAAAAGTTTTTATCTTTATTGTCAAGGTGAATTCGCTGTAGACTTCCAAAATACAAATAGCAGCATAAAACAGTCATGTAGCCAGTAAGAAAAACACACAAAGTTTCTTCATGTACACAAGAAAACAGTGGAAACAGTTCATGTCTTTTAGATCTCCTCAGCCATTAGATGGGGTTAAGAAGCTTTAAAGGTGCGTTCACACCGAACGTGACTTGGCGACCAAGATTGCGTCGCCCACCCTAGCTGTGATGCCTGTCCATAAATAGTTCATTTGGTCACCGTCGCTCAGTGACGTCACGCCCGCTCAAGTTCACCGCAGCCATATCATATCATATAATAGGATGTATTAGCTGACATTAGTCCAGCTTAACCTTTTCACTCAACTACCAACCACAAAACACTGCAGCTGATGGCCCTGCAGCAGCACCGTCTGCGAGTTCTCTGCGGTCTGTCTTGGCGGAACTAATGTACTCACAAACTAATGTTCCCACACGGACATGGATTGTCACTCTGTAGTCCGGAAAAAAAAAACAGTCTGTCAAGGGCGTCGTCACACGCCCACACAACACTGATTGTGGCACAGCCACACACGTTGTCGCTTGAAGAGTTCAAATTTTCCCACTTTGGCGACTGAGCGACGAGCGACCAAGTTGCCCAGATTGCATCCGTAACATCACAGGAGGGTTAACCCCGTCCCATCGTGGCTGGAGATTGACTTTACATGGAGAGTGATCACCCAGGTCGCCCAAGTCACGTTCAGTGTGAACGCACCTTAACACAATGGTAAAAATGGTGGGTCAAGTAGAGGGGCTGGGGTGTTTTTTTGTCATAACTCTATTGGTAGATTTATTGTTTCTTGAGGGATGTTGCATGTTTTGTTACAAAAGAGAGGTGAATGATATTACATTATGTTTTTCTCCAGCAATAAATATTCTGTTATTTCAAAGGAATTTATACAGGGTAAATGCAGCCTTCTTTTGCGTACCTCCATTCATTTTTCGCTCGATTAGGTCAAGCCATATTTGTGCAAACTTTAAAGAAAATCCCTTGTGGTGTTCTTGGAATAATGGGTTTCCAAGAATGACCTAGACAGCCAACCTGAACATACAGAGTGTGTCTCCAGCCCTGCCCGTCAGAGGTCAAGAGAAGTAACAGTGTATAAAATTAGGTTAATTGGTTGGTTTATCAGTGACTCATGTTGATTCAGGGTCTGGCCAAAATGAATAAAGCTGTTGACTAACCACCATCCACAAAATTAAAAAAATATTTATCAGGTAATTTCTCAATGATAAAACATACCGCTGAGTCAAACATTAACAACATATCGCAATAAATCTCTTTTAAGTTTCAGAATTAGGCCATCATGTTATAGCCTTTACCCTGGGTGTATCCACTTCACCTCCACTTCCCCTTTCAGGAAATAAACTCTTAATCTTTATGGATTATTTTGGTGCCAGAGGAGCAGGAAGACGGTTTTACCCACTGTCGAGGCACACTCCTCATAAAAACAGATTAAAAATGATAGTAAGTGTTGGATCAAGTGGACTGGAAACATGCAGACATCTGTTTCACTGTTTCTCTGCCGTGTTTTACATCTGGGTGTAATGTAGAAAAGGTTCATAATAGTAGCTCTGATTCTTGAGGACAGAGAAAAATGTACACGGCAGATCATAAAATATCACTTACATATGATGCAGCTTTTAAAGTGAAAGCACTGATTATGACTACAGTATGTAATGATTAAATCTAACAGCTTCACATGCCTTATTTCATACTACTTTATTACTTATGGCATTTCTCTGACATGCAATTTTGGTTTTGTAAAGTCTAAAAAAAACAATGTTTTAAAAGGTTGCACATTATGCAAAATGCACTTTTCCATAATTTTTTAAATACAAAAATATGTGACTATGGCCCACCTACAACCCTCAACATAAAAAAAATCTCTCTTTTCTGTGTTGCTTGCTCAACCTTTCAGAAAACGTGTCTTAAACAGTCCCTTTGAAAATTTTCCCTGAAGATGTCATTAAGGTTTCTGCTAGTTGCACCCAATAGGAGACACTCCCTGAGCCGGGAGGTTGGTCAGCTTGCAAGTGGCTCCAGTAGAGTAAAGATGTCTGGGCAGTAACAGTAAACATTGGAGAACAGAACAGGAAATCTGAGACCACATTCACATCATGAGAGGGTCATGTTCAGACACAGCTTATGAAGGTGTGTTCACATCAAACGCGACTTAGTAAACGAGACTGTGTTCCTCACCCAAGTCGCGTCGTCTATCCATAAAAAGCTCATTTGTCACCGTTGGATCATTCAGTGATGTCATGCTCGCTCGAGTTTCACCGCGATCATATCATAATATATATTACAAATTTGTACGTATAGGAACCGCCACTTCTGTTGAATAAGGCAGAACTAATACAGTACAGCATTGACCCGCTTCTTCTCCCCTCCTTGTTTCCCTCATATATACATCCCGTAAACACTTTCATCTCTTCCGGCATACATCCACAGCAACCCCCCCCCCAAAATCCTACTTTTTCAAACTAATGAGCACCAGCTTTGATAAGCTCCAGAAATATATTTACACACACTGATCTATTTCATCTTATTGTTACACATTTATGACAGAAAAAGGATCTTGTGAATGTGAAAAATGACCAATGACTTAATAAAGTGAACAACCAAACTGAATGCCTGTTTTCTGACACGCCTTCAAACCTTTAATGTATCCACGCGCCTGTGTTTATTAAAGGTGTGTCAAGACTTCAGGTCTACAAAGTCCTCATACATATTCCACGGATCATGGGAGACTGCATCTTTTTCACCACATACATTTTGCAGTCATGGCACAAGGGTTTTCTTTTAAGAACTATTTGAGGGTTGTGCTCAATCTGAGAGTCCCAAAAAATGAAACAGTGGCCCTTTAAAACTTGGGATGAGGATGCTTCCTGTGTGATCTGATTATAAGGTCAGGGAACAGGTGTATACACGCCTGAAGCCAAGTTTAAACCAGAGATATGCAACAGGACAAGTTTAAACTTGCAACTGCTCACAAATAAAAATTCTGCCACCAATTATCCCTGTAAAATTCTGAGAGTCTGTTGATTCACTGCAACTTCAGAGACAATGCATCTTTCCCACAGTAACATGTGACACAGTTTCTATGCTTCTCACATCAGTCTTGCAGCTGCATATAACTTGTCGTGCAAAATAAAGATGAGGATTATGATAATAAACAAAAGGCAGTATCAGGATGAGATATTGCGAGGGCAAGCCAACGGTGAAAAGTTGGATCAATTCTTTCCCCAAACCATTCATTACACTGACCCAAATGTATAACAGTAATATACAGTCTGTTTTAAGAATATTACTTAAATCCAACTAAACAAAAAAGGTAGTTTTGTATAGGTTTTAGTTTTAAAACAGGCTACATTTACTTGGTAAAGTAAAATTTAAATCATGTCTTCTTGCTGCCTCTTCCTAAGTTAGGGTTGGGCACCCCAGTCCAAAAGTGTAGATGCACTTACGCATGTGAACTACTGCAGTTGCAAGCTCATCGTATCACTTTGACCAGCAGTTAGACGCTGAGGTCTGTTAAGGGGATATAGAGAAGACAACATGAAGGGCAGAGACCCAACTTTCCCTCTGGCTAAGAGTCGAACGGCTTCTAGAGGAAATATTTATGACTGTCTTTTCTTCTGCGATTAGGCAAGTTCATGGCATCGCTCTCTCTCTCTCTCTTTATCATTAAAGTCAATGTTAATTGTCTAACCCCCCAGCCCCATAAATTTAAACTAATAATCATCAATCCAGATCTGTCTGCTTGAAAAAAATTCTAATCTGCTAATTATGTAAGTAAAATATTTATCAAGTTTTTAAAATCTGTGTCAAAATAGGCAGGAAAAAACTCATCAGCCAACTTCAAAGGCTGGTTACATCACGATGAGTCCAAGGTCATTGCCGAAAATAAATTCAATCAGTGTTTCTCAAGTAGTGGAGAGTGGCCTAAAGGGGGACATGGCCACTCCCCTGAGGAAGCACAACTTGTCTGGGCAGGAGCATGGCCAAAAGTTGTAAATATTCCACAAGTAATACATATGTCTGTTCAAACCATCAACAGATCAAAAATAAACATGAACAGTAAGATACTACAGTATAACACCAGCTACAGAGGCTTGCATGGGTACGATCAAGATTTTGTCTGCATCCCAGGTGTTGGAATTGAGGCAAGAAAACAGATCAGGATTGAGCAATTTTAAATAAAATGGAAAATGTCAAGACGGATTGCATCTACAAAGACAAAGATTAATCAGTCTGAGAGGATATTCTCTTAATTTTCTTGACATTTGAACTCTATGTTGGACCAAAACAACAACAGCATCACTCAAAATAATGAGAAAAAATTATGTCTGGCAAAATTAAACTGATTATATTTGGGAGACAATCACTTTTTAGGGGTTTATTAATGACAGATAATGAAGCACTCTGCTCATAAGTAAAATAACTGTTCTGAAAACTCACTCTATTAGGCAAAATCATTAAGGTTAGTCACTGATTTGATATTCCCCTAAAATCTTTACAGAAAACTGAGCTTTTGCTTTTATAACTGCTCCCCTTCCTCACTCACTGACTCATACTAACAAATCATCTGATGATGATGAAAAGAGAGATGCAGAGAGATCAAATGATGGCACAAATGAGAAGCACCTAAGCGCCCGTGAAAGATGGATATAGATGAAGAAATATAGAGATGAGGAAGAGGAGTGGGAGGCTGAACCAATGAGGAAAGTCTATGAATATATGACAGGGAATGTGAGCATGACAGATGGAGAGGGGGAGAGATGAGGCGGTGAGAGACAGAGAGATCATTTTAATTGTAACCGTCAAAGAGAGAAAAAGTGAGCAGGAAAAAGAGGGGGCTGGAGACTGATCCAAGGCTGTGAGTCTGAGCTGAAAAAAACCATGAAGAAGAGGGATGATCAGAGAGATTTAGAGCAGTGCGTGTGATCCTTGTTAGAAACGTGATATTGTCTGGGACGTCCCAGAAAGCAAGTTCACACGTGTGGAAACACACACCTTGTCAAGAGACTTTTATGAATGAATGTGCTCAGATTGGCTACATTTGGATGGGGAATTTAAAAGTGGGGAAATTTCATTTATTTCTGCCTTGTACCGAGAGAAATTAAACAGAAGTACAAGTAAGCTAAAATAAAAAGCTACATCCAGCATAAACTTAGCTTAATTAATTAGCATGGTTTAGCAAGTACTAGGGGTGTCAAAAATAGACTTTTAAATCGATGCATCCTGATGAGAACGTGGATGAAGATGCACTGATGCAGACAGTCAATGACTGTTTAATCGATCTGGGGCTGCTGAGAGAATACAGTATCAGTTTCTGAGGAAGAAAAATCAAGTACAAAAAGATGAGGGCTATGAAATTTATTTATTTTAGTTTACAGTAAAAAGACTTTTTTTGCTGCAGTTGACCTCAAATGTCATTGCTAATAAATAAAAGGAGTTCATATTTTTAGTGCTTTTTTATTTAAAAAGTAGCCTGGTGTAGTAAAATGGAAAATAAGTGATAATGCTATATATATCAACTCTGATAACTTAATAAACATAACCGAATTGAACTGTTAGACAAGTGAAGATGCACAGCTCTGTCAAGTACTGAGGTATGACACTGCTAGCGCAGTTCTTTTAGAAACAAAAAATACCTACAGATAAGCCTTAGCTGGCTAATTTACACAAATCTATTTTATCTGTTGAAATAGATATTGAAAATTGATTTAAAATTGGATCGTGACCCCCCACAATCGTAACTGAATCGAATGATAACCAATTGGAAGATCCCCACCCATATTGTTCAACCTATATAAGCAGAGTCACTGATGTACTGAGTCAGTTAAAACAACCACTAATATAATATTAAACAATAATGTTGGGGATTCCCCAGTCAGGCTTTTCTTACCGATCACCTGTTTGTAAGATCAGGCAATATAGAGACCGAGACTGTATCGTATAACAGTACAAACAGTTAAATAAAAAGAAGGCAATGAATTTTAAAGTATTAACTCATTAACATAATGCAACTGATATTGACCCAAAAAGAAAAGAAAATTTCACCCTCACTCAACTTTATTAATTCAAATTAGCTTCGTCAAATACCCATTTTATCGTGCAAATCTGAACGCATCACAATATTTCCAACTGGACCTCAAACGCGTCACTAAACATGACATGCATTTGTTTTGCAATGTGTAACTAATTTAGTTTGGGTGATTGGTCTTTATGTCGTTGGTCTCAGCGTAAATTTTAGCAGAGACTTAGACACTGAATTAATATCTTGAACTAAATAGACTGGAGACAAAGTTTTGGAGACTCTGCTATAGTTTATTTCAGAGGATGACAGAGCATCAGAAGCAGCAGATGAGCTGATGGCGTCCACAAGTAAACATGATGTCAATTTACAGGTGATCAGTGATAAGTACCAGTGTTTACAGGCATTAATCAACAAATCACATTTTTTATGATCAGTCAATACTGATTGGTGTCGATACAATTGGTGCACCTTGAAATACTTGAGTTTTTCTTGCCTTTCCACATCATTTAGCAATGAAGTTTTAACTTTTACAGAACTTTTCTAAAAAAAAATTGACAGCAAACCTAATATCTAGGTTTATTTGTTGACCTAAAGAGCAATGTGAGGAGGCCATTTGGGGTTTCAAAATAGTGCTCCCTCATAATCTTTATTTTATAAAAAAAATAAATAAATAAATAATCCAACCTCTATTAGAAAAGTGTTCTCCATCTGATGCATTAGAAATTAGATATCACAGAGAAAGCTAGAGGTCACACAAAGTCCAGAAGCCACAGCTGTTCAACCTCTCTCAGTAAATCCTGGGGCTGGACTTTCAGATTTACCCAGAGAGAAAAATCATTTCAGAGAACTCAGTCTTAGAGTGAGTAAAGTGCCCACTCAGTGCAGATGTCCTCCGAGATATCAGTAAAGAAGAGAGTGTATTTTTCTCTGTTTGTGTGTGTTTGAAGACATGCAGTGTTTGGACTGGGGGTGAAGTCGGGCACACCAGCCAGCCAAGCACACAGACTAAATAAATTGTTTCTGACTCTCACTATCTCAGTCTCTCCCTCTCCGTTGTCTCGGTGGCTCTATCTTATCGCTCCATCTCTTTGTCTCACTGCTGAGTACAGATCTTTCAGGAGGGCTTTGTTACCCCCTCTGCCATCTCTCCTCACGCCAGAACTAGAGGTGTTTCATTCACCAGACGAAAGGAAAGTCTGCCCGACAATTTTTTTTCTCACAAACACTGTCTCCTCCATCACAGGCTCCATCGCAGTCGTTACACTGGGGGCCAAAAGAGAGAGACATAAGAGAGGAGAGGATGAATGAGTCTGAATGAGGACTATAAAGAGGGAGCACATGCTGACACGCTTATCTGTGTGATGACTTCAAAGTGTGTATACAGAGGGAGAGAGAGAGAGGGAGAGAGAGGGAGAGGGAGGGAGAGGGAGGGAGCAGCAGGGAGCGAGGTCATTATCTGAAAGAAATGGATTACTCTTAGATTAGATTGCTGAGCGCAGTGACGAGCTGCAGCACGGTACACTTGGCAGGCCTTCTCTCTCTCACACACACTCACACAAACACGCACACACACGTTTCACACTCACACTAAGCTCCTGTCGACTCCTCGACAGATCCGTCATACGAGGAAGTCAAAATGGAGACATCAGAGCAGCTTAAGCTTCATGGATGCACATATATAAACACACACTCGTACACTCAACACATGCACACACAAACAGCTGCCGCCATGGAAGTCACCTGCCAGTCCACACCTTACCAGATCAACAGATCTCTGATTTACCAACACTTCAGGTGCTTTCAGGCTTGTAGCTAACCTGACACACCAGATGGGACTGTTCAGCATATTTCACTAGTCTATCTGGGGTCCATAGAAAGTGTCCATAGAAGGACCAAACCTTTCAAAAGCATATCCTGCAGGTGATTGGGTGATCGTTCCATCAGTCATATTCATTAGATAATGTAGTAGGCGGGTGCTACTGCCATGGTGTAAAGTACAAAATGAAAGCCTCTTCATAAATCACTAAAACATGCTGGATGTGGAGCGAAAATATCATTTCTACAGAGAAGGTTGTAAAGTTGTTGTTTGTTTTAAAATCAATAAAGAAATGTGGTCCAGATCTGATAATACTGCTACTAAAGCTGTTAGCATCTATGCTAATCTTTGTATGAGCAGTGACTGCCTGTTGTTGTCTCGCTCTTAGCTCCCACCTCCTCCTGCTCTTAAGGATTCTGATTGGGTCGTGTTGCTTTGGGCCGATTACAAGGTACAAGGTAGATTTGAGCTTACCAAAATGGGTCAGCCTGATTAAAGACAATGAATCAGGCTGATCTATCTGCACAACAAGGTTAGCTTGAACAAGCTTGAAGCTTGTTTTTTGTTTGTTTGTTAATTCATATTTAATGACAAAATGGTACCTTGACACATTTGTGCCTTTGGTTAGCTTCATGTTCACACTGCAAAAGTGTTAAGCAAGCAAATACACACACTCAAAAGGACTATCCTTACTGTATTATAACACGGTAAGGCTTGGGTACCAAAAAAAAATTTTTTTCAAGATTTGTGAGTTCAGTAAGGCCTGTGAGTTTCAGTTCCACATTTCTGTACACAAATCTCTGTTGGTGATAAAATCTTAGGGAGGATACTGCTGTCCATCAGAGCCTGCTGTGTTACCACAGCATTACGTTATATATGATCCAGTGCACACAGAAAGTTTTGAGAGGAGGATCATGGCAGACCACAGCAGCAGAAAGTTTGACTAAACAATATATATAAAAAAAAATGATATTTTGTACAGGCAAGGAAATAGAATGAAGTGACAAAGCATTTTCTTTAACACAGCATTAACATTAAGAAATGCAGCGTTCAGTGTGTTATGACCTCCAGCCCACTTGAGCTGGTATTACTGCCACAGTAGCAGTTGTGCCAATGTCTTGTCAAACAGGAAAAAAATAGCTGAGTTCACATTCATGTTTCAGTTAAGGTGAACTATTTGAACATACAGTGCATAAAAAAAACATTAGCCCAACTGTCATTAGTAACAAGAAAACAAAAATATTTTTTATAAGGAAATACACTGACTGATTGTCGCACTAATTTCGTTGTATCTAGATACAATGCCAATAAAGAGTTTCTGATTCTGAAAAACCTGTTTAAAACTGAAAATGTTTTTATTATTTGACTTACATTTTGAACAGGAATGAGGAACTTCAAACTGAATTCACCGTCTATCCCCAAATTAGAGCTGGGCTTCTCTGAGAAGTCAGAAATTAATCAGGCATAATACTCCAGCACTAAAACTAATTTCTTTCTGTTCAGAAAAGCAAGAACATGATTATAATTTCACATCTTAAACAATAAATAATAATGTGCTTTACTATTTTTTTCTGTTTTGTAAAACAGTAAATTTGAAAATTCATGGTTAACAGTAATAATTATGTTTTAGCATTAAAATATCATTTGGAGGATGGTGGATTAGCCATCACAAAAACATAAAAATGCTGTTAATTTAGGGCAGCTGTGGCATAAACCTTACATTGCGTGGTGGACTAATAAATTTGTGAAGCTCAATACCTTTTACATACGAGTCTAGAGAGTGCCCTATTCAACCCCATTGAGTGTACAAGGACTGTCATAATGAATAAACTTGGACAGGGGAGGGATCTCACGATACAGCGAGTGATAAGATTTATGGTGAAGAAGTTCAAATCTCTTTGACACAGTCAGCAGCATTTATGTTTGTAAAACACATTTATTTCAGAATAGCCATTGTAATATTCAGAGATTTCATCCCATTTCACCAACATGTTTATCTGAGGTTGCTTACAGAAAACAGCTGTGCAACACATTGTCACATGCAAACCAAAAAATGACAGAGAAGAGAGGGGCACACATAATTTTAAAAGTGATGATAATATTTCAGTCAACACTGATCAAAAGCGTAGGAACTGTACAGAAAAAAGTTTACTCAAAGTGATTTAAGTAGAAGAAGCTCTAAACTCAATGCCCTTGCTCTTATTCTCAGCATTAAAGAGCAGCTATTGCTGTGAACTTCATTTGCAAAGCACAGTCAATGTCCAAAGTTTTTGATATGTATCATGAAATATATTGGGTTATGGCCTATTTTTAGTATTCTGAGGTTGTGTGAAATACATACTGTCGCCCTAAAAACCAGAAAAATTATTCATTTCATCTGTTCTCTGTACCACTTCTCCCTTTCAGGGTTTTGAGGGGCCGGAGCCTATCCAAGCTGACAGTGGACAAAAGGCAGGCACCACCCTGGCACGGTAGCCAGCAGATCACAGGGCCAACATAGAGAGACAGACAACAATTTACACACACAAATATTTCAACATAACCCTGTCTTTACCCTTGCATCAATGATTTATTCCTTGTTATGAAAGTATTTCGTATGATCAAGTTGTTAAAAATAACTGGCACCAGTTAAGGCATATTTTTCACTATGCCAGTCCCTCCACAAAAACAGTGTCTTCTTTGATAGCATGGGGAAACATTTATGCTGTGAGTCGAGTCTCTCTCTCCACTTCTCTCTTGCCCTTTCATCTTTCTCACTCGATGTATAATGCAGTTATGGATGTGAAATATTGTTGGCAGACATAAAAACACAGCCAAAAGCTTCCCTTTTAGCTGCATAATAGTGCAGAAATGAGATAATCTTCTGCAGAATATCATCAACTTTCCTCTAAGACAGTGATCATAAATTCTGAGAGCTTACATTATGAGTGTGATAATCTCATTCACAGTCTAAATTATGTGTTTTAGAAGCATACTGTACATTTATATGGTATTGTGGGTTTGTGCTTAAGTTTTAATCCACAAAAAGACTCAGCCCAAAAACTGGTGGTCAAAGCGAAGGCGTTTGCTCATTATATGCATCCAAAAGTTCCATTTTAAACTATATAATCTGGTTACATGTGGAGCAGCAGTATAATTTCAAGTGTGAAATCTTCTACAAACACATCAGACAAAGAGAGAAAGACAAAGACGCTGCAGGACTTAAACTGAACACCATAATTAAAGTGGGGGCGCTCCACAATTCAACTGAGCTTTAGATCCTTTCTGCAAAAATGATGCCTCTGCATATTCACACCTTCTCTACGCTTTATATTCACCACATTCTTTGCTTCAGTGAGAAACACAGTGAATGGAAACATCAACATTTTCAGACAGTTTCAGACAGCTTCTTGTTTGTTTTGTTTATAGATCTTTTGTTTAGAAGCTCCTTGTGTTTGTTTTGTTTCCCTGGCTGTTTATTGATAGAGCTAAGTAACCCTAAATGACGTTAAATGTAGTTATAGTACACGTAAGGGGATGACAAACATCTGCATCAATTTTAACAAGGAGTTAACAAAACATTATTACAAAGCTGTGTCCAATGTCTGACTGTGACTGGTCAAATTTTACGTAACTATAACCTCGTATTTCTCTACAGCAGACTGCTGCAATGAAAATCTAAAGGTTAATTCTTATCACATCAGTCACTTCTGCATGGCAGGGACGTCAGGAGAAGAAATCAGACTTAAGGCTATGCAAAAAACTGTAAACACAGTAGACACTTCACAGTGATGGATGTGGCCACGTTCAAGGACAATAAATGGGAAGACAATGTGAAAAAACTCTATGATGTGCTGTGCTAATACATAAGGTTTCTATTCAAAACTCACAACACATACCCTCTTACCTCTTAGATTATAGTCTGAAAGTATGTTATGCAGTGAAATACTCAATGCTACAATACAGTGGGGTAAGAATGGCCGATATTTTTGTCGTAAGGAGAAAGTCTCCACCGAACTAAAACTGACCTGCTCCTTCAAAGTTTACAATCTATTTGTGTTAGAAATAAATGTGAACCAAGAAAAAAATTTTATTCTTCAATAAATGACATTTTGATATGTTAAAGTGGACACTTAGTGATGATGAAGTACACCATTATGGTACACTTGTACATTCTGCTAATATCACAGCCAATATAGGATATCATGGCCAACTTGTACATGAAAAGTATTTGCTGTAAATATCAGCAAAAAATTCCAGATCTGCCGATACGGATAATCAACTTTTTAGCATTTATCTGCAGATCCCAATATCGCTCCAATAATATTGTGCATCCCTATAAGATACAATATGGTATCAGGCAAAACCCTATATTATCATTTTTTAACATACAATCCAGTATTTGCATCAGAAAATTAGCCTATTAAGGAGATGGTCGCAGTGTGTTGGCAGGGGTCATCAGCCGTTCGCTTGAATCATTTACGTTAATAAATCACTTCTCAACTCACATTTCAAACTAATACAGAATATGTCACGCTTTAGACACACTAAGATATCAAGGTGCAAATGTTCTTGTTATTTATCAAAGAAGAGTACACGTGTTGTAAATATACATTGAAAACAACACTGTTGTTCCTGAACAGCAGTGTTGTTGGGTAACTTCATGCGGCTTGACTGGAGATCTGTAGCAGCTGTATCTTTGACTTTTAGCATCAATGTAACACTGTTCTTCTTCGTGTCTGCGACAAAGTCCTTCAAGTCTTCAGCATAACTACCTGCAGAAAAAACTCACTCTGCATTTAAGGATAAATGTGGGTGATAAAACAAAACTACAACTACACAGACTGACCAAACAGAATCCGTCTAATCTTGCTAACTGTGCTAACTGCTTTCCTCAACAGCACCTGTCAAAAACCTGATGTTCCCTGACAGGTAACATCACTAATGTTTGTCAACAAAGTGTGACAATAAGAAGCATCTCCACACAGTGTATTAATTAGTGTACGGCTGTCACAATTTTTCTCGACACTCTATAAATCAACTCTGCAAGTGTGGTGTACTATGCCATTAGTGAAGCAAACCATTCCTCTAATGTCATATTACTGCCCATAAAAGACTAATAATTGAATACCAGGACATGTCAAAACAGAGATTAGTGTCAGACAGGATTTAAAGGTGAGGCTGCAAAAAAGCTGGCACACAAAGGTGACACACCGTTCTGCACAAATCAATTCTACTCCCTAACCTTGCCAATTAAAAGGCTCAAATGAGGTTGCAAGTAATCAGTTTCAGATGTTTCCAAGTCCCTATACTTTGGAATGAAAAGCTAAATAAAGCTCAAAAACACTTAAAAAATAGAGTAGAAGTCTATTCGCACTAACATTTGTTTTGGGCATTCAGGCATCAAGTTGGCTGCACCTAGTACAAGCTTTTACCCTAACAATGGACAATGTGTTTTCAGGAATGACTAATTCAGCTGCCTGCCTCTTTTGTAAATAATAGTCCATCCATCATTTTGGTGGCTCTCGTGGTTACCATGGTATATTTTTGTCCATACAGCCTTGCTAGTTTGTTGTTCAAAGTGAGGAGTACCTGCTGGCTATGAACCATGAAGCTGCTGATAATACAAATGAAAAGGGGTGAAAAAGCCATCAGTCAAGGGGCTTGAGGTGCATCTTAAAGTGTTTTTCTCTCACACTGTCATAAACATGCCTTAAGAGAAACTAGCATTTGGTGAATAAAACTACATGGACACTGGTTTGATAATGGTCAATTCAAGGAAGTAACAGAAAAAAAAACGATAAATTGTCTTGAAGAAGCTGGCTCTAAGGGCCACCTCTTATGAATGATCCAGCTCTTATTTGATAGCCTGTTTCTTTCGTTTAACAAGCAGGGAGACATTAGGGATGCCCCTAAGCTTTTGGCTGCCAATACTGATTGCTGATCACAAATTAGTGAAATTGGCCAGTAAAATACTGATCCTTATGTAAACTGTATAATAAGAAGTTACTGTGTTTTTGCTCAACAGAGAAAAGCTTTTTGGGAGCAATGCAAAAAGGATCCCACTTCAAGGACAACTAAATTACACGATGTGATGATTTGTTGGTACTAATCTATCCAAAAGGCTCAATAGTGCAAATAACAAAACAAATAAAAGGGAATAAGTCTCAGAATTTTTAGTCAGTTACATCACGTATCTGATTACATTATTTCAGATTTTTAAAAAACAAACAATTTTCAAGTCAAAACTTTAATTTTCTTATCTTGAAATAACGCTTGAGCATACCATGTACCAATTTCAGTCAAACCGTTATTATTCTGAAACTAGACACCACAATGTTTCTAAATGAACATAATACACGTAACAGCACACAACGTGTTGATTAGCCTTTGTCCTGCGGTTTCAGCTTGGATTTCAACACAGATTTCTACACTGGAGTAACATTTTTATCCAACAGGACTGAAAACAAAGTTTGGAGGATTCTAGGGCCGCTTATTTCAGAGATACAGAGCAGCAGATGCAGCAGCAGTGGACGAGAGGATTAGTGGGTGGATTTGATTACAACCCAAAGATGCAATTTGGTGTGTTAACTACAGATGATCCTATCAGTGACAACAAGCATTACATTTGATCAGTGAACACGTAGTTTTAGTACCTTTGTAGACATAAAACAGGAAGTCAAAATGGTACCAATGAAAAGCCAATTCAGAGTCAAACTAAGCCCTGCAAGATGACCCAAATCTCAAAAAGAGATCATCTCTACAAGTGAGGCCAGACAGACTTAAATGAGGCACAGTATTAGCTTGCTAGGACTACCTGAGAAAATGTTGGTTGAGTCTTGAGTCTGCACCACCAAGCACATCCAAATAAAGGCATCTCACACCACCTCCTGATGTGGTTAAGGCTTGTCCAAACTGGTGGATAATTTCAAATCAAGCTTCATTAGAATTTTAATTTCATTCAACCAACTAGTCTTCAGATTTGACATCCTCTGTCTAGAACCTGGTTTGAGGGCATTTCAGCTCCAAAGAAAAAGCCATTGAGCAGAGCTAAATGCCACTGTAAAACAATTTAGACAAAGCATTTGACTGGGAATTTGAGCCTCAACTGATAAAATACATAAAGAATTAGTCTGACCAACTTGTAAATCTGGTGTTGGCTACACCGTTATCTTCATCAAACTGTCAAGACAGCTAACCATGCGCAACCCTTGTCCACTCCAAGCATGACGGATTTCCAGTTGATATCAGTGGCCCAACAACTGTTCCTGCAAATATTAATGCGGTCAAAGAGTGAAGGAGAAGTTCATCCCAGGAGGAGAGGATGTGTTTCAGAGGACACACACTTGCTTTGGTTACAGTAGTAAAAACTGTCCATTTCGCTTCATCTTTTATCTTCAAAAGATGTTATAAGGAAGTTTGCTGCTGCTCAAGTGTGGCAGCACCAGGTTAAGCTTAGCCAGCTGCTAGTGTGCAGAGAACCAGTCGGCACAGAACAGTCCATACCTTTACACTAGTTACTCATGCCTCATCACACTCACCCACACATGCACATCCACACAGTTAGCTAGATTAAGAAGCTTTCTCTCTCCTGCTTCTGTATTACCATCTTTCCCTTTCTTGCAGCTCGAAGACATGGAACAAAAACAAACACTGTGCATAACGCTACAACTAAAGACTGAATTTTCTTATGAGTCTCTGTTCACTTTAAAATGTACAGTGTGTCTTGTTCTTGAAGTCAAGATAGTTTTGGACATTTGCTTCCTTTGTTAATGGAGGGATAATGTAATCACTTTAATCAGGAAGATAACAGGAACAAACAGCAAAACTAAGCTCAAAATATAAGTCCTTTAAACACATCTTGAAATAACAAGATTTAATATGACACGATTGGTTCACCTCCTCTGTCCAGAGAGGCTTTACACGACAAATGCTGCGTATCTTTATCCCATTTGGCATTTCGTCCTGGCACTCACTTTCCCAATCCCGCTGAGGGAATCAGGGACACGTTTTCTCCTGGCTGTCACTGATGATGAGGATGAGTGGAGCGGACACTTTGAGCAGAAATTTGGCCTGTCAGGTGTTTTCGTTCCACATCAGGGCACATTGAGTCACACATTTACTGCTTAGCAGATACATCACCACAAGACAGAAGTAGGGGACCCGGGAGAGGGTTTTTCGAGAGTTGGACTACAAATTTGTCCCATTTGGACTGAGGATGTTGAAGAACAGAGGAAAGTTAACACAGAACAGAATGCAGCTAAAGTATTATATCAAATAGCTCATTATTTAATTTATTGGTTTCCAGCTTGGGGTTAGCAGGGCTGTTTGTCAGTTGTGTTTTTCCAATATCAGTGCTTAATCAATACTTAAAAACTGGTAACTGTGCCTGAATCAAAACCTTTCAAAGAAAAAGAGTGTGTACCCTGATCGAGCCCTGCTTTGATGCTTCTGTTGCATGTTATACTGGACATCTCACTGAGCAGAGAGGGCAGAGAAGGTTCAGCATCTTTGCTTTGAAATTTGTTAAATTTCAATGAAGCACTGCAATGTGTGTTGTGATTCAGTTCGGGAGACATTGGATTAGTTGGTACCTGGATTTCAGTACGCACTCCAAGAGCAAAAGCCCTCTAGGTAGTGCCTCAAATGTCTTGGAAGGCTGCAGCTTTGTCTGGTTCTGTCAAAATTGGACTTCACAGGTAAACTTAAATCAAAATAAAACTCTGTGTAGATGGTAACAAAACTGTGGGGAGAACAAATAAAATCCCCATTGAGAAGGCAAAAGAAGAAAATTAAAATAAATGCTAATTTTTACACCGATGTATTACTTTTATTCAGGGGATCCTGTGAAAGTGTTTCAGCTTTTCTGAGCTCCAAATGGGGTCTCAAAGGTTTGAATCCTAAGAGTTGATTTGTGAAGAAAATGATCCTTCATTTTCAACAAACAATGTGAAATTTTAGCTAAACGCAGCTTCAACAACATCAAACACATGGCACAAATGACATTTAATGCTGTGACGTGTCAACTACTGTTCCAGCATGTTGCTGGTGTTTCCATCCTCATTGAAATCACACAAAGACAACGCATTTTGCATTGTTGGCATCATATTTTGCAGGGCACACAGTGGTGAGAGAAAGTCATTGATCAGGGAATTGTTAAGCAATACAGCAAATGGTATTAATTTTTAACGATACTTTTCAGTGTTTCTTAACTGGAATTGTTCTCGAGTTCATCTCTTGGAGCAGCTCAACTTCTCTAAGGTAGAAAAGGCAGGGGACCATAAGGGGAAAAAGATTGGGAATCACAGAAATCAAATTACTTTAATAACTGAAAAAAAAAAATTCCAAAAGCTTTCCAGATTCATGTTTTTTTTTAACATCTCAATTAGGGATACACATTTTTGCCAGCACAGTATCAGTACTGGATCATGGCTCAACATGTTTAAAATTACATCAACTGGTATTTAACACTTTGAGCCATGATCCCTACAAACTTGTAGCCTGCCTTGTGAAAAGGTGATATCTCTTGTTTCCAAAAAGTGGACCTTTTTAAATGTAATTCTTAATTTTTTGCTTACATTGTGACTCACAGCCACCCCATACTTTGTGTCATACCTGCAGGTTTTTAACACAACCATTTATGGTAGGAAAAGTGATTCTTTAATAGAAGTGCTTCTGTTTGTTACCATTATTATTATATTGTTAGCTAGGGTTAGAATTAATGGCTGCTGTTATTGAAGAGAGGGTTAAGCTTGTATTTAGTTAAAAAAGAAAAAAAAATGGCATAATTCTGGACCTTCTGCTGTGTGAGGAGCTCTTTTGATGATTCCTCTAAACTTGTGCATGAGTTTTGCTGAGGGTTAAGGATGGCTGAAGGATAAACAAGACATAACATCACATTTACTTGAGGCCGGCCGGCAAGCTGTATGTGTCTTTGTATATACTGATGCCTAATAGCATTTGACAAACAGCAGCATTATTTATAAATATTTATCAAAATTAATTTTGAAGAGTGGCACAGTGGCGCAATAGATGGTGCACATGCATCACAACAAGAGGGTTGCTGGTTCTAACCCTTGTCGGTCAGGGGCCTGTCTGTGTGGAGTTTGCATGTTCTTCCCGTGTGTGTGCGGGTTCATCACCATCAGCCACAAACCCCTTATCTCAAACATTACTAGTTTTCAGGGATTCAAAAAAATGCTCTACTATTTAATAAATGAATATTGTTTTGTCCTGATCACAAATTATTTTTTGTACTTTAAGTTGATGAAAAGATTATAAAACTCACCCACTCGCACATATATATATATAAATAAATTCATTTAAAAAAACGGACTGAGGAGGTTTGCACCTTCCAAAGATAGTGAACACTTGAAAGTTTTACAAGGCTTTTTTTAAAGTAGAAGAATTGGCAGCTCTATATTGACATTTATTTACCTACAGTATTCTTGAGTGAATTTCAAATTGATAACTGGTTGTTCAATTGTAACAGTAACTTGTGATTGCTATGAAGGCAGACCAAGACTTTCATCAAGACACATAGTTTGACTCTTGTGCTCTGTAGTCCTCAGTGATAAGAGTTAGAAGGTCTTTGTGAACAACTGAGTACTGATGCTTAATGTGATGATGTCAATGACATGAGGACATGATGATGATGACGACGAGATTAATTGAACTTGTCAAGGCGTTTTGATTCTAGCACTACATGGCAGCACCTGTGTCCAACAAGACTTGGAGCAGTTTGTTGCACATATTGGCCCCTGGGGTCTACATTCTTGCTTGTGTTTACTCTTGTTCGGACAAAAGCCTCTAAATTTCATTATAACCTTTTGAGAACCTCTGGCAGGGGTGTTACTTTCACTGAGTATTATCACGCATCTTCATTTCCCAGTCATCACAAAAATAGGACTTTCAATGAAAAAAAAAAAGTCAAATCAATTCATGGCTGTACGGCTATAAATGGATTCATGTGCATAGATATGTAAAGGCGTGTATTTCTCAGTGTAAAGTAGGCAGGTGTTTATGCGTGAGGTGAATCTGTTGGGTACGGTAGTGTTGCCTTGACTACCAGAGTGTGAAGGTATGATGTCCAACAGCAATTGGTTATTATGGATGTAGCACAGCACGCACACACAGCCTCTGCGACAGTAATGTTTGTGTCAAAATGCAAACACCTGAGTCGTGACAGGGTTATGAAATAGCCTCGAGGGTACAGATGGTTGTCGTGAAAACTGACGGTTGAACATTTTAAACCGTCAGCCATTAAAATTAATCAAACACGTCAGAAATAAATCAACAAGGACGGCGGTGTGTTTGAAGTACTCACGCTCTTCTTCCGCAGGTGCAGCCCGTGCTTCAGTAGTCCTGGCAGATCCCGGATTTTGTGTTTCAGCTGAGCCTGGTCTCGTGCGCTCCTGTTCCACCGCAAGCCCGCGAGCAAGCCGTCCTCTGCGGGCTCGGAGTCCTCCATAGTTCGCCTCCTGACTTCTTCCGTCCTTCCTGTCGAGCTTCGGGGGTCTTCTCCTTTTTTCTTACGTCCCTGCCTTCACTCTATCCTCCTCACAACCAGAAGGCGCACCGCCGCCCGCGCCCGTACGCCATTTCCCCCCGCCTCGCGCGCACACTCAGCGACCTGCATCTGCAACCAAACCGCGCTGCGTTTAACGACTCACTGAGTGGAGTCCGCAGCACGCCACGCTGCTGCTCCACCCAACGTCCTGCTCCTCTGTGCTGCCAGGTTGATGTGTGGGTGGGTGGGTGTGAGGAAGGGAGGGGAGGGGAGGAGGGGGTCACAGGTGCACAGAAACATTGCATCACTTCCACCTTTATTCACTGACCACTCCGATAAAAAAAGAGAGCAAATTACATTTTTAACTATTCAATGGGCATTTCCGTATCATTTTTAAACCTGTTTTTTCAAACATTGTAACTTACACAGCCTAATTAAGATAATAATGGTGGGGGTGGTAGAAAATGAGCAAAGGGAAGCTCTCGAGGGCTACGTCATCACATTACCTGGCTCAAATTTCCATAGGTAAACAAAGAGCAGCCTTGGAGTGGAGGCTATATCTCTGTGTGGGAGGGTGTGTGCTACCTGGTAAAGCCTATTTTTCAGGTTTTTGAGTCTGGCTTTGTCCTGTAATTGAGAGAATGCTTTCTGGTTTAACCTGAGGGCAGGAGACGGATGAGCTGAAACATGATAGGGCCTCTGTCCTCCATGCTGTCCGTGGGCTGTTAAAGATGAGACACCATGTTTGTCATGTGACTGAGAGGAAATTTACATAAACTCTCATGTGGCAGAGCTTTTGAACTCCTTACTTACTGTCTGAACATCACTTTTGCTTTTTGTTGTGGTGAGTTTAAACAAGGTTTGCAAACTTTTTTGCCCGCAACCCCCAAAATAACTGAGACAGGGGACACAAACATGGGTCATTCCTGACTATTGGGGATTTACCAGTGTCATAAATTTAGTGAAAAGGCAGTTGCATTATTTGCAAGGTTTTTTGTTTGTGAGTGGTTTTTTTGTACATTTTGGTATTAAAATGACATTTTTAACAAGTAGGATCTAGAGCTGGTGAGGGTTTAGCACCTACATCATTAGCCATTACAGCAGATTTCAAACTTTTTTGCTCAAGGCACACCACAGGTCAAACCAGAATCTCCTGGCACACCATATTTATGCCCTTACTAAAAAGCTACGTTAACATGAGCTACACTATCTGATTATTCTATGCATGTTTTTTTTTTTTTTTTTAAATCTACTTACTTTATAAACATTGAGAAACAGCTGAATCACTCTTGGAATATTTTACACTGGGTCAATTAAGGTTTGTAACAAAAACAGGTTTCCCCCCAGACATTTCAAACATCACAATGACAAATTAGAGCAGCAGGTGGCACAGCAGGTGTGCGTGTGTGCGTCACAGAAAGGTTTCTGGTCAGGGCCATTCTGTGTGGAGTTTGCGTGTTCTTCCCATGCCTGCGTGGGTTCTTGTCGGGTACTCCTGCTTCTTCCAGCAGATAAAGAAACATGCTTTTTATTTATTAGTGACTCTAAATTACCCTTAGGTTTTGGGTGAGTGATTGAATGGTTGTCTGTCTCTCTATGTGGCCTTGTGATTGGCTGGCAACAAGTCCAGGATGTACCCTGCCTCTTGCCCAATGCCAGCTAAGATTGGCACCAGCCCCCCACAACCCCAGAAGGGATAAGCAATATAGATAATGGATAGAAAAATACTGAAGTTATTTAAAAGTTTTCTTTAACTAGGATAACTGGCACCTCTAATCTGACACCACATAATCATGACACTGCTTTTCACTGAATCATCCCTCTGTCAGTCAAGGCCTTTCTGTGTGGAGTCTGAATGCTCTCCCCATGCATGTTTGGATTTTCTACATACTCAAGTTTC
The DNA here is from genome assembly GCA_037902135.1 of Cetoscarus ocellatus. Lineage (NCBI taxonomy): Eukaryota > Metazoa > Chordata > Actinopteri > Labriformes > Labridae > Cetoscarus > Cetoscarus ocellatus. The sequence goes on from JBAMNC010000086.1 coordinate 96,285, forward strand.
CTCTCACAGACCAAAAACATGCTCATCAGGTTAACTGATGACTCGTAATAGCCCTTAGGTGTGGGTGAGTGTGTAAATGGTTGTCTGTCTCTCTTTCTTTTACCTGTTATTGGCTTGCAACCAGTTCAGAGCATACCACACTCCTTGCCTTTCTGTCATCCCGAAAAAAATCAGCAGTATTGACATTGTGGCTGGATGGATAGATAGATGGAAAGATGTCAAACAGGGTCTGTCTCAGTGCACTGGTTTAACCTGCAAACTCTTTAAGGTGTTACAGGGATTTTATGAAGTAACTTAATTCACATTTCACACAGAAATTAAAGTGTATAGATTAAACTAAAAAGCACTAGCTGTTGTTTAGTTACAGTAATAACATATGCTTGTACTCTACAGAAAGCACACCTAAGCACACTTTAGTGTACCATAAACTATCAGAAAATAACTGTTTGTTTATGGCTTTGATAGAGCTGTGTCATTTTGTTATTCTGATACACCTTCAGTCAAACAACAGTAGTTTTTGTTTGGTGTAAAGCTTCTTTGTTAGAGAATAAATATACAAATACGATTTGGGCTGAAGTTCAAACACTACATCTAGGTCAGAGAGTTAAGGATTAATCCCCTAAAGGGCAAACATGCCACAGTTTTACATAACTTTCAATCAGGTCAAAGAGCAGCAAAATCAGAAATGATACAGCGTTAAAGACACACTAACCCAGAAAACTAATGCAACAGAAAATCGCTTTATATCCAGCCATCACTGCAGTGCTGGCCTGATCCAGGGCCGAGGTGAGTGCTCGGTGGAACAGATTCATTTTCGATGAGGAGAGGTTTTTCCTTGTCACAAACTGACCTCAGAGATGTCTGAAATCAACCTCTGCATCCTCTCACTGCTAACTTTGACTAAGATTGCACGTTTGCCTGGAGGGTCCACCACACTGAGTGCAGCTCTAAACCTCTGAGTGTGGAGTGGATTTTTTTTTTTTTTTTAACCCTCCAGCCGCGAGTCCGCACTGCTGACCTACTGACCATGAGTAATGCTCAGTGGTGTCCATCTTCAGAGACCCTCAGAATGAAAGTTCTTCCCAAAGTTGAGTTAAAAGTTTTGACTCAGTGACACATCATTCACATCATGAAGGAGATGGTGAAGGGATGGGTTTTTTCTAGGTGTATTTGTATAAAGAACTTGTTTGTAATACATGTAATAGCCTTATTAGAGCCTATCAGCATGAAAATTAAACCATACAACAATGATGGTAGATTCATTTTTTACACACAGGTCAGTGTATTTAAACAAAAAAACAATACCCAAGGAAACAATATGATGCATAGCTTTGTTGTTGCATCATATTTTATTAAATTAAGCCACACACCAAGGTGAAACACAATGGTTCAACAAATTTACAAAGGCAACACCTTAGTAAATTAAGACTTTAAAGCAATATGATTAATTAAATAATTAGTTAAAACAGTTTAAAAACAGATCAGTAGCACTAAAATGTGAGCATACACAAGTAATGAACTGCTGTATGTGTTGCCATCTTGAATGTCATCAAAACGATATTAGTATGAGGTCTGACTTATTGATCTGGTTCATAATAAATAATTATAATTTGATAATAAATACGCCATCCTGTAGCCACAGTAAGAGACAGAACCACAAAACTGCATTCACAATAAGATGAGTAAGATGATGAGACATATGATCTTGGCCTCTACCCCTCTCTACCTTAAAACTCTTATTTGTTGATTCTCCTGATACAGTGGACATTTAAACAGACTTTGATAAAAAAAAAAATAAAAAAAGCACCTTCAAGCTTTCCTGAGATAATGTGTTTACAGGCAAAGGATAACCACAATCATATTCAATTACATTCAAACAACTTGATGAAATCCTCTCTGTTATTTGTTTGAAACAGCTTGTACATAAAAACAGACACAAACCACAGTAAAATACCTACAAACAACAGATGAAGCTAAATAGAAACAAGGGCTAGACCGAACCCTGATATAAATAATGATTCATAAATAATCAGACTTGAAAAAAGATGCTAGAAAAAATAAAACACAATAAAAAACATCAGTTCGATAAAAAAATGTGCATTAAAGAGGATAAAAGTCACAAGAAAGTACAAAATCCTATAAAACCGAAGGAGCAATGAGTAATCTGACTGCAGAGAGGGTGAACAGTCTAGGACAGTTTTAGTTTTACAAACGGGTAAAACATATCGATGACCAGAGCCTTGACCTTTGAGCAATGACCTTAAACAATCAAATCACTTCGTCCTGAAATCTAGGTGGACATGTGGATGGTTTAAAGAAAATCACTTGAAGACTTTCTGAGATATTGTCGTCACAAGACTTGACTCAAAACGACAAATGGACGGTAAGTATGTAAGACCAGCTGGACAATCTGAAAACATAGTGCCTCCGGTCTTGACTGCCGCCGGTGCAGAGGCACAAAAATAGAATTTCTCCCGGTCCATTTAAGACCTTACATTCAAAATTAGGGGTTAACCAGATGGACTGTTTAATATATCCACAGGATATATTTCACATCTATCTGGGCAACATCACCAAGAAAGTGTTTGTGTTTGGCAGAAACTTTAAAAAAAAAAAATGAAGGATGACTGAACAACTATTTCATCACATTCATCAGTCAGTCATTTCTCACCTTCAGCACAACTGACCCAACCTCATAGCACACTTCTGTCTCCTCAAAGTTTGCAATTTTCTGGCCAGCTATACATCAATCAGCAAGAAGATTTGCAAGTTGAATGTACCTGATGATAGAAATGGAAACTGGTGAATCCAGGTTAAAAAAAAAAAGAGTTGCCATCCATTTAGCCTTTGAGTGCATTTTCAACATATGTTGCTGAACCATTGTAATCCATGTGAGTTGATGGATTTGTTCTGAGGCTTGCTGCTGAACACAAGGTGCATCAAAAGTTTTGACTTTAACTTGGAGACTCTTTCTGTTGTAGTTACTCTGAGCAAAGTTGTCAAAAAATGGACATGGTACAAAAACTGCAATAGAAATACAAAACTTTATCAAAGCTTTCCTCTTTGACTTAACTACTCTTTAAGATCAATCCTTTTCATAAATAACACATACCAATCTGCTTCCACATTGTAACACTTTGCCAGTTTCTGTCGGTTTTGATTAAAAAAAGAAAAACCTTACAAAAAGTTGCTTTTTATGTACTTTGTGTGAGCTGCATTTTTTGAAGGGGTTATTGCTGCTAATGTTGTATGATAGCAATTGTTCTTTTTTAAAAAGTGTGATTGTCTCAGATTTTAAAATTAAAACGCCCTCTTAGCACCTTTGTGGCAAAAATCAAAACCATACAGAAACTAGAATTATAAACGCTATTTCAAACAACATCAGTTAAAATCATATTATAAAGCACATGTACATTGATTTTCAGAAATGAAAGCCTTTGATTACATAATACTCCTGTTGATCCAGCAGGCAGAATAACATATACACATGCATAAAACACACGGTCACAAAATAACTCTTTTTCTAAAACTATTTAAACAAATCTTAATGGACATTTTTGGGGTAACAGCGGCCCTATGAGGATTTTTTAAAAATGCACATATTTCCTTGTATGCCATACAGAGAATAAACAGCACCACCTAGTGGCGACTGGGAAAACTGCAATTTTGAAGCAAAAACTCAAGAACAAAGACTTACAATGTTTTGTTGTTTGTTTGTTTTTAATATGATGTTTTCAGTGTGACTATTTTCCTAGAACACATTTGGATAATTTCTTGAAACTTTTGTTGAAAACACTGTGCCTGCCAAAATTGATATACTTTGCTGTTAAAATGCAAAAACTATCAGGAAAAAAGTAAACTGAGGGGCCTTTAAGGGACAAATTTTAAGTGCTTTTGACTTGAAATACCTCTTTTAATGGCATTGACATGGCACCATTATTCAAAGGTCATTTTTCTCAACACAGTCAGGCCTTGGCTGATATCACACAACTGCTCTTTTTTAAATGTCATCCCTACTTTATAACAAGTGCACAACCCTCACTCTACAATAATATATGACAACGTTATTCTTTAGAGAAACTGACTGGACGGTTAAAAGGGACTGAGGCCTCATGTGAAGCTTGTGAGACAGCATTAAATTTGATTAAAGATAACAAGTGAATGTGATCCAAAAGAGAATTAATTTGACATCAGCTGATATGGGAGAATCTGTGGCTGATACTGATGAGGACAAAAATCTGAACAGAGTTCAGCTTGAGTGCAGTGGGTTCAGTTTTATAACTCAGATGTTGAGTCCTCTTCACAGATATGATTTGTAATCTGGGATAATAAGCCCCTTTCAGAGACCCAGATTATACCAACACCATCGCTGTCAGAGGTAATGGCCTTGCTGGCTGCTGACTACATTTGATCTATTAACTTGTTGAACTCAAGTGATGCTGAATCTAGTTTCAGATGAGGAAAAGGAGCAGTGATGTGCTCGTAACACTAATGACTTAATTTTTCCATCGTCAAAAAGCCCTTCATACTGAAGCTGTGACCTTTCCAAAGGTAAAACTCATATCACTAAATCACAGAATATGAGGCTCTGACTTTAGGTGACTATTTTTCAGAGACAATGGATTCAAATGACTGTAAAACACAATCAGATGAGGCTTTAAGAAAGACAATAATTTGTCCAAGATTAAAAATGGTCAAGAGGGCTTTGTGATTCCAAGTGACTGCGAACAATGTTTCAAAAACTTCATCTGCATTATTGCTTTTTCATTGTCATTATGGAATTTTCTGCCTTTAATGGATTGTGGAAATAGAGAGAGTGGATATGCTTATGAAAGGGGGCAAGAGAGAGCACGGGGGGAGGGGACATAAAAGTTGCTTTTAAAAGAAATTTGCAAAAACTCTGTTTTCATATCTTAACTGTGTTGACGTAACCTCATGTGATCTGAATGACCATTTTTGCAAAATGAGATTAAAAAAAACTTTAAATTGGTGAATAAAATCAAAGGGAATGCTTATTTTTCATTCAAGCAAACACTTTGATTTTGAAGTCTTCCTCAATACAGTGTCATTATTTCATCAATTATAGGCCCAAGGGTTTAACAGACAATGTAAGAGAGTATGCTTTACCAAAAATAATAATCATACATTTTATTTAAAAGCACCTTTCACGACACTCAAGGACACTGTACAGGATTAAAACAACATCAATAAAATCAACAATAACAATAAAAAAAACAATAACACTAAAATCAACAATTGCAAAACACATCAGATAATGAAAATACAGTATGATGTAATGAATGAATGTCAACCGGCCTACTCATGAAGATGGCTGAGCTCCTGAAAAACCATGTAAATGACCACTCTCGAATGTAACTTGGTAACATAAACACATGGCATCTGTTGTCCAGATTCAAAACAAACCTCTCTCCTCATACACAAACTCCAGCTCCCCTCTTCCTTCTCCTCATCCGTGTGCACAAAAATGAATTAGCTTGTGATCAGATTGTTTTATGGGATTAATTGGGAGCATACCTTCAGTTTAATCCATTCGCATCTGTGCACTGTTTTTTTAATTTTAAGTTTTATAATGGCACATATCAAAACTATCAACAGCGACGTCGTTGTGTTATTGAAACATATTACATTTACTTAGGTTGACGCTAAAAGCAGCAGTCCAAAAAGAAAAAGAACATTTGAGGAAAGGATGTGATGAGAGAGTTTCAGCTCAGATTGTATGTTTCTGTCACAGTTCAGGAGCAGAAGGCACATTAACGGCTGACTCAACTCGTCCCTTCTGGAAAATGCTCTGCTCTCATTTTAAACGTCAAACTTCGAGGTGATTTGTGATTGTGATCTGCTCGGCTGCACAAACAAAATCTCAAGTCTTGCCTCATCTGAGCAATAATCTTCCAACATGCTGTAGGATGCCTAAGACTACTGAATCCATCAGTTACTTCTGCAGATCATTGCTAAGATAGCTGCCGTCTGAGATTTACTGGAAAGAGATTTCACACAAACAGAGACAAACAATCATGACTTTTTATCATAATTCAAGCAGAGTGGCGGCCCGCAGTCATGTGTACTTGAGTCACATTGGACAGTACAGAAGCTTATTTTGCATATTTAGATTTCCAGAGTCCAGGATTTGTTTGAAAGTAAAAAAAAGAAAATGAGGAAAACACACTCTGTTTGCTGGATTGCTGAAGAGGCAAAAGAAGAAGAAAGGGGACTTTGGGCTTTCTTGTGGGATGATGAAATGTGCTGCTCCACCATCCCCGGGGAACACCGCAACCAGGCGCCTGGTACACAAACACATATGCACACACAGCGAAATCACATAAAGCTCACAGTACAGGGTTTAAATGAATGAGCCCCACATAGCAGAACTATACAGTAACCTTACATGATGAAGCATGGGGGTGAAGAATGGATTCTTAGGGGGGAGGGGAAGGAGGAGAGAGAGGCAGGAGGGCCAGAGCACAGAGAGGAGAGATAGTAAACCAATTACCATAGGACTGAAAAAAGCCTTTCATCCCCAAACTGTCACCACACACGCAAATATACACACTTCTATCTTCTTCTCTCCTCTGCCTCCTGCATACAAATCCAGTATCTGCACGCACACACATGGTTGGACATTGCTCTTTATCGCTCACTCGCACACATATTCCAAGCTCCCTCTTCAAACAAATGCACTCTTGATTAAATATTGAGGAGAGCCTGTGGCAAAGTGAGCGGAGATACAGTTCCTCTCCTCTCTTATGGAGCTCTATGGAAGAGCGAGAAGGAAGCAGAAGAGGTGGGGGGAGAAAAGGGAAGAGAGAGTGAGAAGAGAGAGGGAGGCACAAAGGGAGAGGGAAGATGAAGAGGAGTTAAAGAAGGATGGGTGGGGAGAAGGGGACGAGGAATCAGCTGGACAGTGATGAAAAGACAGAGAAGAAGAAAGTGACAGCAGACAAGACGATGGAGGAAAATCAGAAGAGAGGAATGTAAGGGAAGGATGGCAATACTAAAATGTATATCAAGATATAACACAGTCTGACAGAAAAGGTCATGTATTTAAGAACAGAGTGTGATACTGCTCTGTGACTAAAATGCCTTTAAGTTTATGAATGTATGTTTTTATCATGTCAGCCAACTGGAATGTTGGTCCATCTCATTAGTTCAGACTGTAATTACAAACATTTGTTGTCACCAGAGCCCTAATGGCTTCAGTGGTCTTTTAACTTGTAAGTGCACTGTACAGTTTTTCCACGGCACTTTAAAGTTAAGGCGGCCACCTGAACAAGACGGCACTTCTACCTTGACTAGCACTGCAAAAAAATAAACAAATATTTTATACATGTATCTATTGTTAAAACAACATTTTTTGTTTCATAAAAACTTTAAATATTGCCCAACTTAGGTAATGTGGGCCCTGTTTTGTATTCAAAGTTATATGCACAGCACTGAGGCATATAACTTACAAATAACAAGACCATTCAAACCCTAATGTCTCTGTTAATTCTCTTGAGTAACACATTTTCCTGTAGAGCTGTTAAATATGAGATGAATGTTGTATTGAAGGGGACTATCTTTGATTTGGATAAATGGAGCATGGCATCCCTACAAACTACCACCAACACCTAAAAGGTCCCAAGTCCTGGTGTGTCTGACCGTTTACATCATGTCTTGGATGTCAATTAAGCAAGAATTTGATTCAAGTTCAAAAAAGAAATGAAAAATGTAATCTCTGGAGAGGATCAGATGCACCTCTTTCTCCCTCCCCTTTGGAAACATTCGGCATTGGAGGCTGGGGGAGGCTACAGGAGGCTCTGATATTGGCTGATCAAACAATGTCTGATTGGGGGGGGTTACAGGCCATGGAGTGGACTTTCAAAACAGTCATGGCATCTGTGATGAGCAGATGTAGGTGGAGGCTGTACAGCTACTACATCATTAACCCCAGGAAGTAAAAAGCAGAGCATTTTAGGGTCATTTTCTTTAAAGAGGGACAGCACATTTCTCCATGAACTGAGAGTTTAGTAAAAGATGTCATGTTCTTCTGCACCCAAACCCCTTCTTGGAGCATTAAAAGCAATGAAACTTGATCATGCAGAACATGGGACATTTAACTGGCCTTAACTGCAGAAATCACCACTGCTTTTGAAAATTAGAGTGACGAAAAGCTTCCTCGTGAGTTTATTATTATCAGTTCTATGTTCACCCCATTAAGCATTGCTTTTTTCAGTTTGTTTATGTTTTGAATACAGCGTGTCAAGATCAGTTGAGGTCAGAGATAAAAATTAACTAGAGTTTCCTCACAGCCTGAGAACAAAGCAGGGCTAAACTATGTTATTTTTCACACTGATGTCCTGTTGCCATGTGTTTCAGAGAGACGGCCTCACTCAGGGACACTGTATGTATAGGCATAATACTGGAGTATGACCAAAAAACACAATTTTGAAGGCATATCATGCTTCTTTGAGTACTCCCTTCAGTGTGATTTACATGTCTCTTCAGCATGATAGAGTACTTCTATGAGCAAGACAAAAAGATCTGTATAGAGGGGACCTCCCCTCTCCTAATGTGAACAGACCCCCTCCTCATTGGTCTACCTGAGCCTGGTCAGAGGCTGCCGACCAAGTGTGTTTGATGGACAGACGTGTCACCAAAGCAAGCTGTTCAGCACAGGCAAGAGGTCAGATAAATCAGCCGGTTTGATGTTATCTATCATCTGTCTGATAAAAGCCAGATGTCTTACAGTCTAATGTAATTTGCTTTTTTGTCATAATAGGTCTGTTAGCACATTAACATTAGCATGCAACTTGAAGAACCACCACAAAGCAGGGTTACAACCTGTCAGTTGATTGCATATCCATATAGATCTTCAATGGTATTTATGTTTAGAATATGATATCAGACAACACTAAAAGTATGATATTACTTCTTATATTACTTATATTATAACTTATATTACTACTTGTTTCGTAAAGTTTTACCTGTAACATATTAACATGTTAGCACACTATACTTAAACTGTAACCCTTGTTCCCTGGCTTAGAATGCCGGGACATTTACATTAGCATGTAGCTTAAGGAGCTCCATAAATTAGGTTGCTCTCAGGACTAAAAAGTGTGTTAAACATTTACTTTTGTCCAGTTTTGCGTATGCACTTAATAATGTCAAACACTAATATGGGTGTACTTTATGCAAAGTAAAGATAATCCAGTAACGTGAGCTCAAATAGGAAACTCAAATAGCTTCCAAGTTGATCAGTTCCTTTTGCAAATACATGGATGACAATTCAAAGCCATTAGAAGACAAATATGTTTAACAACTGAATAGGGAAATCAAGGAGAAAGTTATTGTCTAGTTGTTGCATCACCATGTCATCCCCTCAGAGAGGACCAAACACCTGACACCATAAAAGCTGCATGGCTGCCATCTACTGGTGACAATTTGAAACGACAGTCTAAACTACATTTTATTTTCTGCTACTACACATAAGCTACAGACATCTTTTCTTCAGTGGAAACCTTGAATCCTCCAATGATTCGAGGACTGGTGACCAGGCACAGCAGAGTTTTATAAGATCAGACTGAAGTGTCCTTAATGTGTCTGGCTCAGTTTAAACGTGACCTGTGGGTCAAGGTACCTCATGTCATTCCAACTCTCTCTCCCTCGTTTTCATTTCTACTCTGTGTCTTGTCACTCAAATAAAGGCATAAAGAGTCAAATAAAAAGATATATTCAAAAACACAATGTTCAGTAGACTTAGGGCTGGGCACATACACCCTCTGCGCAGCTTTGTAGCCCTCCAAAATGTTTGTTACTGGTCTAAGTATGGATGAACACAGCAAACATTGTTGTGCTATATGTTGAATTTAATTGTCCCATTAACAACATTAATACTACAAAAATAAGGTTCATACCATTTAAGAGGAGATGATTTACAAACAAGCAAAAAGAATGTTTTTCTTCTGCTTTAATAAAAATGTGAGTATTTGGGGTGAGAATAATAGGATTAAAATAAAATAATAGGAAACCATGGTCTCAATATAGAATAAACTATTTCTCTAACCTTCATGGACCCGTACATGACTTTGGGCCCCAGAAAACTTTCTCTTTCGGAAGTGAGGACATTTTTATCATGATCTCCTTCTTACATAGAAATTCAGTGGAACATGAGAGGAACAAAAAGGTCAGGCACACAGGAAGCCTGGACCTCCTACTGCAGACTCATTTAAAAGCAGAGGAAGACCGTTTCAGTAACGCACTTCCTGTAAACTCTGACCTTCATATTTCAAGCAGATCACAAGATGATTTTTTTTTCTTTTTAATGACAGCAGAGCCAAGCTTTTCCTGCTTGAACCATCCAGCATAGTTAGATCTTGACTGATTTAAAATAAAAAAAAAAGAAAGAAAAAAGAACTTGGCCTGATTAATTATTCCAGTGAAGTTGTCTCTGATGTTCTTTCTGGTCTGGTTCGTTCAAAAGATCGATTTGGGCCTAATTATTTTTGTACTAATAGTGGAACAATTGAGGGGGTATAGGATTTTGAGGGGTAAAAAATGTAAATAGTTAACTTGAGGAGTTGAGTGCATCTTTTAAAATTCAAGTAAAACGTTTGAATACCTGACTTAAAAGAAAATCCCTTTTCACTCATAAAACCTGTGTGCTGTGCTAAACCCACATACAGTAGATCAGCTAGATGGACCCTGCTTTGTTTAATCTTTAGCGTAATTTGGCTGGTGTTGGTCCTCACAACATAAGTGTAACCCACCATTGATCTGACAGTTAACTACTCGTGTCTCACAAAAAACACACCAAACCAGCCACATGAACACTCTACAAATCAAAAGTATCAATAAACGACAGAAATGACCACACTTAGAGAAACCAAGCTGAGGGCAGACACTGACAGGCGAAGAAGTGATCGTCAGGCGAAACTTTGGCTTGGCCCTGAGCATGTCCCTAGCCAGGCCTCAGTGTAGCCACTTAGGCCCTGACTAAACATGCACTCATGAGTACCATTCTACCAACAACATCTAGGTCATCACCACAAGATGTCTGGATGTTGGCAGGGTGCACAAGGGCTCTTCTACCAATACCAGCCAGTCCTGATCAAGTGCTGCTTCTGACATGTGTGCCAAACACCTCAAAGACAAGTTTTTCTTCTGAAAAATGTGGATGCAGACTCTCATTTTATGCATAAGGAAGCTACTTAACTGAATGGATAATGGCAATTGGTATGTATGAAATCTTATTAATTCCATCTCTAATTTTACATTTAACTTTAGGTAGAATAAACTTACAGTTAAACTGAATGTTAAAGATGTATTTATCCTTCTTTTAAAATGGAGAAGGGATTAGTCTGCAAAGGATGGTTTTTTACTCTCTCAACTATTGTGTTCGAAACTTTGATTTATTTATACACAAAAAGCAGAAATGAAAGTCACAGCTATTTCTAGCTCGTCAGACTTTCTAAAATCTAAATTGAAATTCAGGATCTGATGAAGTTTAAACATTTTATGCCATCAAAAAAGAAACAAAAAAAGTTTCTTTAGGTCTCCATGTTCAGGGGAAAATGTTCAGGATTGTCACTTCCTAACGACCTTGGAAAGTGCTTCCATACTGACTAGTTCTGACTACTTTACTTTCAATTTGATATCCAAAAGTATGATTACATCCTCATACAACCCCATTCTTACAAAATCATCTGTGACATAGATACATTTAATGCAGTCACATCACTGCTTGTTTGGGCCCAATTTAGAAGAGCTTCAGAAGAGATTCCTCTTATGAACTGAAAATTGACAAAGGGAAAGTTTCATAGAAAAATAGTGGTAGGGGAAATTATATAGAATTTATAGTTTGATTTAAAGTATAATTACATCCTCATATAACCCCATTCTTACAAAATCATCTGTGACGTAGATACACAGTCACATCACTGCTTGTTTGGGCCCAATTTAGAAGAGCTTTAGAAGAGATTCCTCTTATGAACTGAAAATTGACAAAGGGAAAGTTTCATAGGAAAATAGTGGCAGGGGAAATTATATAGAATTTATAGTCCGATCTAAAAAAAGTGCTGATTTGTGGCAATATGCTACTGATAATGATTTAAAGAAAACAAGAGTGCAGCAGCAAAAAAACAAACAGAATTTACATGAATGTCAGACAGAGCTGTGCCACTGTTTTTGTAGGGGTCCTTGTTTTTTTAAAGTTATGCATGTCATATTCCCCTCTGCCTAACACAGAACTCCAAAGCTAAATCACATTTTGCAACACTTGATTTTTTAAACTGTTTAGTGCCCATATTTTACATTTACACTAACCAACAAAACACTAAACAACAATGTATGCAACTCAGATGGAACTGTGAAAATAAGAAAAGAAAACGATGTGTTAGCAGTTTTTGGCCTGAGAATAAATCAAGACTTCATCTTTAGTAAACCTGAAAAATTCCTAGAACCTCACTGTGAGATGAGGTACTGATTCTGCTTCTGAGAAGTCTAGCTGTATCACTGACTCATGAAGTGTGCAAGCTGAAACATGTTTGAGCAGCAATTCTTCACAACTTCTGCTTTCTCTACTTTTGATTTAGTCAATTATGGCACCTCCAAGTGGACAAAGTGGCAGGTACCTGTTTCTCATTAGCTCTTCGATCAAGCTGACCTGGGCCTCGATGCCATGTCACATTTGGTGCTTTTCTATTTTGTGATACCTGCTCAACTCAGCTTGACTCTTCTCAGTTTTGGTACTAAGTGCTTCATTTTTGATTACAGCATACACTTTGATATTACCTGCTCAACAAAGGCGGGGTCGTCACAGTGAGGCAGTGTGAAACTGTGGTCGTCATTGTCTCCACATCAGCTCACCTCCAGCCTAACCAGACGCGATACAAAAATTACCAGGCCCAAGGAGCAAAGCCTCTTTGAAAAAACAAATATAACAGAGTTTTGAGATGATATTACATGATGGAAATGTCCCAATTAATCTAGTAATTCGTGAAAAAGAAACCCAGACCAAGTAGTAGATATAGCCACGTTTTTCAAAAGGTTTACAATTCTGTACTGTTCATTATTTTTTGTACTGATAAAATGCAGGGTTGGAAAGTACCTGATCACATTAGCTCAAGTTACTGTACTTATACCTGTTTCTATCCTTTATATTCTTCCTCTTGACACGTTTTTCTAAATATATGTTGATTGTCTTTTGCACCAACTTACTAAATCAAATTCCTTTTATGTGTTAATGAGCTTTTCAATAAGTACCACTTCTGATTCTGATTGAGTATCTTTTTAGGTGAACATTTTTAATAAATTATTTAAAACAGCTAAACTGAATGTTAAAGTATGTTTTAAGGATATATTGCACTTTGATACATTTCTCTATCATTTAAGTACTGGATAAAAAATGAAAAGCTAAAGCATTTGAAACTGCCCATCAATTAGTGTTTTCACAATAATAACAATTCAAATTCAGAACTGATACCAAGTTTAGTATCAGGATGCTCAGTAATGAAAAAGATACCCAGTCCAGAAATGAAACTGGTTTGACACTTCATTCCTGATTTATCAGAAACAGCATGTCTTTGAGGGTTGATCATAATGTGAAACCACAGTTTATCAACAATGAGAGTAAAATTACATTAAGTCATTTAGAGTGTGCCTCTGTAAAACTCAACTCAGGAAGTAGAAAACACACGTTTTGTTTTATCTATAGTGTCTGCTTTTATATCAGATCAGGATGCACGTTATTATCGGCCATAAAAATGACATATATCTGCTGAGATATCAGCAAATTGTTCAAATGTACCATTCCATAATCCTTCTCCTTATTATTTGTGAATTAAAAATCAACAGTATAATTTATCTTGTTTTTATCTTATGAGCACCCCCGACCAGAAATTATCTGTATCATAGATGAGCTCAGAAATATCAGTAAATCGCATATGAGCAAAAATCCAGTATCATACGTCCCTTATATAAAGCAAATTGCTACTTAGTGGTTGTATCATATCATGTTTCTCGATCCCTGACTCAACTGTCCTGACATTTATTGCTTTAGCTTATTTTATGGTTTTTAACTTGCTTTTCAACATTTTACAGCGGGTTTTGAATTTATGTTTTTATTATTTTCTTGCTAGTCCTGCTATTTTATCATTATTGAATGACGCTCTGCTTTTATAAATGTAGTGTTAAATAAAATTCCTTATTATTGTTTGGTGAAATGTTATCATATACAGGACTATCATACACGTTGAAAAATAACTGGTTGGCTTTCCTGGTGTCCAAAATATCACTTTTACAGGACACAGCAAAATGAATTCAACATACTCAGTATGTTGAGTACATTTACTTGAGTAGATTCATTGAGTGCTACTTCTCTTTGATTAAAATTGCACCAAAGTAACTGTACTTAATAAATCATATCAGCATTATCCATGGATTTGTATGGAAGAAGAATATCACTATTGTACCCTGGGCACAAGAACAGCACTGTTAAACACTTCAAAACTTGAAGGAAACCAAGCAGCAAAAAGCACTGAACGCTGAGACACACCTCTCCTGAAGACAGAAGACAGAATTATCTGGCACAGCAGTGGAGCGAAGACCAGGATTTTCTAGTCAGGGTGATGAGCTGAGTGGAAACAGGCGGACCCCTCCCTCTGTCACACACATACCTGCAGAAAGGAGAGGGGAGGGGGAGATGCAACAGAAATACTTACTAAACAAAACTAACACAATCAAAACCATCACAATATCAACATTTATGTAGATATTTACAGTCAAGATTTTTGGAGGTACATAATAGCCATAAATATCACATATGTTGGCTGTAATATACACAAATTGTATGCTTCACCTTATTATTGCCAAACACATACATTCTCAAAATAACAGTGTCTTTTATTAGAGAATGAAATGTTATTTTCCTTGACCCACATCACTTTTTGACACAAATATGCTGTCACAGTGAGGAGAACAGGTCAATTTAACTAATGGAGGTACCTCATACTCTTGCCAAAAAATATCAGAACGATAACTTTGGAAATATCAGCATATTGGATATCAGCAAAAATCCATTACTGTGCATCCCTGGTACTGTAACTTCAGTAAAAATTTTGAGAACACTTCCTACCCCTGGTCCTATGTCATGTTTAATCAAAGGGCATATACTGAAAAAAAACAACAACAACTTTTCAGTACTTTTTCATATATATTTGGGTATTATGTGAATCAACCAAAACACAAAATGTGTCCCGGTCCACTGTTTGTGGTCCCTCTGTGTCTGGAAACATGAAATCTGATGTCATTACAACACCCACCCCTCACCTGGCATTTCGATCCACTTATCTTTGCCAACAGCAAGCATACCTTGGCACACTCTCAGGAAGAATGGAGCAGGTCAGAGGGACTTCTGCATTTATAAAGACAGAAACATGACGTAAAAATGCACACAATGTTCTTTTTTATTTAGATCCACGTGTAAATAAGAACAAGATTATAAGAGGGACTAGTTTTTAAGTCGTGGCGTCCAAACATAAAACTATTCCCACTATCAGCATCATTTTTGTGAACATCAAATTAATCACAACACTTGAATTACATCCTCTGCTTGCTGCTGAAGTAAAATGTCTTCTGTATGAAAATAAAATATTGTTTTATTTGTATTCTGACTGTAACAGTGCACACTCAGAGCATTTTGAAAGCAACAAATAAGTTTTGAACTTTAATGACCTAAAAGACAGGCCCTTTACTACTGAAATTGAAACTAAGGAGACAAAACTTAAATAACTTTGAGGAAGAAGTTTTTTTTAACACAAATCCTCCTTTGAATTAATATTAAAATTTTAAAAACCCTTCACCAATGGGGCGCTATATTCTCTCAACCACTGTTTGAAAAAAGGGAACTTGTAGAGAGGAATTACATCAGGACTGCCCCAGTGGGTGTTGGGGACACCACCATGTTGGAAGTGGAGTGAGTTAAGTGGGGAAAAAAAGGTAAATACACAGAGGAAAGCCCTGGTTTATAATAAGTAAGTTGGATGGGATCTGAGATCTAATTAAAGGGGATGGTTTCAAGCACGAAGCCTTTGCTGATCATTAGCATATCTACTGTGAATTATGCTAAACACTTCATTGTGTAAAACACTGTGAAACAGATTCTCATGTATTTATATTTGAATTAAACTGATTTTATATAAAATATGAGTCTCTGAGTTCAGTTTAAAAAGGATACATCATAAGTCTCAGATACTTGTTAGGATAATGAATTTTACTAACTTATTTTTTTTTTATTTGTGTTTGTTTTAAAAACAAGGTAACTACTGATGTAGTTCACTAATTTAAAGTAGATTTAATACAACAAATTCTTTCACATGTATCATCAGAGGGATCAAATATCTTTCTTAGATGGCACTGTGTGTCAGATGTTGATTATTTCAACGCTGGGGAAAGCACATCTGACATCACACAACGAGTGTGCCAATGTTGGGGAGAAGACTTTTGCGATAGTGCTCAAGGATGGAAAGTAACTCATTACAATTTATGAAGTTATTGACTGATTACCTTCTTTGTCCTAAAACTTTGTGTTCATTTAAACCATTACTTTTATCCTTAGTTTCTGTTTAGCATGCAAGTGCAGTGTTTCGTTTCAGAAAGGTTTTGTTTGTGGGTCCACAGCAAAGAATCCATAACGAGTTATCACATTTTCTTAAATAAAAATGTAGCAGTTATATTATTAAACCTCTATTCTGACTCTTAGAGAAAGTGACTTTAGATCCCTAAAGCATCAATATACTCTAAGATTTAGATTTTATACTGTATTTATTGAAGTTTGGGTCCTAGAGAGAAACTTCTTATTTGGGTCCCAGGCCAAACTGTTCGAGAACCCCTGCTTTAAAAAAACAAAACAAAACAAAAAGTATAAGTGCTCTGCTAAGTGAGTTGAAAACTTGCTGTTTATCAGTTCATTTACAAACATCACTTTGATGGTTTATGTTTCAGTTGTTAAAATTATTTAAGATAACTACATCCTTGAGAAATCTGCAGTTTTTAAGCTGATTTTCTGCTTGACCCTGATTTTGTGGATGGAAACTTCAATCTTAATCAAAATTTACTTGTGGTTGAAGGACTACAAACTTCCTTGCCTTGCACCTTTATTATCTCAAACACGTGCAGAATCACTGCTGCCTGAAGGTAAAACTATCATCACCTCATTATCACGGGCATCCTCAGTGTCCTAGTTCTGGCCTTCCACCCTCACACTTATGGAGAGGACAGGATGTTTGACACCAAGTTTGAACTCCAAGGTGTTGGGAAATCCCTCATGGCAGGAGAGTATAAAAGACGGGGTTACTCCTTCCTTCCCTCATGGACTGCCCTGAGCATCATCGATACTTGACAAGTGCTTCCCAGCAGGTCAACATGCCTTCTATGCTCAGTAAGTGATTTGCAGCCCTGCGACACACATGCTTCCTGCCTCTCTTCCTCTTTTCATTCATTCACGTTTTTTTTTCCACACAGACACACACTTGCTGCTGGCTTCTCTGCTGCTTGGCGCTCTAGGAGCCCCGGTCGAAGTTTTACCCACAGAAAGCCTCTCAGGTGAGCCCTCAGGTGAAGAAATGGTGGCAAGCCCCGAGTCGTTGGGCACCTCTGAAATCTGGCGAACCATCCTCAGCGTGACGGACAACCACTCAAACGAGGTTAGACTTCTTTTTTGGCCTCTTTGGAGTCATCTTTTTTAAGTCAGAGTCAACTGACTGGTTCTGACTCTCTTTCCCAAAACTCCTTTAGTTTGAGGCTGAATTTCAAAACCAGGTGAAATATTATGTGCTGGAGGACGTCAGAGTCCCATCACTTCCACAGAGCTGCCCGTCTTCCAACTTCAGCAAGGTACGTCTGCTCCTTATCAACCTGCCAGATAAACAATGTGATTTATATGAGACGCTGACCAAGGTTACAATGTGTGTGGATTTTTTTTGTATTTGTTTTAAGTTTCTTATTTTACTTTCAGTTAAATAAAACCACAGACTTTGTAGTCTCATTTTGTTAAAATGCTCAGTTTTAGTGAGTTGAAGTTTTTTAGTTAAAGTACAGTAAATGGTTCAGTGGAAGATATCAAGCTAATTCTTAATTTGAGATTTGAGTTATTTATTCATTTTTCAGTAAAAAATCTGTTTTAATCCAGTGTAAATTGGCAAAACTGTTTCAACAGAGTAGTTTTTAACATTAGGTTAAAGGATGTTAACAATAACGGCCTCGGAACTAAAAGTGATTTCTTGACCTTCCTTTCTCCAGGAGGCCTGTCTCCGCAGGCTGGTTGAAGGTTTATTTGTTTACAGCGTTCTTCTCAAGCACGTGGATAAGGAGTACCCAAGCAAATACAACGCGACCAGAGACAACTGTGAGCGGCTGGGCAGCCTCATCAAAAACAATGTAAGTCTGAGAATCTGAACTA
Organism: Cetoscarus ocellatus; assembly: GCA_037902135.1. NCBI lineage: Eukaryota > Metazoa > Chordata > Actinopteri > Labriformes > Labridae > Cetoscarus > Cetoscarus ocellatus. The sequence goes on from JBAMNC010000086.1 coordinate 114,742, forward strand.
CTGTCGTTATGGCTGAGACCTTTTGAAGTGCTGTCTTTAATTCATTTTTATTTAATAAGAATATTTATCAACTATTTATTAGAGATGCACAACATCATTAGTGTAGCATCATAATTGGCTGATAAAAGCTGAAAAAGTACATTAAAGTTACAAATATACAGTGGCTACATCAGCCATACAAAGCCAGAAAATACAAACATATCCAGACAAGTTTATAGAGGTCAGCTTTAGCAGACTTCATTTCAGCCCCTTAAACTTTCAAGTGGTTTTCAAGTGGTTTCTAAGGACTCTGTCCCAACATGAGTAACTTTGATTCTTGCAACAGATTTGAAATGAAATTGAATTTATTTTAAGCTCAAATATCCCTTTTTTAAATATCCCTTTAGGCTGTTAAAAGATGTCTTGCAAATCAATAAAACAAAATCTGTCTGACTTGTGCCTGACAGATGAAGCATCCTGAACGCATCACACAGCTGACCAGCAGCCAGATGGAGCAGCTTCAACGAGACATCGACAGCCCCGACGTTTTCCAAAGAAGATTGAGAGCACACAGCATCCTGTATCATCTCCGCAACTTCCTGCTCCAGGGAAAAGAGTGATCAGGAAAAAAGAAAAGTCCAGAATAATTATGGCACCAATCGGGGTCACTTACCCGGTTAAAACTGAGACGTTCAAGAGGAATTACAACTGAATACCTCAGGGAATTTTTCAGACTTCTGTTGTCTGTGTTTTTAGGAGGAATAAGTGCGCTTATTATTTAAGGGCAGGAACTGCCCACTGTTGCAAAAGTTATTTAAACTATTTATAGTGAAATTATTATTTATTGGTGCGGGAAAAACCCAGGATTGTTGTTATCCTGAACTTAAAGTTCTTGTTCTATTTAATATGTTGAGCTTTTTTGAGCTGAGACACTTTTTAAAGAAGTAATTTCTGACCAATAATATTTATTGAGATTTATTATTTTTTGTCTATTTAATTTGATGCAATAAGCTTTTGGAATAATGCTTCAATAAAAATGATCTGAATTGTAATAAAAAAAGTGTCTTTCTTTTTGAGCATGTGTCACAAAGTTTTAATAGAATATCTTTTAACACTCTACTCACTTTTGAGTTTAGATTTTTTGTTCTTTTGAAAAAATGTGTGCGTCCGAATTTACAAAAAAATCAAGTACTATTTTTTGGAAAATCTTATTTTGTTGAAATGAGAGGAACAGGTTGATGCTTGAATAGTGAAGACTTTGTGCACATAACAAACACAAAGTGTATATCAGTTTGGGGATAATGGCTTTGGAAATCTCTTCTCATCAGATATCAGCGTTAAAACAACAATGTATTAATATTTTACATCACTTCAATAAAGAGCTTAAAGTTTGAACTATGGCAGTTTATCCAAAACTGAAGCTAAAATGCTGAGGGACATTTGGTCAAACTTTCATTTGATCCTAGTATTTTGGTTAAAACAACATATATTCAGGTTTTTCCTGTTTTTGGTTCCTTTGTTTTTATTTAGGATATCAACTTTGTCTAACAACTGATTGTATCCGTCTTCTGAAAATTCTGGATGACTCAGGCAGATTTCAATCTGATTATTTGATTTTGCATTTTCAGTGGAGGCAGGATATGAGATGAAGTGTAAGAATGGAAAGACTCCAATGATTTATAGTTTTATGTTACCTTTCAGAAAAAAGAGAAACCTTTACAGAACTTGGGTTTCCAACCCAGGACCTGTAGGGCAGGGACAGCAGGATCTCAGGGGTGCACAAAGATCTGTCAGCTAAGAGGTCGTCAAAATCAGGTCTACATACACCACCTAAAACAACGATGACATCTTCAGCAAACTTTCTTTAGAGGTCTTTAAATAAGAGCATCCGTGTTCAAATCTGTTTAATCAGGTGTTTATGAGTGAAAACAATTAAAACTGATGATCAGTTTTGGACAGCAGTTTATCATTCTTACAAGCTTTTGATTCATTTTGTGCCAGATATACAATAATGTTGTTGTCGTAGACTGGATCAAATATTTTGTCTTTTTTCTAAATATACTTTTCTAACAGAACCTGACGCTCGGTTAGGTGACTTCTTATGCGGTTGATATTTGAACTGTCCCTAAATAAATTCTGGACCACCGTCTCTTCCCCTACCTTGTTCCTTTTAAGAGCCAAATTTAGAGCATCTGTTATGTAAAATGTAATGGCCTTGCCTGACAGCTCCCCAAACCAAACATCTCATTTCACTTTATAGAGCGTATCAATCTGCTGATGGTCTTCTTTGTTATTGTACTTATTTAAAACTTGTTTCACAACAACTTAAAAACTCCTCAAATTACTTTAAGTTAAATGAAAAAATTATGACATCAGTATTAGTTCTGGTGATAAAGTTTAACTTTGAGGATTTATTTTTGAAATAATAAATTACAAAGAAAAAAGTGGAATTACATGGAATGAATGGTTTATCCCAACACAGACGTCAAACATTCCCAAAAACAAACAATAGAAAAAAGTCTTCTGAGAGTCCAGCTTTTGTGTCAGGGCCAAAGTCTTGATGAATGGTAGATAATTCCATCCCGTTTGTCCTTGTAGCCCGAACTTTCCATGAGTATACTGTGAATTTAGCTCTAAACGTGATGGCAGCAAAATCATTCCCCCATGATGTTTCAGGTATTAAACAGAGTCATCGTTGGACTTGTGAGTGAGAAATAATGTCCATGTCTTACAAATCCATCACCTGTGGGTCTCATGGTCTTTATGAGGGGGACGGAGAGGTACAGACAGAAAATGGAGACACTCCTCAGCCCCAAAGCAAACTGAAAAAAAGAAGAGGAAACACATCAGTCTAAATTAAAGAATTCAGGTCACACACATTTTAATAATGATTTCATAATGTATTCAAATAAAATACAATCGTTGAAGAGTAACGTAGAGTCATTAGGAAAAGTTTCTCAACAGATCCTGGCAGCATTCACTTTGTCTTCAAACTGAACAAATGAACACAGTGCAGCAAGAAGCATTGCCTTTTCGTTTATCTGGAACTAACCGACTCACGCCATGCGTCAATACGTGACGTGAGTCGGTTAGTTTCAGATAAACTTTATTTTTCAGAAAAGTTAATGCACTCAAAAAGATTTCTAGGTAGCGTACTCTTAAACTGTGCTATTATTTTTTTATGGGAGTTCTTGTAGGCGGAGAAAATACCCTTTGCATTTGGTACAATACTTCCCTGTTTGTGGCTGGTTCTGCATCACAAACTTTTACAAATTGTGTCTTACTGAGGGAGAGGAGAGAACGTTCTACTGCATCTAATGTACTTAGTGGCCATATGGAGCTCATACCACCCCACTTCAAAAAAACTGAACTATCCCTTTAATGTCCTCCACAGACAGAACCATCCTCGGACGTCCTGAAGGTATGGAGGGCTCCTCAGGACATAAATCTTTATCAAAAGGCTGACCGGACTTTTACATCAGAAAAGGTTCCACACTCTGACCAGTGACATGAGACTTTAGGGCAAATGAAAAACAGGTTTGGTGTCTTGTCTTTGTTAAACATATAACATTAATTGCATCAGGAGTTAGAACGCGCCCACAACCTTGAAACAAATACCACAAGCTAACTGATTTTCCTTTGCTGATATTTACTGGAAACATACTGTATTAATATTTGACAGTTAACCCATTTATTCCACAATGACGAGAAATACACCGCAGGCATATCCCTGTGGTGACAAAGGCGACAAAATTCTTACTCGGCGCCTCATTTCTCATCAATCTGCTGTTTCCTCTGAAATCACTACATTGGTATGGTAAAAGTGGGGCAGCTATATATCCAAGTTTTAAGATATATTTATCTATTTCCTAACAAGCTGCAGAGAAAGACAACGTGGTTCATATTGCCATAGTTTATGTTGACACAATTCAGAGAGAAAATTCTGCTACAAAATAAGCTACTATGGATGTTTGTTCTGGATATGCTAAAAGAAAAAATGATGTTTAGTTCATTTTTAGTTTTAGTTTATTTTGTGTCATTTTCATGTACATGCTGACACTGTGTGGCAAACTATTAAAGTGCCTTTATTTGATTTGGCATATACATATTCTACTTAGAAGAAAAAAAAAAGATTTAAATTGTGAATGACCATTATGCTAAAGTTTCACAGGAGAAGATTTTTGGTTTGTTTCGCACGAACAGGTGAGAAGAGCAGAGATTTACACTCTGCAATCATTTGACCCAGTATGAACTACGGGCCAGCGTGTTACTTTGGTGTATGTTCACCTTAAGTTCGCTCTGTATATAAAAGTGGACCAAAATGTGAGATTTCCACCTGTCATGATGCCCAAGAGGACAGGAGATGGTAAGATTTTGATACTAATGCCATTATCAATTCTGCCTTACAATTAATTTTGCATTGGTTCCCTTATCAGTTCTTGTTGATATTCTGTGTGAACAACAGCAGGACTACACAAGTCAGTGTCAAAAAAAGCAACTCCTGATATTTAATGCTATGCTGCACATACAAATGTGTTTGCAGGAATATCAGGTGTTTACACTCTTGTTTAAGAAATACACCAACACTGATGTTATGCCTGCCACAGTCACTTCTTTGACTTCTTTGTTGTTTTTGCTGACTGCCTCTGATGGAAACACAACTCTTTATTTGTAAAGTCATGCAGGACAAAATGGGAAGGATTGATAAGGGAAACATGAAGCAAATGAGTATTGAACCAGTTGTTGTTGATTCTAAACTAGAATTCTTTTTTTGATTTTCATCCCCAGTCGTGTCTGTGTGTGTGGAATACTGGTTAATTGTTAATTTTGTAATATTTCTCACGGAACCAGCAGCCTTATGAGGGTTTTTTTACCCAATCAGCTCAGTGCCAGCAGTAAGTTAGAATATATGCCATGTTCTCACTACAAATTAACTGTACCAAAGTTTAAATAAAAGTGGTCTGAGACAGCCGTCTTGTATACACAAGGATTTGTTTGACAGCTTTCACGCCAGCAACAATGAACTGCACTAACTTGAAAACCAGACTCAAGTCTGCCTTAACCAAAGCCAACAAGAGAAAGAAACTTTAATCTAAAACCAGTCCTCACCTTAAAACAGTGGGTTCAGGCATCCCTGGATCTGCTCCTCGTTTGAAACCTGGAGAATAAAACAAAGTAAAAGATGATTTAATGCATACAAATAGACTTTTAGGAAGTACCAAGAAAAGTTGAACGTGAAATATAGACAACTTTAGGGTAAAAATATTACAGCAAGCTTCAAGTCGGGTAAATGCACTCTATAAACTAGGCCTTATATTCGCTAGCCTGCAGTAAAAAAAATTAACATAAACTTAAAAGGTCAGTGTTTATAAGCTGTCTCCATTGAGTCATCTGTCAGTAAGTTACTCAATAAAAACCCAGACCGATTTAACAATGCCATTTCAGCAGAAAAATGACTGTAGATGATGCTCAACCCAGTGCCACAGCTTTTCAAGGAAGTCACCAGCAGTTTTCAAAGGATTTCTCTGTTTCTGGGTCAAGGTTTGCTACAAATTCAACAATGTGTTGGTAAGAGATACCTTCAACATTTGTCATTGTATTTTGGCCACAAGCTTACATTACAACCACCACTATGTTCATTCATATTTCATTTATCTTTAGTTTATATTCTTTTATTTATATCTTTACTTGTTGCTTCTTTTCAAAATGTTCTGGTTGTTCAAGTGTTAGAGTGATATGCTTTAAAAATTCATGTGATGCAGTTGTTATAAACCGATGAATAATCGTGTAAAATGACTGCAGCATCAATATATATCAGTATAATCACAAATGTGATTTTTTACATACAAGCAGCCCTGCTCAAAACCTCCTCACCTCTTAAGACAGAATGATTATTATACCCATCCTGCAAAATACTTGTGTTTATGTGTATTTTAGTGACCAGACAAGTCTGGGACATGTCTTTGCAGTTGTTTAAAGTTTGGAGCTGTGATTTTCAACAAAAATGGGGAAGTAGAGACCTACGTGTTGTGTCACAGCCGGTGGAGTTGCCTTCTCACAGTGAACTTTTTCTGACTTTAGCATTTTGGAAAAACCAACAGTGACATCACACTTTAATCCTTTTTTAAAATAAACTACTTTCTCCTGAAACTCATTCACCTTTTTATATGTGGGATTTTCGCAAATTGCACATCATTTGTTGTGCTTTTGATTCCAAAACTTTGAACAAGACATGCGCCATGAAGATCCGGCAAGTCAAAGAGATAGATCAGACTAAATCAGTTTAATTACACTCTTTAAAATGAAGGTTAATGCCTGAAGGAAAATAGAAAATGTGATCCAACTTATTAGATTTTTAGTCTCAGCTGTTTGAAAAACTTTAGCTTTTATTTCAAGCTCTTAACATTGAATAAAAAAAACCAGAAAGTTATCTAAAGTACTTTAGGACAGACTGGTTTATGCGAACAGCTGCGTCCTCACTTCCTCACAGGACACAAATCAGAGAGATCTCTATGACTTACAAATAAGTATGTTTTGATAAGAAGTGCTAATTGGGGGCACAGTTTGTTTTCACAATTGGATACAGAGAGCAACACACCAACTGTTTACACTGTGGCCGATACTGGAGTTTGTAACAACAATTTAGCTGACTATCAATGTCAATACTTTGATTACTTATTAAGATATTACTTTCCACAAATGCCAACATTTTCTCTATTTAACTATGTAAACAGATGAGAAGGTTTCAGCCTGATTTAAAAAAAACTTTTCATCTGAATTTGCAGCTGTGTGTGCTTGATTCCAGCCTTAAATTGACATGACAGATAAACATCTGAAACTGATGAATGTTCATCCCATATCATTTACTGATGACCAACATTTGTACGAGGGGCCAATATCAATGTATGTATGTATGACATGTAAATGCATCTGTGCTTCCCTGATTGCAGATGACATACCAACACTAACATGGATTCATGACACTGTTAAGCTGTCAAGGCATCAGAGCTTTAAACTCCCATCTAATGTTAACAAACTCAAACAACGATATATGATTGAAATCTTTGCGAAACAAGAAAGTTTGGGGAAAGGTATTGGGTAATTTCTTATTCATTTAAATTTGCAGGCAATAAAGAACTGCCCCATACGATGACTAAATGTGTTGCCATTGATTTTACCAAAGAGAGGTATTACTCAGTACAGGTCACCCAGACAGGGCTTTTCACTGACACATGGCATATTCAGAAAGTGGGGAAGTAGCTATATAGCAGGTCTCTGCTGTCCCCACACCAAACCTAGACCAAATGGTTTAATTCATCACTGTGCACATTTGATTGATGGAGCCTCATCTTTTTTCATAGATGCTTTATACTGTTGCTAGTAAAAATGTAAGCACAGTCTGAAAGTTTTTAAAATCAGAATATATCTTTGTGATTTTTGATTGAACTCTTATTTTTGTGCTAAAACTGATTACTATAAATTATATCACTTTTAAAAACATTGTCTATTCAACAAAAATAAATAAGGAGCCAACACATTTTTCATATAATGCTTTACGTTTGCACATAATCTAAAAAATAGTTGGAAATGCAGATATTTAGACTCTAAACAGGAAAAGTAATGTCAATAGACCATTACTAATGTGCTTAAAAATGTAAAAGGGATTTTTCAGCATTGATCTATGAGAAAAGAGAGATGAATCAACTTCTTATAATATTGTACATGTACACTCAGATAAAGGTTTGGTCAAAAACAAATGTAGTAAACTGTAACTGAGTGAGTTTGGCTGGTAGCTGGAGCTAATGAAAAGCCTTGCTGAAACCTCCATTTTTTGTTGCAGGTATTAATGTATCTGTATATTTCAGGTGAGCTGTCTCCTTGGAAAACAATACGTGAATTGATATTATTAACACTGATTCGGGAAAAGGGAAACATAGACACCAGGCCAACAGCTCAATTAATGTGTGTTTACTGGTAAGAGCACTCACGCTTATTAACTCCATCAAAGCGGTTACGATTTTGCCAGTGTCTGTTTGTCAGCAAGATTACAAACCCCCGTCAATGTTGCTCACATATTGATGTTATATCTATAAGTAATCGTTCCATGATAAAATTGGCATCATAATATGATTCCTTGACCCTGAAAACCAATCATCATGTTGATATCATTACTAGTTAGAGTTATTGAGCAAAAACAATTGTTCGCTAATGGCAGTTATCTGGATCACCACCAAAATCTAATGTTTAAGTTAGACCATTACCAACATCTCCTGAAAATTTCAGCAAAATCCGTCCAAGATTTTTTGTGTAATCTTGCTGACAAATAAACAGACAGACGCCGGCAAAAACATAACCTCCTTGGCAGAGGCAACAATGACCATAAACTATAGAGGACTGATGTTGATTAATTTAACAGCATCAAGCTGAACTGGCATTAAATTGGGTTTAACTGGTCTAAGCGTAAGAGCTTAAATTAAATGATGCTGACTCATTGAGCTGTGATGTTCATTCATCTCCTGTGTGTGTTACTCTTAGCAGTACTTGAACATTAAACTGCTTTTACTTAAGTCATGTGGATTGTGTCGTTCTGAAAACCAGGGTATCAAACAACTATCGCTGTATCAAGACAGTGTCTCGGTTTGGCAGAGATAGTCTTATCATTTATTGTCATTTATTTCGTGTAACTTCAACAACAAACCAGGGCGTGAGACTAGCCAAGAAGGGCACGACAGCGCTCTTCACTTCAACAACGTGGGATATCATTACTAATCACTGAGTCCCATCGAGACTAACAGAAGAGAGACGTAAAAGCTAACGGAACAGGCGTAAAGATAATCCAACAAACTCATATTCACTCAAGCTCTACGATGTCACCTTCATGGTTTTGAGTTACTTCCCTCAAGTTTACCAACATGTCGATGCTAACGCTAGTGCCAAGCTAGCAGGCTAACGCTAGCTGAGCACGCTTTCTGTCTTTAACTCTTTGTGTTGACATACTGACCGAGATACAGCACGGTGGGGATGAAGCCCCATCGGATGACAAACTGTCCACACTGGAACAGCTGCTGGAGGCGCTGCTTGGTCTCTTTGCTTAGCTTAGCCATGTTTGTATCCCGACAAACGAGGATGGAGGTGTCGCTGTCGCTGCCGCCAAGGACAAGGAAGGAGGAGGAAGTGACGTAGGGTTACAAACGTTCAAGGGTTTGTGTTTCCGGTTTAGTCCGCCACCCTGTGGTTGGAGGATAAACTGCGTCATTTCGCTATTACCTCTTTTTTATTATCACATTGTTAATTGACAAATTCTCAAAAGACACCGATAACAAAATATAAACAAAAAACAGAAATACATACTTAAATAAGATAGGTGTAAATACACGTGCGTCAAATTCTTGATAAAAAAAGAATAATAAGGGATAATAAAATGAACAGTTTTATTGTTTACACATATATATTTTTTGAATGTTATTTGTATAGAGCACACTACATTATTTATTTCCTGAGCCGATATGCAATGTCTATCTGTAGTTGGGCCTTTAAAGTCATAAAAAACAACAATTAATGCTATATTTTAAAAAAACAAACTCTAACAAACTCAATAGTTACAGACAGAACAATGAAAACAAATACATACAACAATACAAAAAATGGTTAAACAAAAAGCACTAAATTATGACTGCAATAGGGACACTGTGTACCAAAATTCCTGAAAACAACAATGTGCAGCATTTCACCTCAAGATAGTTGTTTCACAGATGATCCAATACTAAATAAACAGAGAAATTACATCTTTCAATCAGTATTTTTTTACTTGAGTTTTTGCCTGGTTATCTACTTCTTTTCTCCACTTAGCTTCATCTGTTACCTTCGTCTTGCTGTCCTCCTGAAATCAGTCAATTTTCCCACTTTTCTACAAATTGTGTTTCCTGTAATCTTAATTTGTGCATGAGTTGCTCCATTACAAATATTTCTTTGACAGTGCACACCCACTGCTCCCCAGTTGGTGGTTCCACTTTATACCACAATCTGGTGATTACTTAATTTGCTGATAATAGTATTTCAACAAGGTACTCATCTTTTCTTTGTATTATATCTATACTTGAACCACTGGTACTAATTCAGTTTTTTTTCAATTGACAGCTATGGCAATATTTTGTGAAGTACTTTGTCACTCTACTGTCTTTGAAATATACCATACCAGATAAACTTCACGCACTATTTTACTTTTGTCCCCTTTTTAAATGTTCCGACAATCTTAACTCATTATCTATCACAATACAGTTAAAGTACCAGTGTGTGGAATCTACAATGCAAATTAATTAGTACATTTTATTTATTTACTCCATCAGCACTTAAGGTGCATTAATTTCCATATTCTGATTCATTTTCTGGTCATTTAAAATTCCCATTAGTCTCTAAGGGAATGCTGTCTTTTACAGTTGATATACATGGATGAAGGGAACTGTCAGGGCATTAGTTATTTCTTTAGCAAATCTTTCTGAGGCATCAAAAGGATAAAATCTATCTAATTTACAGACTGATGCAGTACTATATTATGTATTAAAGGGGCTTTTTGCATTGGTATGAATATGAGACACTGGCTGAACTTCACATGAGCCTTGGGCAAAACAAACCTCTCATCGCCAGCGTTGGTAAGAAGAAGACATAATGAAACACATCTTTGAAATATAGAAACACTTTATTCCCAAAAGTTGTTGCAGTGAGTTATGTTCAGACATGAAAAGGCCAAAATAAACCAACCTCAGTACAACAGTATGATGTACAACAAAAGTTTACCCATTCACATTCTGTAAACCTGCATACAGACACAGTTTGATTGATTTGTCCAACCAGGATACTGCATGTATGGACACTGGACAGGTAAAACACACTGACAATGAAAACACTTTTGCTTTAAGGGTTGGGGAAGCATGAATGTTTCATTTTGAACATTAAATGTAGCTGGTGGGTTGAGTTTAATTGAATGTTTTTGGTGTGGGCATATCACCCTGTTTTTCAGTTGTGATGTGAACAGTGGGCACAGAAAACACATCACCAGGAACTACAAACAGCTGGAACAATGGGTGGACCAGAAGATGTTTTCTTGCCATAGGATTGGATACAATTTTAGTTAAGATTTTTTTCTACCTTTACTTAGACGAATCAGGTTACGAATATTGTTGCAGTCTGAGTTTTGTACAGAGCAACAGAGCATTTACAGAAATTCTCACAGGAAAAAAAGACATAGTGGAGAGTCAAACCTCTCTTGTTCATCATAAGAAAATACCAAAGTTGAGAACACAACTCGTTCGATCTTTCAAGTGCAAAATTCAATACTCAGCAAATCTTCCACACCCATCTTGGCTATGATCAATCCTTTTCTTTACACTTTAGAAGTTGGAATTTCATTTGAGCCATCAAAAACACAGCAATTCAAGAAAGTGCTAGAGGAGCGAGAGGGAACAAGGATACAAATATTGCTTTATCATGACAACAATACTGTGCAGTTGTAAACATAAAAGAATCATTTTTTGTTGTATTGGTTGATTATTTTAGTGGTTGTTTTTCTTGATTTCTTCAAAAGAAGATGGCTGATTTTCTAGGGTAAAAATACAGGTTGAAGAATGAAAAACATGGAGGAGGAAAGATTTGTATTGCTATGGTACAGGATCAATGTAAGTTTAAAAAGGTGTCAGAAACGCTTGTTTCAAGTTGAAGAATCATACCTTGATCATTGTATCAATCGGCAGCCTTTATTCTAAAAAAACAACTGTACTCTAACACATATACACACTCAAGCATTGCTCACTTGCACACACACACACCCCCACACACCCCCACACACCCCCACACACACACACACACACACACACACACACACACACATCAATCCCCCTCTGACCAAACCTGGGCGAGGTGGATGTATGGAAAAGCCATGCAGGGCAACAAATGCCAATTCAATACTTTCAGAGACTTTTCCACAGGTTTTAGTAAGAAGTTTCAGTGCCTCAGTTCATGACATGGAGTGCAGTTTTGTCCCAGTGACAGCACACTTGAAAAAAATCACTGAAGCTCAGAGTGGTCTCACCCTGACATCTAACACCCATCAGACTCTGCAGGAGGAGAGAGGAGGACCACAGGGAGGAGCTCAGGACGTGGGAGTGGAGAAGCCCAGACAATAAAAGACCATAAAATGAAGTGATGAGGGAACCGGCAGGAGTGTTTGCTTGTTTGTTTGTGGTTTGTTTTTTCGTTGGCATGGCTTGGAGTTCCAGGTCACAGGTTACAGGGTCACAGGATTGAGGGTTCAGGGCGTTCAAAGATCAGAGCCAAGGTGTACGCTGATGCTGGGAGACCGCTGCGTGTGGTTCAGTGCTGGACTCAAGTACCCCAGCCCGTCCTCCTGTAGGCTGCACGAGTAGCTGCCGGCTTCAGAGGCCGTGTGGTTATTGTTAGGAGGGGCGTTGCCACTGGAGACCTCAAAGGAGCGGGAGAAGACGGCGCTGGCAGTGCGTGTCAAGCTGGTGAGAGCCCCCGCCTTGGGCACCGATTGGCTGGAAGTGAGCGTGAGTCGTTTGACGGACAGCTCAGCATTCTCACTGGCGGCCCGTCCGGTTGTCAGGAGTCCCGCCTCCTTCTCCTTGTCCTTGCTGGAGCGCCCGCCAAGCCGACACTTCTTCATGGCCTTGGCCCCCAGGTTCAACGTGGTGACACTGTTGCTGACTGTGATGGTGGGAGGGGTCATGTCAGGGCCCACCCCGCCTGGCCACACCCCTTCATCCACCTCTGAGATATCCATCAGCTCATCCGGGGAACCCAGATCCACTGCGTCTGTGAGAACAAGGGAGAAAGACACAACAGAGAGTAAAATTAAAAACAGGAGCATGATGAGGAAAAAATGAACTCAACTGTCATTCAGCTGTTTTTGTCCAATCAAATTTAAGATCACATGGTACAGATCAGTTGTTCTCTACTGGTGTAGCCTCAGGATTAGAAAATATGACCAAAGCTTTGAGAGATTTTTTGTCAAATATTTAAGTTAAAAATGTTTAAGTGAAGTCCTTAATTTAGGGGCAACTGGGGGCCTGGGATCACATGCTGCTACATTACTTACTCAATGCTGCTACTGAGTTAATTTCAAATATCAATAAACAGTTAATACGGAGAAAATATGAAAAAGTGTTACACTACAGAATTTGACCTGGGCAGCCAACACTATGCACAAACTAGAAAAATAAAAACAGAAATATTCCATTTTATAATTAATATTTGACTAATGGTATTTGTTTTGTCCTTGGCACGAAACATATTTGTCTGTTTTTGTTTCAGTTACAATATTTTATGAAGAAAGACTTAATGTATTTTAAAAGAAGGAATAAATAAGGGTAAAATTTACTCTTCTGAAAGATAATTACCTACCAGTTGAGAAACTGCACAGAGTACAACGTGTTGAACCAAAAGCTTGAACAGTTCGTGTCAGGCTGAATGACAGAGGAGTCCTAACACTGTCCAGCAGGAGGCGCCGGCACACTGCAGCTTAACCTAACAGTAGCGCCTCACCGCAGTAACAGTGCTTTATCTTTTTCTAGACCAGTAGCACACGGGTTAGATTAACCAGCAGTGTGAGACAACAGTCAGTGGTTTACTGTGAGAGGAGTGCATGTTTGTCCCAAAAGGCAAGAGAGGACAAGGAAGCCTGGGAAAACCCACAGAGGAAAAAGGAAGAGGAGGAACAAAGGTAGAGAAAAGTAATTTCTATGTACACGTTTCAAATCTCTAAAACACACACAGCTACACAATCTTAACTGTTTTCTTTAAGGCATGCATCTACCTGTAAGACCACCTACACATACACTTCTGATCTGATGCTACGATGCTAAGAGAACACCTGAAAACATTTGGCACACTCACAGATAGGCAGGTCCTGATAAAGTCTGTCATTGTGGATTTGGGGTGTTTTAAAACAGGCAAGCAGTCACAGACATAAATATTGAGAATCATTAACTTAAGACCTGCAGATCTGTTTTTACTTCTAGCTACATGTCAGAAGGAAGTCATCTGTTTGAAGCTGCAACCTAGAGGTAACCAAGCCGAGGCGTACTGAGTGCACTGAGCAAAAAACGATGAGCAAGACCCAAAATAACATTTATTACATTTTCAAATCATGATGCAGCTTAGGAGTATAAGCCGGTTTTATGATTAATTATTGAAGGTCATTATTCCTTTTCCCTATCAGACTTAAGACTAAAGTTTGCAATGCTAGATATGGCTGCGAGCATTCTTAAATCTTAAATGTGTGTGACATATCTAATGTTTGTGTAGCTGCTTCAACACCATTCAGCCACAGCATTATGACCATCTGTGCAATCAGATGCAGTAATATACATCTGTTATTCCACTTCTATGTATTATTTTTGGTTGATAGGGCCAATGAGGTGTTGATTCTACTTGATGGTTATTATTTCAGTCATAAAGGGTGTTGGATGCAACCCAGAGCTCTTTAAACTCAAAGGTTCTTCTACTACAGCCCCTTCAAAATAAGGAATTAAATTACAAACAATTAAATGTAAGCTGCAGGTTTCAGAATAGTTTAGAAAGTCATGTTTACCACTAACATTTTAGGTTTGGATTTTCAGCATGAAAGACAGCTAATTATTTTTGTGTTACATTTCTCTGTATTGAAGAACATTATCCACAATAATGACATACTGACTCCAATTGATTACATTATATCGGTGATTTATTTGTGTGTTTCTGCAAACACATTAAAAATCAGTCCCTGTTCAAACAATTTAACCCGAGCCAGAAATCTGACAGCTTATTTGGATGTCTCCAACTGAGATATAATAGGAACTATTGATCTACCTCCACGTGACACATGACTTTATAGTCTATTAAATCTCCTATTAATGAGAGACCAGAGAGCCTTGACATTTTTCTTTGTAGAAATCTGGATCGTGATAGGGTTTAGTTTATCTTCTTAAAACACGTTAAAACTAATGCCACTGGTGTTTACAAGAGCCTTAAGTGCATCACTAAGGTCACATATAATGCCAAATACACTTTTTAATGGTTATCTACACCCCTGCCTCAAACATATGAAAAACTCCACTATTGCTTGCTCCACCTTTCAGAAAATGTGTGATAAAACAGTCCAGTCAAATATTTTCCCCTAATGATGTCTTTGGGGAATATGCCACCACTCCCAGTGGAACACACTCCCTTAACTCAGCCCAGATCCCATTTCAGGGGACATAGACACATCCTGGCACATCTGTGCAACCATGGTAAACATTAGAGCACAGCGTGGAAAGCTGATGCCACATCCACTTCTTGAGAGTGACATGGCAAGCACAGCTCATTACACTTAAACAACTTAACAAACTTAAGCCTGTATTATGTAAAGCTGAAACGGGTGGGTTTATGGGCATGTCTAACTCCAATATCTGAGCGTATTTTTGGGCAAGAAACCTCTAGGAAACATGCTTTGGGGGTGTCTGACAACAGCTAAAAATTGTTGAATAGGCATAAAATATGCGACCTTCAAAATATTTTGCTGAACTAAGACTAAACAGATCAACCAGTGTTATTCCAGGGGATATAACTGTGTAAAATAAATCATAGGGGGCCTGCAGAACAAAATCGTGTCTGGATGTTGTTTACTCTGACTCTTACTGCTGACCTCAAAAATACGTGCATCAGTTCCAAGAGGGATATCAGACTGACCACTCTGTAGATCACCTCTTTTCCTTACAAAACTCAAATGCAGTAGGACTGAAGAAACCCGCTGCTTAAGCTATAAACTATTAGTCATTCTCTGTTTTTAAGCGTGTTTTACTCAAACGGCCAACTTTTTTGTAAATGCGGTTGTTTTTCATTTTTTGACAAAAGCAGAATAGCAAACATAGCAAGTGACTCACTATCACTGTCCTTGTTCACAACACAGGCTCACATTATACAGAGCAACAGGACAGGCACAGGGAGTGTATGAGGGATCTTAAGGACAGAGTTGCTATAAAAACAATGCAATGTCACTCAAGTTGCCGCAGTATGAACCAACAGACCTTCAGTATGTTACAGAGTGGCCCACAGAAAGCAGCTGCAACTTTTTTGTCGTAAGAACAGGGCTTTAGGTACACAATAATATTGATGTACAGCACTGCTGATATGGTTTAAAAGAAGTAAAGTAGCATTATCAGCATTCAGCCCTAGACAGTGAAAAATGTAAGCTTTATATTATAGAGGTAAAATTTATGGTTGATCAGTTGTATTAGATTGCACAGGTAGTCACAATGTTATGTTTGATCAGTGTTTCCTGTATGGTTTCTGTTTAAGACTTTGAAAGGACTTAATGATTCAGTCAAGCGTATTTCATCATTCTGCGTGTTTAATAGATTATTTATCTGTTATTTAGTTAGATTTTAAATAAATTAACAGAATTTTAGGGACCTTCAGCAAGAGATCTTGGTGAAGAAGCTTCAGCCACAAAGGAGAGAGTGAATAAATGAATGACACTTGAAAGGCAGATGAGAGGAAAGTGCAATTAGGCCAAAAGAGGTTGGTGGAGCCCAGCGCAAAAAAAGGTGAGGGGGAAGTCATCATGCAGCTTCTCAGACCACGCCCCCACAAATGGTTACCTAGGTTACCCCGGGAGTGGGGCAGGGGGGGAAAGAGGGGACCTTAGTACTGGCTCCTCCCTGTGGAGGCTGACCCAGAACCCTCGTTCTCCACCATCCGCCTCACAGACTTCTGCCTCCTGACCTCCTGACTCCGCGTGCTGGAGTCGTGACCGCGGGGGTCCATGCTGACCTCGGAGGCGACGCCTGACATGTCGCTTTCAGGGCGCAGCCGCATGGAGTCTCCATTGGCCATTCGCTCGCCGCTCACGCCTGTCACACTGATCTCGGGGATGGCCACGCCGCCCTGTGCGGCATCAATTTCTACACTCACCTCCTGGGACTCTGGTAGGGGGGGAGCGTTGGGGGGAGGGGGGCATGGACATGGAAACAGACACACAGATAGACAGACAAGACATGTTTCATGCACACATACATGAAAAACAAAAAGACGGTCGTGTGCACAGGCACACACGACCACAGTGACACAAGACACACAGAGGTTATCAATGTGATGGCAGAAAAATAAAAAGACAAAAATCATAATTGCACAACATAACATATGGTCAAAAACATGCTACACAGACAAAAACAAACACAATACCGAGCTTTCTCTCACCCCACACATTAGAGCTGGGCAACATGGATTATAAATACAAAGTAATATCTCAATAATTTTCAACTTCATGGCAGCACAAGACAAATGTCTCAACTATTTTTCCTGTAATTAAATCACAAATGGTTGTCACAACACTACAGCTATAAACTTTAATATGAATCTAGTACAAATCACCATGTTGAGGAAATTTGATATTATAGAAATTTTTCTGAAATTCTTTGACGCCCAATATTTCATTTTTTAACACTGCATTATTCCCAGACCTGCTGCTTCACAGTCCTTTTAATGTCTTTTTTTACTGCTAATTTTATCTGTATTTACTCTTAGGTGAGGTTTGTAAACAAGCCCACATTGTGTTTCTACCTCACCTGCACATGTAACTTAATCTTATTCACTGTTTTCTTTGACTTCTCTTTTAACTATGTGCAAATAAACAAAACAAAACAAAATGTAATGATTGTGCAAAAACATAGGGTGTCTCTCTTTGGCACATGCACGGTGACTGAGTTTAAAAAAGGAAAATGGTGTCCTATTTAACAACAATAAAATCCAAAATATAACTTTTACTTGGATTTAGGCAGCATCCTTGGTTTTTTAGTTTCTCAGAGGGAAATGGGCTTTTAACTCTCTCACTGCATGATGATTTACTCTGCATCCTTAAAAGCCCATGATGTGCAGTTTCTGTGTAACATTTTTGCTCTTTTGGTTCCATCAGCTTGTGCCATTGTGGCTTGTGCTTGTGCTGCCTACTTTGCTGTAGCTGAGCTCTGAGTGCTCTCAGCCTGCAGGCAAGGACTGACAGCCTGTGAGAGTCGCACTGCTACAGCCACTTACTGTCTTTCACTGAAGAGTCTTCTCAAGCAAATCAACACTGTGGACAATTTATCAATATCACAATATACCAGTTTTTTGTTGAATGGAAGTTCATTATTGAAAGTCAAAGAAATACTGTTACATGCGTAAGCCCTGCCAGCTCTGGATGACGGTGTTATTTTGGCATGTTTTGAGCAGCAATGCTTCCATTTACATTTATTTACAATGTAAGGAGCAAACTTTCATTAACATTAGGTTATGACTGATGTGCGTGACTGTCAGAAGCTGTACTTGCAGTCATGGACGTGCATATCTCAGCATATTTTTAACTGGAATGTAGATCGATTCGGTATGTCAGCTGCAGCCCTCCTTTTTAAGTGAAAAAAGTTATTTGATTGGATTTTACTGTAAAAAAAAAAAAAAAAGAGGAAGCACAGTCTGATTGTACAAATGGGTTGGGAACATTCATAGAACTGGATGAGTGAGGGTTTCTCCTCACCACTTCAATCCTCTTTCCAAGTGTTGCCTTTGTATTTTAAAAATTTCAACAGCACGCAGGTGGTTAATTTTTTGGGTTACTGTGGCTTATTTTGATAGTGCACTTTGTTGGTAATCAGAAGGCTGCAGGTTTGAGCCCAGCTCCGGCTGTCACACGGCAATGTGACCTTAGTGAGTGAATGAATGTGAGAATGAATGGGTGGCTGTGACCCGCGGTGTAAAAGCTGCTTTGAGTAGTCAATGAGACTATATAAGCTCAGGTCCATTTAATTTTCAACAAAAAAATTATCCAATATTGGGTGTTCATGACTTCTACTTTTGTTGCCATATTATCAAACGGGCAACTTGTTCTATACTGAAATTAAAATAAATAAAATTTTCTTATGGCATAAATGCCCCTCTTATAATTAAAAAAAATAAAAATAAAATGCTAATGCTCTATTAAGCTTAATAATTCAAAAAGATTATCTTTAAGCATGTAACTATTAGAAATTCGACGTGATATTATTTAACATCAACTTAAACTAAATGAATATAAAAAATATAGTCTCACATGTTTATACAATCTTATTTAAAAGTACTTTGCTTTATCTTCAATACCAAATATAATGTAATGCCCAGCCCTGCTACTCATTAAATAAAATTTCACAATATTTCCTTCAACAGTCTGCTCTGAACAAAAGACTTAAGCATCGGTAAAACTGGTGGCAGTGAGGAGGATAAATGAGATGAAAAGGGGGCGTTTGGCTCAAAATGAAACCTACTCATTAAACAAAGTGAAAGCTGTAATTTATCTGCTCTCTGCAATTAAGATGGCATCACTTTCCCCCTAAACTACAGTCTGTTATCATTGACTTTAGTGAAAGATATGCTCTTCTTTCATCTAGATGTTCCTCTGAAAAGATTTTAGTGGAATATGATCTGTCATTTCAACCCTACCTGTTCTCTGATTTGTCGACTCTGTCATGCTAGCTTCATGCATGCTGCTGAATTTCCCTGTCTAGCAGCCTTCATCTATTTCTCCCTGACTTCTCTCAAACTGCGACACCTGCCTGTCATAGTTCATCGAGGAAATCATGACTGTAATGACACTCTAAAAGGAGAGGTGAGCGGAGCAAGCTAACACTGCAGGAGGGGCACCCTACAACCTTCGGGGCTGAATCATGATGGCAATGACAGTGTAAACAGCAACTGACATGAAATGATCAGACTAGTGAACCATGGAGGCATCTGGATCTTACTCTATGCTTCTTCAGTCAAAAATGATGACTGAACTATGCTAGAGGAAATAAGTGAAAAGTAAAATTAACGTTTTCTCATTTCATGTTAATTTATTTCCTGTCGTGTTCTTGCGTGTAATGATATTTAAGTCTCACCGTGTCTCTTCCAGCGGTGTCCCCTAATAGACAGAGATGTGACAGCATTTCTGGAGATCCTTGAGGAGGTGGGTGTGATCTCCACCTGGATACTTCGTGCACCCTCCTTGTTGTTGCTCTTCAGTGCGGCGCTGTGCAATGACGACTTGATGGCGTTTCCCACCTGAGGGGCAATGAGACGCACATGAAGAGAAACGTTACTGCCTCAGAGGAGCAGACAGTTTAACAGGACTGCCATGGCATGACCAAACAAGTCTGGCTAGAATTAGGGGTGGATGCTACAGGATAACTTGCTTTTTGATTCATAACTCTTTCTTTGAAAACCAGTATCTAAAAAAACAGGTTTCCACACATAAAGAGTATTTGGGTGGACCACTCAGATGTATCAGTTATTTCACATCCATCTGTTTAACATCCCACAGACGGTGGATCTTGTTGTTAGAAAGGATTTAAGTTCTTTGTCCCCATGATGAATTTCCATCATTTTCATATTTGATGGAATTTCAAAATAATGGCAGAGTCGCAAAGAAAAGAAAATTAAATATCTGTTTTATTGATGGGTCAGAATTTTACATTTATCCTGGAGTGTAACACTTTTCTTTCATCCTGTGGCAGATTTAATCACATTAACTACGTGATGTCCAGTGAATATATGACACCATCTAAACAGGTGATGGAAAACAGTAACATCTGCTTTGTAGCAATGCAAAATGATTCCCATTTTGAACATGCATTGTAGTAACATCTCTCATAAATCTTATTAGCTTAACATTGTGGCACTCATTTACTTTGTGTGTTTCCTGATGGAGTGGATAAAGAATAAAGTACAGTTCAAGTTTAAGCCTACTAAAGCTGTGCTTTACTGCACTGCAATTTTAAGACACTTGTAGCTCAGCTAGTTAGATGTCAGATTTGGATTAATTAAACAATTAAACTTACTTCCTTCATAAGGAAGTTGATATTGCCTTAAGAATCAGCATGTTGCAACCTGTCTACTTAATTTTCACTTCATTTTATTTTATTTTAGCTTCATTTCATTTTATTTATTTAGTTTTAGTTTCATTTATTTTATTTAAATTGTATGCTTTTATCTATTTTTTATGGCTTTACTTGATATTTCCTACTGCTATATTGTGTATAGGAGCAACTGAAACTACCAAATTTCCCCTTGGGGATTAATAAAGTATTTCTGATTCTGAAGTAGGATTACTACTGATATTGGGAATTAGCACACACTGGTTAATATTAAAATAAAATATTGAAAGTGAAAGTTATAAATAAAAATTACCAACATACTGTTTATAACCTGTATTAGTAATAGGCACTAAAATAAATAAAGAAATGGGAGGAAAAAAGACTACTAAAAATGGGCAGTTGTGCCTTATGTTGTTTTACCAAAGTATTTTCAGTACAATTAAAAAAGTTGTAAGATGTTAATTTAGTCTGTAGCTAAACTGCTTTAAGAAAGAAATAAAAGTAAGTCAAACTTTTTTATTGATGTTTCACTGACTGTCCCATGTCATGCAAAATCAAATTTCTTGACTTTTAATGTTGTTAGAAGGGCTTGGAGAGTTTACAGAGAAATGTGCCATGCCTCTTTAAAGAAAATAAAACGCTCCCTTTTTACTTCCTGGGGTTTATTGTGTAATAGCTATACAGGCTCCCCTTAGTCTTTTCTGCTCATCACAGGCAGACGCAGTGACTGTTTTGAAAGTCCCCTCTGCAGCCTGTAACCCCTTCTCCCCCCTCCTATTGTTTGGGCAGCCAATAAGTGCTGAGCTCATTATCATAGCCTCCCATCCCTCTCTGATCCAAATGTTTCCAAAGGGAAGGGAAAAAGAGCTTTATCTGATTCTCTACAGATACACAATTTTTAACTTTTTTTTTATTCGACGTAAATCAAATCCTTACTTAATAGACACCTAAGACATGATTGAAAAGACTGAACCCATCAGGACATGGGACCTTTAGGTATCAAACCAGTGTTTTCTTTTCTCATAGTTTAACCTCAATATGCACCCCAGAAGCTTAATTTGTGCACTATCCATCTAAATTTTAACATGAGGTGCCCCTTCCCCAGAACCTTATCTGGAAATTGTCACATTTAATCATCATCATCTCTTTAAAATTTTCTTTATTCAGGGAGACAGATAGCTGTTTTATTTAGATATATTAGAGGCTGTCATGTCAAGCTAAAAGAAGCCGAAAAAATGTACCATTTATGAAACAGAAGGCTTCAGTTGAGATCATATTTTCTACTTTGAAAACATGACAACAGCATCACTAAAACGTGTAGGGTACTCCTTTGTAACACTTTTTTTCTTTTAAAATTACATATTACTGTTAATGGTTCTTGCTTTAAACAACATTTTTACTAAGCATTAGCCATGACAACTTCTCCTCAAATCAACAAAACTTTAAACTATATTAATAAATCAATTTCAGCAATATTGTCTTGCTTGGTATTTCATTAAAAAACACAAATACATCCTAAAAACTAATTGTTTTTCTCAGCTCTTGTGCAACAAAAAATTATTGTTTTACTAAATCCTGGGAAGACAAAGGCCTCACATCATGAAAATCTGTGTCTAAAAGCACCAGCCTAACAAACAATACCTCTTACAAATATTTCTGATACTTCTCAGAAGTGTTTTTCCTCCTAAGCCCAAAAGGAGTTCAGATCATGTGACCAAACCAATAACATCTGATCATAATCCCATTTCTAACAGATTTGTGAACCGGGATAACCTCAAAGATTAGTACGAACTGAATGACTTGCACAGAAATGTGCTTTAAGAAAAACAAATATGCTTTGTGTGTCGCTTCATTTCACCACCCTCTCCATTATAATCTCTGTGCACGCCGGAAATCCTCAAGTGGCCCAAACCTTTCCCAATGGTTGTGTTGAGTGTGAACACGAGGTAAAGACATCATGAGCACAACACGCCACTTGTCTGAGAGCAACGGCTTCTCATTGGCCACACAAACCACACGTCACGGAGCTATGCTGAGCTAGCAGCCACCTGGTGTGTACCACTGTGACAAGTAAACAAAGATATGGCATGTGTCCAGAGAGCTTTATCTTTATTTTGAGGGTTATTTTTAAATCCCATCACCATCCTTATTAATGTGGTGCTGTTTTGATTGTTGTGGAGCAGTACACCTTGACTTGTGTAGTAATAGTCTGATCTTAGGTCCAATCCTCCACTGCCAGGGCCTCAAGGATTAAAGCTTAACTGAGCAGAGTGGAAAGCATGTAAATAATCTAGTGGGATTACACTGCTTGCAGTCGCTGACACACACAGAGGCCAACACAATACAGCATAGAGTGCAGTGCATGAACCAGAACCACAGGCGGGCATGTGCGTCCAAATCACATGGTCTCTCTCAGACAAACACGCACACTTCTGCTCCAAAATCACTCACAGGCACACACAGTCAGAGGGGAGATGTGATACGAGTAGAAAAAAAGTGTTTGTACCCACCAGCAGAGCCTCAGGGAACAGCTCAAGCTGGGCCCGATACAGGACGTCATCTAGTGCTTTGGATCCCAGATCAACTTCCCCATTACACCTACACACAAAGAAACAAAACACATCGACATTCAATAAACAGCACGAGAATCCAAGATACAGATTAAAGATTTCAGTGCAAATGCTTCTGCCTACAAATAAATTTATGAAGTGTACATACTGTGTACAAGGATGAACAAGCACAAAATGAATCAAGATGAAAACGATACTTGACAGACTACTTTGCAGTTTGTTAGCAGGGAAGAAAGATGTTGGCTGAGACAGTACATACCAATTTTATTGCCTAACTTATGTTATATTTAGGTATCTATGATATTCTGAGTATAAAAAAAATTACAGATAAACCATAAACTTTGAACCACACCAGTAAATAAGTCCAAGTCTCTTTGAGGTCACCAAGAGGGTAAAAATGTTCAAACTGCCTTCCTGGGCAATAATTTTGACTGCATTCAAAGAATATTTGTACACTTACAATACGAGCTGTACCATAAGAAAAAAATTAAATACAGTTTTTTCTCTATATTCTAGCTTTTGTTTCAGCAAAAGCTAGAATACCTGCCTTTTAACATTTGTTTTTGTTCCTTTGTTATGTTTTGATTAAATTGCTTTGATGAATATTTAACTGGAATAATAATTAATACACTGAAATACTTAAGAACAACTTTTACAATCTTTTTATTCTTTTTTTTTTTTTTTCTTTTTAGAAAGATTTTACCTTTTATTTCTCAATCAAGCATTGTGTGCTGTGAATTTGTCCATGCTATTCCCAATGTATATGGCTAAATGTTCATTAGCATCAGGTCTTGTGCAGAATGATGCTGGCAGCTGAAGTCATGACAGTGAAAGTATAAGCTCCATACACTGGTCTACTGGTCGCACCAGTACATGCATGTGGCAAACTTTTTGGGCTTTTCCACAACATGGTATCAAGTGCCTGACACATTTTTTTCATGTCGCCTTCTGTGCGGTTTTAAGTGAGCTGAGACAAGAATAAATGTGATGCAGAGACACTGCTGAACTCTAAATGATCAGAGTATCATCACAAGTCGACTGTTTCTGACACTGACATGAAATTCCTGCTGTTGTCGGCTCCATAATGCTGCATGACTTCCCAAAACTCTCCTCTGCTTTAAATGGTGTATTGTTTTGATGCTCTCTTCACTGTGACAAAAGGTACCAAAGTGGCTGGCAGCTCTATGGCCTCTGTTTTCTCCTCTGTTGTTGTGATGATACAACAGTAGTTTCCCACTTCTGGGCTGTGAACACCTCGCCTGCCTTAAAGGGGTACTTATAGAGTCTCTCCTGTACTGGAAAATGAAGTGGGTGGTATCCAAACCATGCAGTATCGTGTCCAGTTGAGGAGATACCACAAATGGAAAACAACATTTGTGTTAACACTGTGTCTAGGCATCAGATCTAATGGTATTATTGCGTGTGAATTGGCAGTAAAAATGAGACTGAGCTTAAACCCCAAACAGGGGTTCCTCCTGAGATTAAACCTTGACCTTTGTACAGCTGACTACAAAGCATAAATAACAAAAGTTTTTTGTTTGCACGTGAAGCAAAGCAGAGGTACATGCCCACCCCTCACTGAAAGGTCCATTTGAATGATGGTGTAAAAAGGGATAAAAAAGAACCCAAAAATGATGTCTTCTTTTGCATCAAAAGGCAGTAATTTGTCAAACAGGGTATCACATTTACTGCACAAAACAACAAGCACATTTTAACACAACATAAAGACAATCAATACAGACACATTAGAGCTACATCAAAGGAGGACACCGGGTCTTAATGGTAACGATTAGTGTGGTGTTCAATAGTAGAACAAAGGTGCTAAGTGAGGAAAGTGTGTGTCCTCTGAAGAAAAAGAAAAATACGAAAGGTTCCAAACCACAGGAAAGTGATTGCAAAAATGCCATTATCCACCAATGACGAGGAAATTGCTGACAATAATGGCAACATTATGTGGATTATGTGGATTGCTGAAAGCCCCCTCACTGAGTGTCCTATTCATGCTGCAGAAGTAAAGAGGGAATTGGTTTAAGATGTGAAACGTATTTGTTCATGCTTTCCAATATGTTTTATCATTAAGCGTATGTGAATTTCAAAGGGAAGGATTGTTGCAGGTAGTTTTAACCACAGTTAAAAACCTTACTTAAAGATGAACACTTAAAAATCCACACATAAAAACCAGCTCAGCTTGCAGCTTCAACCATTATCAGCCATTACTTTCTTTAAGTGCGCGAAGGTATACACACTGGCTGACCCTGATTTATAAGGCTCTTCTTGGCTTAGTTCCAGCTTATTTATGCACTTTACTTTAGAGAACTAAAAGCCACTATGCCTTACGGTCCTGTGACGTTCTCCATCTTTCTGTTCCTCCCGTCAGAACTGAATTGGGGAAGAGGGCGTTCAGTTTTGCTGCCAGCGTGGAACTTTTTACAGACTGAGCTGAAGCTCTCAGAACTGATTTCACTTGGAGCCTTTCGGTCCATGCTGATTGATAAACAGCATGAGACCACTGAACAGTGCCTTTGTTTCTGAATTGTTATTTATGTTAAAATTACTGCACTTTATCTCAAAACCTTGCACTCACAAAAAAATGCATGTATTCTAACTTATTGTATATTACCACCATTCAATACGTTTTTTTCATGACTTGTGCTGCTGACCTCTTGGCCAGGTCACCCTTGTGAAAGAGATCTTGATCTCAATGGTTTTTTTATCTGGTTAAATAAAGGTTAAATAAAACATAAATAATAAATCAGGATACTTCTTAAAATGACAGCATAATAACATTATGTGATGTGATTGTATAAATGTCTAAAGTAAACATCATTCTTGTACCTTTACAATAGTTTAAAAGGCTTAACATGTATAAATGAGAAAAATAAAGACATCAAAGTGTTTCCCCCTTTTCCTTGGGTTATAACTGTTTAATATGTACCTAAAATAATAAATATACTTTAAAAATAAGATACAGATTAGTGAGTCTTCTTTAGCTTAAATGTGTGTGAACTCACAAGGCGTAGTGAATCCCCGTGATGAGCTGAACAAGGAACTCTGATGTGACCGTGAGCCGCGTGTTTATGCCCTTGTACCGCCGCATCTGTTGCCTTGGGTAACCGCATATACAAACCCTGGAGGAAAAGCAATAAAACACAGAAGAAGAGCTTGTTTAAGTGAAAATGGGCAAAACACTCCACTGAGCCACTCAGCAGAAAATCCATTAAGGCAATTTCCCCGTACAGTGCATGCTGCATAATGATTCATAAATAGCTTACAGCATTACACACATGATCTGAATACTTCATAATGTCAGAGATGAACAGGGGGAGTTAATTATTTTCAGAATAGGATCATAAAAGATAAAAGTAATGGGCTCAGCTTGAACCACCGTAGCTGCTGCGCATTAGGAGCTATAGGAGCCGCTACAGTATATACTTCACATGGCTGTTATGCAGCACTGTCTACAGGGAATTCAAAGGTTATCACTTCCATTTTGCTCCATGCTTATCAGAGATGTGCTCGACCGTAGCTGGCAGATCAACATAATCTCATATCAGGGTGTGTTCATAGCAGCTCTAGTATCATGGCAGTATCTTGACCCTCTTTTGCAGCAAAGTCTATGAAAGGATCAGATAGAAAAGGGCTTGGAAAACATTCAGTGTTCTTGTGTTGGCATTGCCCTCTTAAAAATATTGAGAGTCAAGAAGGACACAAAGGTCAGTTATTAATACTGAAGAGTGCATGTAAGGAAGGTTACTTGGTCCTCGTGACAAAGTGACCCATAGGTTGTTACAACATAATGTTGAGTTATTTTGATGTGCGAGTGGGAGTCTGTGTTTGTGGGGAGTATGTTTTACCTGGAGCTAAGCTGGCAGAGGGACTGCAGGGAGGTGGATGTCATGTAGCTCAGAGCGGCGTTGTAGCACAGCAACAAGAAGGTCAGCACCTCAAATCTAAACAACACAAACATAACCTTTAAATAGCCCGACAACGTTACAGCAGGGCTTTGAAACAAAGTTAAACAGGGCCTGGACAATGTATTATTTTCACCTACAAAAGTGCATCTTTATGCTCAATTACGGCAAAATTCTCTATTCACAGTTTAGATTGATTTACCAATTTGTTATGATTATGATTGAATACATTTGAAGC
This sequence comes from Cetoscarus ocellatus, assembly GCA_037902135.1. Taxonomy (NCBI): domain Eukaryota; kingdom Metazoa; phylum Chordata; class Actinopteri; order Labriformes; family Labridae; genus Cetoscarus; species Cetoscarus ocellatus. The sequence goes on from JBAMNC010000086.1 coordinate 142,334, forward strand.
ATTCCCCTGAGGGGCAGAACATAACCATGAAGCAAATTCTGCTGGTTATTTTGCCCTGTTACAGGTCCAAGAAGTGACTCTATGGGCCTAAGGTTGTTTAATCTTTTCTTGTTAAACGTTGACTCTTCAAACTGACTGCATTACTTACCTTACTACAAGAGTTTTTACAATAAAACTTTCCTTGTTATTCTGGGATTCTTCCAGACGCCTTCATAATCATCAAAAAAGTCACACATTTTATTTTAGACTTCCACACATTCAAAAGGCTTTGCAAAAGCCAAATATAATAGTATTTGTGACAACAATGCTACTGTTTGTTCTTTTGAGAACCACAGTAATATTAAATACGAAACCTTCTGGTATATTAACTTTGTTTTATAACAATACAGTACATTGAATAGGAGACAGATTACATTTTAAAGCAAAGTCTCTTGAAAAGCAACTTAATCTCTAATAAGAAATTACATTCAACACCAAAAGAATGACCAGGAGACACCTTGACTTTGACCCTTGACCCCCTGAATCATATCTGTTCATATCAGTTCACTTTCTTCACAGAAATTGCACATTTTTGCAAAGAAGAATCAAAACACCTTAAATTGTTAATGAGAAATTGTGTTCACACACAAACGACAACCATGTGGCCCTATTAAAAAACTAAATACATCATCCTTGAGTCAGGGTGACCATTTATAAAAAGTCTGAGGAAAATCCCTCATACCGCATTGTATTTGTTATACTGCATTCACAAAATCACATATACAAGTGTTACGGCCATCGCCACACCCCCTCCTCAAGCTAACCTGTCTTTGGAGTGTTTTGTTTGTGTGTATGTGTGTGGGTTTGTCAGAGGCCATAGATTGTCAGGTGGATTTGGAGCAGCTGCGGGAGGTGTCCGTGAGCCAACAGCCGTTTTTCCCCTTTAAGAAGCCCGAGAAACAACAGAGAGAGGAGTTTTTCAACAGAGCCTACATCTGTCAGCTAGACCACTTTTGTCAGTTAGAGAAAATCGCTGTCCTGCCTGTTTTGGAGGTCCGATCAGAGACAGGGCGATAGTTTAATTGTTCTTTGGTTCTGTTGTGTTGTTATATTACCCTGTTTACATTAAGAATAATTTATCTTTGTGTTTATGGATTTTTAGGTATTTGTAGATTTTGAATTTTAGTTTTCTAGGACCCTCTGTAGTTCGCCTACAGAGCCAACAGGTCTGTAGACCACGCTGTCAACCTAGCCCTCCACTTCATCCTGCAGCATCTGGACTCAGCAGGGACCTACGCCAGGATCCTGTTAGTGGACTTCAGTTCTGCTTTCAACACAGTCATCCCTGCCCTGCTCCAGGACAAGCTCTCCCAGCTGAGTGTGCCTGCCTCCACCTGCAGATGGATCACAGACTTTCTGTCTGACAGGAGGCAGCACGTGAAGCTTGGGAAGCCCATCTCTGAAACCAGGACCATCAGCACCAGCTCCCCCCAAGGCTGTGTTCTTTCCCCACTGCTGTTCTCCCTGTACATCAACAGCTGCACCTCCAGTCACCAGTCCGTCAAACTCCTGAAGTTTACAGACGACACCACCCTCATTGGTCTCATCTCTGATGGGGATGAGTCTGCTTACAGACTGGAGGTGGACCATCTGGTGACCTGGTGCAGCAGGAACAACCTGGAGCTCAACGCCCTGAAGACAGTGGAGATGGTGGTGGACTTCAGGAGAAACACAGCCCCCCCTGCTCCCATCATACTCTCTGACTCCACAGTGCTCACCGTGGAGTCTTTCTGCTTCCTGGGATCCATCATCTCCCAGGACCTGAAGTGGGAGCTGAACATCACCTCCCTAATCAAGAAGGCACAGCAGAGGATGTACTTCCTGAGGCAGCTGAAGAAATTCAACCTGCCAAAGACTATAATGGTGCACTTCAACACGGCCATCATAGAGTCCATCCTCTCCTCCTCCATCACCGTCTGGTGCCCTGCAGCCACTGCTCGGTAAAAGAGCAGGCTGCAGCGCTCTGCAGAGAAGGTGACTGGATGTAACCTGCCATCTCTCCAGGATCTGCACACCTCTAGGACTCTGAGGCGTGCAGGCAAGATCTTGGCAGACCCCTCTCACCCTGGACACAAACTTTTTCACCCACAAGCATAGATTAAATAAGAGACTCTATGATCTTGGACTTTGACCTATGACCTTAACAATCTAATTACTTTATTATTAAATCAAGGTGAACATTGTTCCAAGTCTGAATAAAATACCAGGAAAGATTCTAAAGAGATTACATGAACAACAATCAGACAACCTGAGAACATGCCTGTGGCCTCAGCTGTGACCAGCACAGTGGCATTAAAAAATCTGGACTCTTTTAAACTGTTGCATCACTTTAGTATTTTGTCCAACAGCAGCTTTCTACAACTTCAATAGTGATGATTATAATCATGCAGCTCCCTATGAATTGGCTGGAAAAAGAAGTCTTACTTTGTATTGGAAAAAAAATCCTATTTTAGAAAGAAGTGACTCCAACCAGCTAAAATGAAATCGTGTTTTAAATAAAGGCAATAAAAACAATTGTGGACTTGCTGCTCAGAAATCCATGCCCTTCAAAGTCTTGTTTCACTCTGTCCCTATTACAGTAATTTAGGAAACCCTGAAAGCAACAAAGCAGAGCAAACACTGCCGTGGGCCTCACTGCATCAAGTGTAGCGTGGATAAAATGATTAGCTCTGGCAGAAACTGCACTCTGTATCACTGTGAGAGTCTGAGGAGAGGAGACATTGGAACTAGAGGGGATATAAAGTTAACCTCGGGAATACATTTGATGAACTATAAAAAAACACAAATCATCTTCTTATTTTCCTCTTCCTTCCTTTGTTAGTCTCTGTTTTTATGCCTCAGTGCCAGCAACAGCCAGGGCCAGAAACTAATGTTTTCAGATATTTCGTATGTCTGTTTGGGATATAAAGATATCTCAAGAATGCTTTGAGGAATCTTCTTTGTACTTACAACAACTATTCACACTGACTAAAGGAGGAACTGATGAGATTATAGAGGTAAGAGGTCAATGGTTAAAGTCACTGGGTCCTTAATATATCCCTTATTTGAAGTTATAATATTTCAAAGCAGAAGAGCAGGGTGGTCACCTTTTGCCTGTGTATGCAACATCTCAAGAAAGCATCACAAGATTTTCATTAAAGTTTGCACAAGCGTTAACTCTCTCCCAAGAATAAACTGATCAGATTTCAAAGATCATTGGGCATAGGTCAAGTGGCCTCATAGTCAGCCTTTGCTTGTATAATGCACAATCTGAAAAACAACTGAAGGTATTTTGTAGGTAAACTTGGCACAAATGTTACTCATGGGTGAGCTGATTACCTGAATGTAAAGACTTAAACTCATTTGTTTTTAAGGGATCTTGTAAATGCAATAACACAAGGATCTTGCGAGTGACTTTCTTCAATCTTCCCACAAACATCAACAATGGCAGACAGATTAACTGGATGGATTTTTTCTTTGTATGTGTGTGTGTGTGTCTGTCTGTCTGTCTGTGTGTGTGGGGTCGTTAAAGCTCAAAGGTCAAGGTTTTGGAGGTTCCTGATCATCATTTAATTTTGAATTTATTATCTCCTAAAGTTTTGAGGAATTTCTACAGAACTTTGTAGTCTCCTTTTTGACAGTAAGATGAAGTGGTAAGATTTTGGAGGTCAAAGGTTGAGGTCACTGGTCGTGCATGAGGGGAATTTTCTAACACAAGTGCACCAATGTCCACTGACTCAAGGACTAACTAAATGCATTTGAAAGAATAAGGTCATGATCACCCTTACCTCAAAGAATTCTGCCAATCACATGACCACAAAAACCACCCTATTTCCTCCTCTTGACACACCACTGCACTCTCACTTTACACCAGATGCGTATCATCACCAGGTGGTAGTTAAGTTTCTGTTTTGAGCAGGCTGTTTGTTGAAGGAAAGGTCACTTAGATCACCAATGAGACCTAAAAGCACATCCCCCGATTATGCACCGTACCTATTCTGTGCTGTGAAGTTCTCCCTCTGCAGGTGTGGCCCACTGTACACCACCCTGCTCAGCCCGTGGTTGGCTAAAGCCCCCTCTGTGAGTGCCATGGAGCCGATAGCTGAAGGCTGGAGTAGGAATAAAATGTCAAAATTGTTTAAACTGAATATTTTAGCCTACAAGAAGTCAGTGTGTAATTGTGTGTTCCTCACCTCATGATATACTGAAGGTTTGGAGAGGGACGGGACAGTAAACGATAACACTTTGCTCTGTCCATCTTTATCTACTATTTCCTGTAAGACAAAACAAGAAGACAATGAGAAAATGTGCCTACTGGCCAGCAAAAGAAAAATCGTATCTATTAAAGGAAACTCATCAGTAATGTGTGAGTGTTTTGTAAGTGCACCTCAGGGGTCTCTGTTTCCCCTTTGAGCCTGCTGCGTGTGTGTCTGGTTAGTGATTAGTGTGTATTTCATTTAAACACACACACAGAAACTGCAGGGTTTTGGTGTCCCCTCTGTGCATGTTAATGTCAAACAGATTAACGGGAGGCAGGGAGTGGGTTGAGCGACAGTTGACCTATTCTGTTATTCACAGAGGAAGTTAGGGGAAACTGCATTTGTTTATAGGCTGAACATGGAGACCCATAATGGAGGGAAATAGGAGTCTGCACTCTTTAATGACTACAAGTGAAGTTCAGGCATCTCTCTGTAGGCATATGAAACAAGCTTCCATCTATAATGTATATATTGCGTAGTCATTTTTTTCTGTTCCCCTTTTCTCTAACACATATTTCCTGAAACAGAGCGTGCATGGCTTTCTAACAAGGCAGAAATGGCAAAAAGTAATATTTCAAAACTAGAGCTGGGTGATATGGACAGAGAGCAGTTTTGCTTTTTTCATATTTACTAAAAATTGATTCATGATATTTAGCTTAATATCTCTTCCTGTTAAAAAAAAACAAAACAATTGTTTTCATAGTAAAAGAATTAAAAACTTTGACATGATTCCTGAAAAAAATAAAAAACAAAAACTGATACTTGTTCGATGCAATACCAAAAATCCTTGACATCAAAAACCCGAAACGTTTTCATTTTTAATAATCAGAAAGTGCACAAAAAGCCCTACAGATTGTCAACACTAAAGAAATCTGTTACAGCCAATTTTCAGCCACATGACCACTACGTTATGGCAGAGTCACAGCCAAGTTGTGGCTAAGATACAGCTGAGTTGCAGCCGGGTCACTGCTAAGGTGCTGCAGCAACATTTCCGTATATTGTGGTTGTCAATCTCCATTGTTTTAATAATCTGTGGTATCAAAAAGTAGAGATGCAGGAATTTTTTAAAGGATTTGTTAACATTAAGAGATGTGGTGTTTTTCAGAAAGTCCTTGATGAAGGTTTGTGCTCTCTGAGCACTTCTAGTTATCGTTGAAATACATTTTAGTTATGCCTAAGTTAGGGGTAGCTAACAACAAAGTTAGGGCTGAGTTTTAGCTGAGTTATGGCTGACTTACAGCTAAGTAATGGATGATAAACTGGCTGAGTTACAGCTAATTTATGGCTAAGTTATGGCTAACATAAAGCTAAGTTAGGACTAAGTTATGGCTGAGTTACAGCTGACTCACAGCAAAGTTACAGCTGAGTTGCAGATGATATTGAAAAGGAGCAATGGTTCTACACCCTCTTTTCTCAAAGTTGCTTCTACATTAATATTTTTTTTACTAGGTGCAAGTCTTAATTGGCAAATGTTGATAATACAAAACAACAACACATGGCAACTGTGTGTACGCATGATATTGTTAATGTGTTAGATTAAAGGCTTCCAGATAGTTTGTTTTCAAATCAACACCAATATGAGCTAAATTAAGTGAACAATACTGTCCTGCCTGATATCTCATTTAACAATTCATTGCTCTATCTAAAAAAACATTAAAAAATATGCCTAATCCTATTAAAAAAAAAGAGAGGGATTAAACAGATAGTGGACAGATTGTATTGAACAGAAAAATGTGGCAGTAAAACATCAACCGTACAGCTGCACACACACATCAGCACACATCACCTGCCTTCATTCCCACCTACCAGGTTGTAGATGCCCAGCAGCAGGGCCTCGATGCAGCCAGAGGTGTGGGGGTCTCTGGCTGCACTAACAGACAGCAGGCTCCACAGGAGCTCTGGCAAGAACTGTAGCGTGAAACGCTGCAGCTGCGGCTCTCCACTGCGGTAAAACTCAAACAACTGGTGACACACCGGCTCCAGCAGCTGGGAGGGCAGAAAACCAGGGACATTGTTACAGTTTCATAATAACTGCAGCGTGAAACATTTTTCACTGAGCATTTGGTTCATCTGTTATGTCAGAAAGAAACAAAGCAGTGTGCGGAAAATAGTCCATGATGCAAAAAAAAAAAAAAAAGTATGAAAAGAATTTTAAGGCACATTTTAGCAGTGGCAACATCACAAAACACTGAAAATGTTTGCTAAAGGTTGTTTGGTTGCGGATTGAAGATTCACAACATATACAGGAATCAAAATATATAAAAGTGTGCTCATACATCAGTGTAGTTTTCTCTTATGACTTTGTACAGAGCGGGAACCAGAGCTCCTTTGTCTTTTAGTGATGCAGCATAGCTGGACACAGCACTGTCAGGGAGGGTCTGAAAAACACGTACACACACACATACAGCATAAAGTTAATAACCAACAAACTAACCACAAACAAAACCACAAAGTATTAACTGAGCAGCACATTTAATTGATATAATTTGAATTTAATCTGAATATATTGGACAGACTATGCTTTGTGATTCACATTTAATCTAATCCTGGTCTTTTTTTTGTCTTGCTACCTTGTCTAATTTGTCTAAAAAACTACATTGACACTACATATATGGGGGCCTGTTTTGAGACCAACAAGGTCAGGCTATAAAAAGAGGCAAGGCCTTCATTTGGAATAGGCTTTTGTTTAAATCTTTACAGTAAATCAAAGCTTACATTTCTGAAATTATGACAACCCTTGGCTGAAAGGATTTCTTCCTGCTGATACAAGGATATGACTACAATAAAAACAACTTTATGGCTACAGGTGATAGTAATAAGCAATAACGTTTTCTGTCCTCTGCTGTAAGTGATGGCAGATGGCAGGCAGAGGGCTCACAGGTTGGACTTCGAGCACTCCACAGGAAAATCTAATTTTCTTCTCTAATATTACCCCCGACAAACCCTCATTTCTGTGGCTGTCACGTATCAGGTGCTGAGTGCTCATGTGTTTGAGCAGAAGCAAGCATTTCTCTGGCAGCAGGCACTTCAGACAGCAGGTTTGTTTGTATGAGTGGAAGAAATTCTGCCAATAATAAATAGCAGCGGGGAACACACTGCATACTGATCATGGGTATTTGCTTTTTTATACTGCACATTTTTGCCTGCCACATAAACACTAAACAAGGCAACAAGAACCAAGCATCATATCGCTGTTTTTATCTTTACCGACCAGATTCCCATGACAGCCATGTTCCTGTGACCTCACACTCAAGGTGGGAAACTCCAACAGATGCAGCAGGATTCAATGGGAATGCCCAACAAAACATGCTCGCTCAGGACAATGCCTCGAAGCTTCCTGATACCCATTTTTATCTATAATTAATAATGAAAACCATATTAGAGGAATAGTCCATAGTAGAAGAACACCGTGGCTTCAGTCCATCCACAAGGTTTATTCTACTGCTGCATGTAAAATCCCAACATTTGTATGTACTTTCTTATGAATCGGATATCAATATTAGATTTTTAATCTTGCAGATTCACAGTAAATGCAATTTTGCTGTCCCTCAATACTGCTCATATTAAACCAATTTTGCTTTGAACTCTGTTAAAACTAAATAAATTGCAAAGAATAGGAATATGTAACAACTTGCCTTTCATATAGACCATTATTACATCCGCCAAGGAGGTTATGTTTTTGCTGGTATTGGTTGGTTGGTCTGGTTGTTTGTCTGTCTGTCTGTTTGTGTTCAAGATAACTTGAAAAGTTATGGATGGATTTGGATGAAATTTTCAGGAAATGTGTGGAATGGGATAAGGAAGAAATGATAAGATTTTGGGACTGATGAGGATCACCATCCGGATCCAGGACTTTTTTAAAGGATTCTTGAACATTGGCAGATAGGATCATTTTTGCCGAAGTGCACTGAAGCTGCTTGGCAGAGGTCTGCGCTCTCTGAGTGCTTTTCTAGGTCATACCTAACATGGGTCAAATTGCTCTGCAAAGTTAACAAGTAGACATTTTTATCATTACACACATTAAAAGAAATTAAATAAAACTAGAAAAGCACTCAGAGAGCACAGACCTCTGCCAAGTGCCCTGACCATTTTTTTGGGGAGTTATATGTACAAATGCCGAAAATGGTCCTATCTCTCAATGCTAAAGAATCCTTTAAAAAATTCCTGGATCCGAATGGTGATCCGGATCAGTCCCAAAATCTAATCATTTGTTCCTTATCCCATTCCACACATTTCCAGAAATTTTCATCCAAATCCGTCCATAACTTTTCAAGTTATTTTGAACACAAACACACAGACAAACAAACAAACCAACGCCGGCAAAAACATAACCTCCTTGGCAGAGGTAATTAAATCCATACAGATAGAATAATGTCACCTCTACCTACTCAAACACTGTTAAATGGTATTATGGCCACCACATCCCCTATGTATTGATAACATGTTTAGTTTAATTCATCATACAGTAATTACAAACTGTCATAAAGGAAGATTCAAATTGGAGAAAAAACAAAATTAAACCAATCCTTGCAAAGTCTTGCTCAGCTTCACACTTTTGTCCAATCACTGCAACTTTCCTGAAACTTTGGCCAATCATCCTTGCTCTTTTCTCCTCCTAGAGTCGGCGTCAACAACAGATTTCTGTCTGACATCCCTGAGTCAACAGAGAAGATGTGCACCGCAAAAAACTCACAATAACAGCCAAAATCCACCCTTAAGTTTCATGACTGTCATTTTTTGTCACAACAATCTCAAGTACTTGCAACGAAATCCTGGAGGGACTGCATTATATTTTATAATTTGGTTGTCCTTACTGTAGGATACTTGTAGTAATGCTTCTTAAGAGCTTTTTGCACTTTTCTGTTGAGCAAACACTCGACCTGTTGTCATTACAAAACTTCAAACGTAACAGTATCGGCTGAAATCACATGTAGAGGATCAGTGTCGGCTACCAATAGCCTGATAGGGGCATCCCTGCAAACTACACTGATATAAACAACGCAGTCTCACTCTATAGCATGTTTGAAAATATATCAGTATATCTAAAAAACCCAATACATTTCTCTGGCCTGAGTGCAGCAGTACCTTAAATTCTGACAGCCATTCCTCCACCACTCCTTGGTCCATAGCCAACATGTTCCCACATCTGCAGTGGAGTCACCCCTACCTGTACAAGAGAGAAAGAGAAATCAAACACACACTCAGCATTATTATTGACACACAGCAAATACACACTGCACAGCTTTAACAAGGCTCCCTCCATGTTTGCCAGCTTGTTTCAATGTGGCATCCTGCTATAAATACTCTGTTACACACAGCAAACAATGTCACGGCAGTGGTGAGCAGAGACTGTACACGCTCCAGGCTGAGATTTTATACTTCAAAAACAAGCAGAGGTCTCTCCTTATCTCTCATTTCTCTCCAGACACACACACACCTCTGCAGCACGTACCTCACCATATCTTGACTCAGCTCTCACACAGAAAAAAAAGTCTCCCACACGCAAGCAGAAACCTGGCAGGCTGATGAGAAACAAAATGTCTTTGAATTTAAATGCTTGTTGAACCAGATGAACAGTTCGTGATGTCTTTTCAAAGAGAGACAGAATAAAAGGCTCTTACCTGCTTTCACTACCGTTTAGTCATCTCTGCTCGCATCACGCTTTGTTATTTTTGATACCCCTCACTATCCATCGCAGCACTCAACGCTGTCTGCATCACAACTTCTCTCTCTCCTCCTCCTCCAGGCACTCAACCTCTACAAAAAGAGTTTTCATGTTGATTGATCCCCATCTTCTCTCACTATTTCTGTTCTCAGCTTCTTTTGGTCCCCTATTTTGTCTCTTTTAATAAAGACACTTGGAGTTTCTATCACTGTTTTGCTATCAGAGAGGAGAGCGTGGAGGATATAAATACAGAATTAAAAGGAGAGAAAAAAGCTGATATCATCTTTGTTCCTCATGTATCAACAACAATGGCTGCTTGGGACACAGAGAGAACAAAAACAGATTCACTCGAAACATAAAAGCTGCAAAGACTACGCTAATCTTTGACACTTCTACAGAATCATGCAGCTTAATGAGGTATACATTGCAGGAATGCCCACGGTCAGAGGTACACCTCTGAGACTTTCTCACACAGCACCATGAACTGTGGGTGGGAAGCCTGCTGCTACCAGGATATCTCATGTTTTGACTGTCAGTGTTCATCAGTGTCAATTAAAATGATGAGCTATCAGTCATCATGTGGCCAGAATAGTCTCCTTTGAGCTAAGATTAAATGAGTAATTAGTCAAATGACAGATAGCTATAGACACTACAATATTTTTAAAAAATCAACTTTGAGTCTACAACCTTCAGCAAGCAGTCCTCCGCAAAGATGGGAATTGAGAACTGGTTCCAGTTCGTTTGTAGCAACAATGTCATTTTCATTTCCGCTTCTTTATTTATCTTTATTCCTGAAACAGTGCCTTCCACTTTGCCATGTGTGCTTTGCAAAACAATGTCAAGCTCTTGCAAGAGGAAACGTTCAAGTTTCTAGTAAAACATATATATACTTTTCTTCAAATAACATCTTGGCAAATCCTACACTAACCTTTGAACAACAGTCAATTTACCTTGCCAAAATAAACACATCACAGAGTTACCAACTGGACTTTAATTATAAAAAAATAAGATAGAGAAGTTAAAAGAATAATGAAGTTGATTCCTTGAGGGAACTGTTATCGATTCTTGACTGAACTGTTTTTCGATCCCCATCTGTATCAGAGGGAGATGCTCTAAGCCAAAGAAGAGGATGTCATCTCATTGCATATCAGAGGGTTTGCATGTTTTCCACAAGACGCTTTTTTTTTTTTTTTTTTTTTTTTTTTTAACTGCTGGGTATGTTGTGTTTGAGGGCTCTGAAATTGTAAGCACGCAGCTAGATAGACTATTGGATGCAGAAACAAAGTCTATGTTTGGTAATTCTGCTAACAGAGGCTGAGAAAGAGAGAGAGGGAAATGAACCCTTCTATGAGAACACTTGTAATGCAGAGACAGGATCGAATCAGAGCTGAAGGTAGCATAATTCAACCTTTTAAAACCTCTTACATTTCCTTTATAATCTCCTCTTTAAAGTAATACTCTTTCCAGCTGTGATAAGAAAATATTTTAGACATGCTCTGGAGGAGAGCGGGGGCAAAGAGACTAGCACACAGATGAAGGAATTCATACCCTATAGTTAAAAGCATGATAGAAAATATGCATTTAACAACTGAATATCTGTTGTTTTTTTAATATAAAAATATGCCTTGGTTGATTATTTTTCATCTCTTTGCTCCCACTATCCTTCCACTTATCCTGATGTCTCTCTCTTCCTGTCTGCTCTCTAATCTGTCTTTCACACATGCAGCTTTATTCTGTATCATTCTAATGTTTGGTCCTCCATGGCAGCCAGGTGTCTATTTATGGACTGTACCAACAACAGCAACGAACAGGGGGGAGGGGAGTCAGTGACTCATAAAATAGGGAAGGATTATAAAGCAGAATAGCCTCCATTTAGAGAAATTAGTCCTTTGAGATGGTGAGTCGTTCTGTTCTCTCATGAATGTGACAGCTATGAGAAGGATCTGGACCTGCCATTTGCAGTTTTAATACCAAACTCTCCTGATAACTGAAGGAAGAGTCTGTTATTGGAGAGTGGGTGAGTAAAACATTGAAGGAGATGCGCTCTAAAGGGGTAAAAAAAAAGGGAGTCTAAAGTCAGCAGCAGCCTCAGTGTGTGATATTTGGAAAATGGACTTGAATAATGCTTTTAAAGTCTTGTGAAAAATCAAGGCTCAGTTTAAGCAGTTTATCACATTCACCTACATATACTAATTATCAGTCAAATACTGATGGCATCGGCCACAAGGAGTGTGAATCTTTCAACTTGTTCAGAAACGATTAAAGTCCAAATATGGGAGTCAACATTCAATTCAGTTTTGATTTTTTATTCTGATCAACTCACAATTTACAATACCTTCCCTTTACTGGGGCTGAACAATACATCATGTGGATATCGAAATGTGCACAAGCACATTATTGACATTGTCACATGACACAAAATGACACCCTGACATTTTTGTTTGGTCGGCTGAAACACAAAGGACAAATTTTCTCATTTCCTTGTCTGCAATAGAAGTCCATCTAATACAATCATCAGTAGGCTTACTTGGGAGGTTTTCACACCTACAGCTCGGCTACTTTGTTCCAATATGGTTCAAAGAAACGTAACAAATTAAAACATTTCCTTGGATTGTTTAATGTTTGTATGACAAGATTTGAAAAGTCCTAAATTGCAAAAAGGCCAGAGCTGGCCTTATGTCATTAGCTCACAGCAAGAGCTGTTTTTATGTGTCAAGCTATAGATTATGGGAAAGAAGCCAGCAGACTAAGATACAATAAAAGCAGATATTAAATGTCCTATGTAAGATTATACTGATGAACATATTTATCAATGTGGGACATGCCTTATTTTAGCTGGACTACAGTCTAGGAGTTTTTAAACCAGTCCATGTTGTCGAGTCCTGTGATGACATGCTGTGAAGACGGTGGGTAATGTTAACCTGTTGCTGTTTTCATGATGTGTTGTGCCTGTGCACAGAAAGTGACTCCATGGGATCCAAACCATTAATATCCTGTATTATTTTCTCATTTGCTTTGTGATGAGTTAACTCGTCATCCTGTTTGTGTCGGTTCCTCGGTCAGTTCTAGGGGTCAAGTGGAAGAAAGCTGAGACCATCTACTCTGGCCTGAAATAGCAGGGATCAATGGCTGTGTTCATACATAGTCAAACAAGCCTAGCTGAGCACTTGTATTGAAACAACTCTCCCAGGTGTGAAAATGACCTGAGACAGTGCAGGCAGTTTGCACGTTTCTTTCAGGTAAATTGTACAAGCTTTAGACGGCACTGTTCAATGATAGAGTGCTGTTACAGTTAAAGACTGACTGAGCTAAATGGAGACTTCCAGCAGCTATTTTTGTCTTTTACCTTTTCTGATCATAAATACTCACTTTAAGTGGCATTAGTGAAGTTAGAGACTAGCACAGATGCTACCTGCTTTCATTTCTTCATAAAATAAAGAAAAAATAACACTAAAAGCATTTCTCTAAGGAAAAGATATTTTTTCCCTTCTCCTGACAGGTGTTGGTGAGAGTTTGCTGTATGAATTGGCTCATGTTTTTATCCAAACTCCTTATCTATATTATCTATATTGATAAGCAAAAAAACACTAATATCGATTCTCAACTTGAATTGATTTTCAATTCCCATCCCTACATGTGACACATTATTAAATAAACCCATTTGTGTAATCTCACATAGGACATCTATAAATTTGTGAATTATTTGGTGGGTAGCTTAGCTGTCTGACTTTCTTCCCAAACTGCAGAGTGTGACTTTCTTCCCAAACTGCAGAGTGTGACTTGTAGTCATAGCAGCACTACCTTTGAACAAAGTGAAAGGAATTGATAAGGGAATTGTTTAGAGTGGAGACAAAAGATATTGATTCCTTCAGCTTGTTGTTACTGATTTTTTACATCCTTATTGCCAACAAAAATAACACAGTTTATATCAAAACAACCTAAAAACACTTGAAAAAAGGTGAAGCTTTTTCATCTTGTTTCAATTTTGTTTGTAACAATTCTGTAGGTATTATTTTTTATTGTCAACAAAGTGTCAGTTCTGTTTGTACTGAATTAAATACTGTCAGACTCTAATATTTCACACAATTTAGATTTTTTGTTATTACCTGATTCCAAAATTAAACTCTCTAAGACCATTTATTGTCTGGCCAACAGAACCAGAGACTGTTTTTTTGATGCCACTTTTACTCTGAGAAAAAAACAATACATTACCCGAGGTGTGAAGACTTTTTTGATTACCTAAATAGTTGCTGATTAATTTTCTATCTATGCACACATTTTCTTGTTCGGACAAGTTTGTCTTCAGAAGACAGATGAGAAATCAATATAGGAAACTACTCACCTACAGGAGTCGATTCAATCAAAACTGAATTAAAACCCCAAGAAGCAGAGGTATAAAACAAACAAGATAATGGTCCTGGGAGTACACCATAGAGCCTAATTATGTTGTTACAATGAAGACTGTCTTCCGTCTTAATCCAGATAACCAACCGTTGGCTATCTCTGTTTCATAATGGACTCACTGATAATGACAGAAATCAATATACACTGGAGAGACACTACAAATGATGCAGCAGCTGGAGCACTTTTGTGCATCTCAAGCAAACTGACATGCACACAAACACAAAAGCACACACATGAATAAATCACTGTAAAGAAGAAGTGGCTGAACAGGCTTGACAAGAAAAAAGTAGCAAACCAGTGAGGTGACGAACAAGTAACTGCATGACAAACGTGGTGCAGGGACAGATAGGCAGAGCAGGAGGATAAACAGAACTACGATCGATAGCTTAATGAAATGAGGGCGGGATAAATGGATGTACAGACGGAGGGATGAGGGATAAAGGGAAAACCTGACAACCCAAGGGAGGGATAACTGAAGAGTGGTGAGGGACGCAGGGGTCAATAAGAGGAGAGATCATTTGGTTTCATTCAGTGCTGCTGCCCCCTGCAAACTCTGAGCAATGACACACACATCTCTTTGCGATGTAAACAGGCTGGAGAAATGGATCTCTCCAATCCGTGATTAGCAGCATAGCTGTGGCTTACTCAGTTTTCTCACAAATGCTAAGCAGCGACGGAGCGGAGTGCTTGCAAAAGTGTGATGAGGAATGTGTCATGCATTGCACAAGTGTGTGTGTGTGCGCCCGCATAAGCCAGAGTGTTTATTCCACGTCTGGTCTGACAAAACCTGTTCCTGTGAGCAAGCTAGAGTTGACAGCTCACTGGTACTGAATCTACTCTCAGGCCGCGGTCAGACTCTCACAAGGCTGATAAACACTGACAAATATATCATCTCAATATTTCTTAGCAGAGGGCATAACATAATGTATATCTTTATCTGAATACTTTTTTTCAATAAAGAAATAGCATACAGCTGTAGAGACACCAGAATTAGGCACAAAGATAAAGTACCCTGAACTGGTCGCCAGCCAATCACAGGGCCACATAGAGAGAGGGACAACCATTCTCTCTCACACTCACACCTAAGGGACAATTTGGAGTCACCAGACAACCTAATGAACATGTTTTTGGTCTGTGGGAGGAAGCTGGAGTGCCTGAAGAGAACCCGCACATGCAGAGGCAAAAGATAAAGTTTTGAAAACCTATTTTTGGACAAAAAATATTTCTTTATGAGTTCCCAATTGACAAACTTTTCAGACAATTACCTAGGCTGAAAACACCTTGAGATATTTCTATACATTGAACTTAAAAACATTTTCTACACCCTTAAAGACTTAATATCTAGAATCTTTAAAAACTAAAGACTGAAATGTCTAAAATAATTACAAAAATGTATGTATTTCAGATGAAAAATGACAACATTTTTCCTACAATTTTCAAAGCCAGCGTGATCCCTAGTTTCTACAGTTGTAACAGCACACGTCTTGTTGTGGGATGACTGAGCCGCCATGACAGACACAGCATGTTTCTGGTTACTGTTACAACACTTAGCATTACTTCAAAGACTGCTATGCATGGGAGCTGGGACTACTCAGGTCTGTTCTTCTGTTCCTGGATCTGGTTCATGTTTTTGTGCTGCTTACTTGTAATGACCAAGTGCTATAGACCAGCCTGACTTACCCTGTTGATTTCAGCTATCATAATGTACAAGCATTTAATCAATTCAGTAGATCTGTGCTTGTTTTAAATAAACTTACTATTTTCTTTTGTAATTTATTTTCTCATGACTGCAATTATCAGTCTCATTTCCGGAACAATGTTATCATTACTGAAACAGAAGCTAAATATGGATTTATTTAAATGATTAACACATACTTTTTAGGTTTTAATTTGTTGGAGGATATTTAAGTTTAGTCATCTCAATGTTGTGGGAGTATTTAAAAATCTATTCTGATCACCACCAAAACTGAATCACTTCTTCCTTCTGCCATGACCAACATTCCCTAAAATTTCATTAAAATTTGACGATAACTTTTTGAGTTAACTTTTTGTAATTTTACTCACAGATGGACGGACAGACAGAAGAACAAACAAACAAATGCCAGCAAAACATAACCTCCTTATTGGAGGTCATCAAAATACAGTTTTAATCAGTGTTACTTACATAAAGCATGGTTCCTGCAAAATGTATAAACTGTATTGTTTGTCCCACGGACAGAAAAACTGCAGTAAATGTTAGAGGGAGAGTCAAATGGCTGAAAGCCTATAGGCAACTTGTGGACTGAGGCAAAACTACAATACAAATATCCCAAATTTATGTAAATTACTAAATAAAAAAAATTCACAGTATTGTACTGAAAATATCAGTAAAGAATTGTGCTGCAAAATATCTAAAAATATTGGCGTACTGATACTCCCTCTACCCACCTGCATTGTTTACTCTTCTTTTTTAAAGTACACCACTGTTTTAATGCTACCATTTCACGGATGAAGAGAAGATAATGAGAAAGAAAAACTGCCAGTAAAGCCTTCTTGGTTTAAACTATGAGCTAAGCATTTGAGATCACTAAAATCAAGAGCCAAGATATTAACATCATCTTTTGTTATTGTTATTGTTATTGTTATTGTTATTGCTCAGAGCCCTCACACAGTGCATTTAAATACCTTGTGTTTTAAAATAATAATCTCCATCAACGGAACCAAAAAATACAGGAACATAATGTCATTTAGTCTTAATTCAGATTGAAGAGAAGCAGCCTTGCCTAAATTGCACAATTACATAGGCATCACTTAAAAAGTGGCTGGAGTTGGTGAGGAACAAGGACCCATTACTCCACATTACGGCTACCAAGTTTTCAAATTTTGCCAATGTATGCGTGCAACTTAGACAATCTGCACAAGTTTAACTGAATTTCCTGATCAAGGAAAAAAAAAAACATTTACTGGGCGTCTAGCACTTTTAATTATGTTGCTGTGCTATCATGGGCTGCCACAAAGAAAAGAAAAAAAGACTAAATTGATCAGAAATTAGAACTGACCACATCACCAATTTACACAAGATCTGTAATGAAACCCTAACTTTGTTAAAGATTAGCCAATATGGGATATCTGGGACTTATCTAATTTGAAAATATAAATCAAAATAGCATCAAACTCAATGTATTTCCCAGCCCTTTGCTCTCTGATGAAGACACACACATACACAAATGCACACAACACGCTTTGGCTGGCCGTCTAAATGAGCTTATTTTTGACTCCTCCTTCCAACACAAACAGGTCCCCTTTGAGTTGACATTCCTAATCCTTGTTGTAAGTGTGCCTGCACGTCCTAACAAGGCAACAGCAACACACCGCAGAAAAACTCACCACATTCAAACACGCCCACCCATTGAGAAACAGCAGAAAAATCTGAACATAAAAGTGTCCTCTGGAGCTCCACGTACCTGTCTGGGAAATCCGGCTGAGAGGGAAATTAAGCAGTTCCAACAGGAATGAGTAAGAGAGGGCGCCCACACATTCAGATCCCTGCCTGCTGATTACCAACAGTTCCTACTACACATATGCTTTGCAACCTATCAGGAAGCGAGTGGGCCAATGAAATTGAGGGTTTGAATGGAGGGCAGAGAGGAAGCAGAGAGAAAAGACAAAGTGGGTGGGTTTTTAAAAGCTGCCCCAGCTGCTTTTTCCTGTGGTGCAGTGTGTAAGACAAACCAGACAGCCTACTGGTTTCGTTGATAATGGTAATGACACCCTCTTTGCTTCCTAGAGACTCGTAGTGACAGGAAAATAAGGAGTTGGAAGCAAACCAGAAAGGAAAAAGTTGCTGACTAAAGTTTGCTGAGCTAACTCAACTTTTGTACAAAAAAGAGCCGGGCAAAATATCCACTTCTTAAAGATTCATCCATACGTTTTCAAATGAGACATAGTGTGAGACAGTATTGTTTATCAATATGCCTTCTTTTGTGTTAAGAAAGTTACCCATTTCTTCTGAATTTGTTTGGCCGTTGTTAAGTGTAATGTTGAATACAGTGACTTTAATTCATAACTAGAAAGCACTCGGAGAGCGCAATCCTTGGCCAAGGTAGCTTACAAATTGCTGTTACATCGATAAGCAATCGTTCCATGATGAAGTTACTATCATAATATGATGACTCTGAAAACGTACACCTAGCACTCAGAATCATGTTGATATCATTGTTAGTTGGACAGTTATTGAACAAAAATGATCATTTGCTAATGGTGGTTATCTGGATCACCACCAAAATTGAATCACTGGGCCATTACCAACATCTCCTGAAAATTTCAGCAAAATCTATCAAGTAGTTTTTGCTTAATCTTGCTTACAAACAAACAGACAAACTAACATAACCTCCTTGGTGGAGGTAATAATGGTTTATTCTCTGTGAAAAGATTATTCACAGCAAACACCTCTAACAGCAGGGCTGTACGTTAACTTTTATTGTCCATAGCACTGGTGCTACAGGCATTGACAATCTTGTAGCATAAGACAAAAACTTGTAGCACAATATATAATATCTAAAGAAACAGGTTGTATGACTGGCGAAGGACATGTTGTGGATATTGCATACAGTAAATAAAATCCAAACTAGCAGCAGATGAGGTGAGCGTTTTCAAGTTCAGTTGCAAATTAGTCGGATTCTCTCAAACAGGTTTATCTATTTCTTGTAGTAAGTGAAAATCTCATTTACCATTAGTGTTATACATTTGTTTCCAATTGCCATTAAAGAAAATCTGCTATCTAATTGTACAGATTTAAAAATGTAATTTTTAATGCTATGTTTATGTCCTATGAAGAAAATGTTTCTGAAAACACTTTTAGGACAATTTGGAGTCACCAGTGAGCCTAATGAGCATGTTTTTGGTCCGTGGGAGGCAGCCGTAGTGCCCCGAGAGAACCCTCACATGCACAGGAAGAACATGCAAGCTCCACACAGAAAGGCCCTGCCTGACCTGGGAATTGAACCGCCAACCATCTTGCTGTGAGGCATGTGCACTTGCTGCTGCTTCACCGTGCCCCCTCATCAAAGGGTAGAATATCAAATTCATATGATTTCAACAAGGATTTTATAATGTATTTAAAGTCTTATATTTCTTTGTATTGTGTTGTTTAACATGTCCAGGGAAAGTGCTTTACTTTCTTTGATTGGGGTGAAAAATATTAAAAATATAATTTCTGCCCATACAGGGAGGCTCTCACAGACATAAACATCGCAAAACCACAGTCAGTAACAGGAAATGTCAAAGTAAACCACCACTAACAAACCTCCAACCACTTAACATGAGATGTCAAATGTCAGTAAGCTAGTATGTTGAGTTTGTTTGTACTTAAATGAATGCAAAAGTCATTAGGAACTATTTAGAGAAGCTGTTGGATGTCCGCGTAGAGGTGAAGTCACTGTTATGTAACCTTGGTGATAAAGGGCAGAGCACATTAACAAACCAACAGCTCACAGCTTGACTCACGGCCCTGCTCTGAGCTAACCATCCCTGTAACTTCAGCTTCTGGTTTTGACATCTCTTTTCAGCTTATATCACATCTTTTCTCATGTTGTCTTCTTTATTTGGACTTTCTTGGCCTGCAGGTATTCCTGTTGCATCACCGCCTCCCACCTTAGTCCCCCCCTCCGGGTCATCTTGAACAGCAGGTTGCTTGTTGCTTTGAGGTTCTGCTTTTCTACTTCTGCTTTTTTCTTGTATTCCTGCACATGCAAAAATACAGCAGGGTACTCGCCTGTAGCTATGAAGACATGACAACAGAATCTGCGGTTAGTGTGTGTTTGTGTGGTTTCTGCTGCTGAGGGAGACAGATAGAGAGATCTGACAGGGAGGAATCCTCTTATAGCAGCCTACGCTCTTTTCTCCGTTGCCTCTAAGCCAGTGATGCATCTTTTTTCCTCTTCTCGCCTCCCCTCCAATTCCCTGTCTTACCGCGTCAAGTGAGCCTGAGAGACCAGTGATTAACATGGCTAATTTTTCATTTGTAACATTGCCTTTTATCTGCCCTCCTTCCCCTCCATTTGCTTTCTTGCCACATCAAGACCCCACTCAAAACCACTTATATAGCCAAGAGTTTTGCATTAAATCACCGCTTTGGGTTCAAATAATTTGTGTGATTTGACTCATTGTCCACAGAGATCAACATTTTTTTAAGAAAGGCTGCAACAATCTTTTTTTCTGCCATTATTTACTAGTGAAATCAGCTGCCTGATGCAGATACAATCAGATTTAGCGTTCTGCTATAGCAGCAGATTTAGCAGTTGGTCAGTCTACCTAACTTTGTAGTGTACTTCACACAGGTGTCAGCATAACTTTATTGGAGGACTACAAAAGTCATCCTTATTCAGTCAAAAACATACTTTTACTGACTTTAACAGAGTTGAACAAAAGCCACCCAGAAGCAATGCAACAAGTATCTGAGAAGCAGGACAACTAAACTACTCAAAGCGATCATCCA
Source organism: Cetoscarus ocellatus (assembly GCA_037902135.1). Classification (NCBI taxonomy): domain Eukaryota; kingdom Metazoa; phylum Chordata; class Actinopteri; order Labriformes; family Labridae; genus Cetoscarus; species Cetoscarus ocellatus. The sequence continues at coordinate 163,155 of JBAMNC010000086.1, forward strand.
TTTGGTACAAGGTAGATTTCCTTTTCTTGAAGTTACATTTGAACATATCATAATGGTGCTTAACAGGGATGTGACAGTACATGTAGTTTTATAAAGCTATTTCAGTACAGGCCATCTGTTTAATATAGAATAGCACGGGTGTAAGGCAATAAGATACACCAATACATCACAATATTTTGTGGTGAAGCCTGTATAAATATAGATACTTGTTGTCTTTTGTAGCAATATAGATATTTTCTTAGTTAATCATTAATAGAAATTCTGGATATTTGTTTTGAACTGTAGTTCTAGGTCCAGCCCACAAGTTGGAAGCAGGCATTCAACAATTTGACTAACTATTTTTCCATTAGATTTACCACTTGGTCAGTCTAAGAGCAAGACCACTCCAAAAGTTCTCACCAGATTTTAATGACATTTTCAGAGAATGGCATGGCACAAGGAAGAAGTGATTTGATTTTGGTGGGGATCTGAATCTGGATGCAGTCCAGAAATTTCTATAAATTATCTCTTAACATTGCTAGATAGACAGTTTTTAAACTTTTTTTTCGTGGTGATCCAATTCCAAATCCAGGATTTTTTAAACAATTTGTTCACATTGGCAGTTTCCCACTTTTGCACCAATAACTCGGCTAAGGATGTCAGAAATGCTTTGGTAGAGGTTTGTGCTCTCAGAGCGCTTCTAGTTATTTCTGTCACTGGGACTGACATTTAAGCTCATCCATGTTGCTGGGACATATACGTACTGATTAGATGCTGTGTTTTTTTGTGCATATAATATTAAGGGTTATTAATAGCGTCAAAACATAAGACTATTTGGTGAAAGAGAATGTGATGTATTGCCCTTCTTATAGTATTTCAGTATGTAATTATACTGTATCATCATCTCTGTAATACACACCCCCAGTAGAGACATCCTCTGAATGATTATGTGCTCACATATGGAACTATACCACAAATCAGAGTAAACAAAGACAAGTAAAAAGTACTGTACAGACCTTATTCCCAATCTACAGTAATTTTCAGAAGTTCTCTCATGTGCAGTGAGGGAACATGAGGGAACTCACTGCACATGAGGGAAATATTTAAAAAGTCATGCACACCCCTGACAACTTTGTCTGTGTTTCCCTGCAGAGTTTGAGTAGAGATTTAGCCACTTGTATAATTGAAAGCAAACTTTCAATAGCCTAATGTTGCATTGTTTGTACGATGGTGGCCGTGGCACTTGTTATCATGGTGGCTCATGTCTATACATTTTTAACTGGTATTCTGGCTGTATTTTTGAATAATAAACATATTAAAGTGTGGCTAAAACACAGAAATGAAAGGTGCATTTTTAAGTGAAAACACTTGCAACCATTTTTTGAGGATCTAACCACTGCTGTGTAAGGTTGAGGAGGATGACTGACCCATAGGAGAAACAGCAACAGCAGACAAATTGAGGGGTTACTTTCAAGCAGACAGTCAAAGGCACTGCATTACAGTTTAATGCGACTCACTATGCAGGTAGGCTGGGAGTTCAATTATGTAACTGCAATACATTGCACACACAAAGCGCTTCTCTGTACTGCAGACACCAGAACATTAACCACAGGTGGTTACTTTTTGAGATTAGTGACTGGAGGCATCAATTCTGATCTACTGATCACATACTTTAAATAAAAATCATGCAAAAACTACCATCGGCCGGTCAGTCAGGGCATCTATTTCTATTGAATTGCCTGTATATGCCTTTTTTGCTGTTTCATTCATCTCTGTTAATGTTACACACTTTGTTTCGATTTATTCAAACTGTACTTGCTAACCAAATTACTTATCTTCACACTTGCAAGAGACATAAATTGAGGATGCAGAATGATCTGAAAAGCAGAGGGATCTTAGCTGCTGTCATCACTGAAATCTCAGGACATTTCTCATAAACCAATGGCGAGGGTGACTCTAACTGCGATGACAGCAGAGTGCACACCATCTTCTCACTCCTTGACCTCACGGGCTTTACTGTCAAAAAGCATTAAGTTGCACAGAGACACTAGCAGCAGGGGATGCTGCACATTAACAAGCCAGCTCAGAGTTTATACGCCTGGACAAACACACTTTCTGACCCTGAGGACAACACTTGAAGAGTGCACAATCACCCACCAAACAAACCCATCTATTACCAGAGGTTAAGCCTCTCCCCTCTCTAAAAGGATTACACACTAGGATTGGCAAAGATGTAGAATTTTTTCAACATAACCTGATTTAAAGAAGACAAACTTTGTTGTTTTACAGTTTGATTGAATCAAAATGTAACAAAGCTTATAGAAAAGGATCTCTAGTCACATTCTTCATCGACAGTTCCACAAGAAAGAGCATGTGGTACATTCAAGTTCTCTAGTCGGAAAATCTCACATTCCTCAAGTTCATTTTGTGACTCACAAAGAAGCGAGAGCTGTTTGTGGCACTAAAAGGCAGAGCGGAAAGGAGATGAAAATGCCTCAATTGCACAAATCTGTAGTTTTTGCCAATAGGCAATTTCGAAAGTGTGCAAGCATTTATCAGCAGTTGTTGATGACTACAACAAAAAAAACAACAATTGAGATATGTATGACTTAAAATTTGTGTATTCATTGTTTGATTGTACACAAGTTCATTAATGTAGTACTGTGACAAGCCTTCACACTGCTGACAGACTGACAGAGGGATGCTTAATGAATACTGAGGAAGTTTAAGATACATACTTACACACCAGCATACTGCATACTACATGAAGGCAAAGGGCAACACACAATTAGCTGCAGCCCTTATCATGAGTAAACAGTTGCTGGCACACAATCAGAAAATGCCAATAAAACATTTTCACCTTTTCAAATCAGCACTTTAAAAGAGGAGCTCGCTCTATTGGTGTAAGTATAATACACTTCAGCTGCACAATAAATCACTGTTTTCTTTATTCTTAGTTCTGCCTATGCAATTAATAGATTGCAAAGGTCTGAATTTACCACAATACAATGAAAACAAAATATTTTGCTAACTAGCGATGCTTTTCTCTCCACTTGGAGTGTCTAACTTTATATGCTCTCCCAGCATTTTTATGCACTGAGTCGAGACACAAGCAAGGTGTCACCACTCTTTAAGTTACTGTTACAGATTTGGAAGTGAATCATTAATGTGGGATTCACTAAAAACATGCTACAGCTTTAAGTAAAGCCAATACTGATTCTGCATATTAATAATATGATAATGTCAGAATATATTTTTTCCATTACAGTTTTTCCTCAAATATTGCAGACTAAAGATAAATTGTCTTGAAAGTTATAAATAAACATATTGTTATTGGAAGATCAAAATATTCATTGACATAACTTAAGGGCAGCTTAGATGCTTACTAGGGATGCAACAATATACATAACCCATGATTCGGTATGTATCTGTTATCTAGGTCATGGCAGTTAATATTAATTTAGATTTGCCAATTAACTTAAGGAGCGTGCTTTCAGTCTGAGGGAGGAAACCAGAGTGCCAGAGAGTACCCACTCAGACACGGGGAGAAAATGAAAGGCTTGGGGCAAGATGGGAAGTAGAACCAGTGACCTTCTTGTTGTAAGGCATACGCACAAACCTACTACACCTTTACAAGCAATGCATCACTGACAGCAAATGCAGTCTGGACTTTCACAGTCATGCTTTGTGCACCCAGTAATAGAAAGACTACTTGTTTTACTAACTGCTGTATTCCTAAATTTCTATATAATCCATTGATTGTGTTGCATCTTACTGTACTTATGCTTTTTGTGCATGTCTCAATTAAATCTGCATGTCAAGTATTTCTGACTCTGAATTCAAACAGCAGGACCACCAAGTTTCACACTCAGACAGCAATCCAGAGAAAGCTGCATCACATGATGTCTGTTAGAAAAATCCCAACAACGCATTATTATCTAACATCACTGTCTGCTGTCTTGGCACAAACACAGAAATCACCTGAGGAATCTGCACTGCCACCTTGAGCTCCTTACTCACAATAATACAGATTAAACAAGCAGGTGCAAAATCTGTCCCTGGACTGTTTGAAAGCTTAATGGCTGCTTCATTATCCACCTCATTTTGCCTGTAGTTTTATGTAATTTCATCTTTACAAACTAACAGTGCCTGTCGGTCTGGAGCTGCTCTCCTACTACTTCACCACAATGACATTGGTAACACAGCTTTCATGTAAACACTGTTAAGTTACCTGTTTAACACACGGTGGAAAACATAAGCTCTCCCACTTATATAACACCGTGTATTCATCCAGCAGTAAGAGCCAGGGGCTGTAAATGAATCCCCGGCTCCCACACTCTCTCTGTCGGCTTGCTGAATGACTTCGAGCTGTCACTACGACTGCTCACAGATTAGCTTGCTAGTTAGCCACCTTTGGCTAAGGCGCGACACCAACCAAACCGGGGAAGTTATTGTTTACTCACTGGCATGCTATCTGGCAGTTTCCTGGTGTCGTAGTCCCCTTTCGTTCCGGCGAGACGCACAAACAGCTACCACTTCGTTACTCCATAAATCTCCTCAATAATTCATCTACATCGGCTCCTTCCATCTTCATTACTTTCTCCAGTCAGACTACCTTTTAGAGGAGCAGGCTCAGTCTTCTTTGAGTGACGGGCGTGTCGGCCAATGAGCGACCAGTATTCAATATATCTGCCGCGCCCCTAAATCCAGTAACCAATAAAGTTAGACGTTGTGTTGTTATTAATAATTTCCACGATCAAGTTAGGCTGTCGCTGTCACTCAGTGCTCTTTGACAGCACAGTGCTCTGCCAGGGATGCAGTCAATGAATCACATGATAAATTTACAAACAAATGATACATAATAACATTATAAAAAAACAACTGCTCATAAAGTAAGATACAGAATCTAATTCCGTGTCATATAGCCAACATCTCTGGTGAACCCTACGATGTAACACAATGGTTTTCAAAGTAAATTTGCAGAAGGCCCACCTAAATCCAACCTAAAATCTAAAAGCACACCATATTTATATTTATATATATGCAAAATAGCCTCTATAATGCATGTTTGAGTATCTTATCAGTTTTTTTATTCCACATTTTTATTTTGATCCACAAATGCACCATGAATTATGTCAAACAACTGCATTACCAGTAATGTATTTATTAACATAGTTATCCAACAATTAAAGTGTATCTGGAGTAAATTCAAAACTCATTTATAAGTTCTTGTTTAGTTGTTTTAATAACACATGGTTGTACAATTTCCAACAGACACACATACACTTGCAATAAGGCACACCTGTATGCCATGCCGCACCATTTGAGAACCACTGATGTTATATATTATATTACCCACAAGGATAATAAAATTACCTTTGTAATAGAGTAGGGTAGGGTAGGGTAATATAATTACCCTTGTGGTGATAAATGAGTATTTATTTTCTATCTGAAATGTTTTAGAAAGAAAATAGACTTTACAAAATGTGTCAAAAAGTTTTTAATGTAATAAAGTAAATAAAATAAAATCAGGTCCTCAATTTCATGCGAGTCAAAATGTTGAGGGATTTTTTTTTATTTCAAGGCAAGCAGGTTGAAGGTAACTTTGAAAATCAAGTTTAAAATGGTTAAGAAATGAAGCTGAAAAAGTAAAACTGAAGATTAAATTTAATTTGGAAAATATATTTTCACCCTCAGAAAAAATCAAAATTGAATTTAAACTTCATATTCAGCATTAAGACCTTATTCCCAACACTGATACAATATCCTTAAAACTATATGGTGACATTATTTTCAGTATGTCTAGTTTTTTTTTAATCTTGATTTCACTCCAAAGTACAAAAATGATATGTTGATTTCATTAGATCAGTATAGTTTCGATTTTTCTTTTAAACTGTTTGTCAGGTAAATGTCTTAGTTACTTGCAAATGAAACACAAGCAAAAAAGGTGACTGGCTGCTCAGTGTAGTCCAAAAATGTGGAAAATGTGAAATTTTCCTCCTGGAAAAATAAGGCGGATATTGTACATACTGAGCAAGGGGAAACCAGGCACCCCAAGCATGTAGTAATGCTCAAATGAGAAGAGCGGTACTTTAAAGACCTTATTCACAGGTTAAATAGTTTGAAAAGTGAACATTTTAAGCTCTAGAGGCTTAAAGTCAAACATTTGTAGTGTGGCCACAGTACATATCAACAACAGCAAATGGTTTGCAGTCAAACTGATAACTCTTGTTTTACTCTGTTCATGCTTGGAGTTGTTTCCCTATTTAAAGTGAGTTAAAAAAGATATTTATTAGTTTTTTTTCCATCCATAACCTGCACACTTCATGAGAAATTAATCTGCAAAGCTTAAGGCCAAGGCTGAAGCTAAACCGTCTCCATCAGATAAATAATGCATGGCCACTTGACAATAACCTTTCAAACAATGGATTTACAAAAATTAATTATCAAGATGGCATATGGCCATGTGTTTGCTTCCTCTCACATTAATAGCAAATGGACAGCTGATGTTTTTAATCAGTTAATAAATGCATGGAATGATAAAGAGGAAAATCTGGTCCCTTTAATACCTGTAATCGCAAAATGCATTTAGTGTAAGCCTCCAGACAAAATCTTTATGGTCTTTATGAACCTGTAATTTATTGCACTCTAGAGTAAATGTGTTTTTCCTGATCAACTGATAGCAAGAGTACCAATAAAATCTATTTTTTTTATTATTTTAAAGCTGCTTTTATGAGAAGTCTACATTGGCTTGTTGTTACTTACTGCTATGGCCTAGATATTAACAATGATCGAAGACAAACTGTTTAATTATAAAAGTGAGTCTGCAGCGCCATCTAGTGATGGTTTTTCAAACTTAATTCAATCCAGTAAAATGTCTCATGCATATTTCATGTGTTACAAGTATCCTCTACATGTGTAAAGTTATCAGTGGGGAGTGTAAAGTACAGATATGATGTAAGACTTCATAAATTTGCGGTAACCCTGACACAAAAGTCATCGGTGGCCTGCAACACAAAGGTTACCCAGAAAATTTTAATGCATCATGTTTTGTTTCTGTACCATTAGCAGAGTACCTGTGCAGCTGAGACCGTGTACAGAATTTTGCTATTTTGTAGCGGTGCAAAGATAACGTGAATATGTAGGCAAACTCAAAAGTAAGCTTTTTCCCGTTTGATCAACAAAAATTTGATTTACTTACTCTTGTTCAGATGAGTAAAGTAAAGGCAAGTATGTGACTAAATAAGAGTAAATGAAGTTGGCACATATAAATTAAATATTTCTTTCTGCGTAAAAAATAATTAAGAATATCTTGATGGAATGATGCAGAAGTAGCTTCAAATACTTTGAAACCGATGCAAAAAATCTCAATATGCCAATTTGGTGCACTATTATCTTAAAGTGTGCCATGACAAAAAGTAATTGAGAACAACTGCTATAGTCCCAGTCAGCAATTTGTTAGCAACCACCTTTTGTATCATGTAAAATAGCCAAGTTTTCATTTACTAAATTAAAACAAAGTATTTAAAAGTGCATGTCGGCCACTACAAATAAGCCCCCGCTATCTGTGCAGCCTCAGTGAGGACTTCTCCAGCCCGTTGTCTGTATTGCAATGACAGCTCCTTCGCTCTCTTCACTTCCTTAATGTTCTCCTCCAGGTTCTCCATCAGTCTTCCCTCCTCCTGGTATGTTGGTGCAGCCCTCTTCACCTGCTCTGCCATTTGATCCTTGCTACGCAGCAGCCAGCCGTTCATCTCCTGAAGTGAGGTGCCCTTTGAGATGGTGGCTTTGGCGCTCTCTGACACACCTTTCAGTTCATCCTGAGCCAGTCGCAGGTGTGGAGGCACAGGGTCCTCTTCACTTTCCTCCTTTGCTTTTAATGGGAGCACTTCCAGGGAGAAATCATAGCCCTTAATCTTTAGGAAGACCCTGTGCTTGGCCTCTATAAATAAAATAAAATAAAACAGAATATTCAAGCAACAAAACTTGCCAGTCCACACCTTACACCGTCTTAGAGCTCTGAGTGTATCATTACCATGCTCGCCTCTGATCCTTCCTACACACTCTGCTAAAGTCAAGCTGTCGTCATGGTTACAACCATAGGTCTGATGGAGGTTTCGGATATGCCGAACCATGGTCTCGAAGCGCTCCTGCTGCTCATTGAAGGTCCCAGCCATGTCGGTAAACCTCTGGTCCAACTCAGGTACTCCCACCCGCTTCATGACCAACTTGCCAATGCGTCTCACAGAATCTAATGGGGAAAACAATAAAAATCACATGGAGGGCACAAATACAGATAGTAGCTCATGTATGTACAAAATTAATGGCATTACCAGGGCACAGGTTTAGGACACAAAGATAGACTAAGGCTGTGAAAACTTTCAATACTTTGATAGTTCTCAGTTCCACACAGTGTGACCTGCAGTACTTAAAGTGAAGGTGGCCTCCTTAAAAACACACTCCCCCTTGCCAATGTGGGAAAAATATTGACACAACAATATTTCCTGATTTTTGAACAATTTACATAAATTCAGGTTGGCAGCAGGCATTCCGCCATTTGACTCTTTATCTGTTTCAATTATTGTTATCATATCTATAACTGGGGCGGACAATAGAGTAGTGCAGGAATGAGTCCGACCAAAAGTATATGGGATTGTACAAAGGTTTTCAGAAAAATGCCTGAAATAAGGTCTGTATTTAACACAAACATGCAATTTTTGAAAGTTACATTTTGCAACACAAAACGCATTTGATATTGCCCCTCTTTTAAATCTTAAAGCATTTTTGTGTTTTATAAGGATAGTAGCTGACAAACCGCTAACAAGGACTACAAAAATGGCTGGGAACCCAAATGCAATCACTTCTTGGCACTTTTAATAAACAATAATACATACACTATAGCCACATCTACAGCCATGGGATCCAGCTTGATCAGGGCATTCGATTAGTAGGAAATTCTCAAACAAGAGGTTAGAGCATGCCTTTGCATGTTGGAAGTGTGGTATCTGCCTCTAAGTCAAACCGTCACTAAAAATAGCCCGTTTAGCTTTTCTTACTCTTTGCTACAGACAGTAAACTTCTCTCTGTGCTTGTCTTGTTAGATCTCAGTGCACCTTTTGACACCATAGATCATCACATCCTTCTTCAATGACTAGAAGATTTGCTTGTGATCAGATTGACATCAGTTTGTACACACCAGCATTAAGTCTTCTGTGAACACCAAAGTAAGCTACTGAGTTCCTCAAGGCTCTGTGCTGGGTCCAGTTCTTTTCTCTTTGTATATGATTCCCCTTGGTAACATGAGGAAGCACTTAATTTTGTTGTTATGCCAATGATACTGAGCTGTACTACCTATATATGAACCCAGGTGAAACAAATCAGCTAACTAAATTAGAAGCGTGTCTGAAGGACATTAGGATTTGGATGGCAAGAAACGTACTTCTTATTTCAGAAAAGACAAAGACTATTGTAAGTCCCCCAACACCTTAGAGAATTTTTTTTAATTATGTAATTGCTCTAGATTGCATCAGCCTGGCACAGAGCACCAATATTATAAATCTTGGGGTTCCATTTGATCAAGATTTGTCCTTCAACTCCCACACAAAAATACATTCAGCAGCATTTTTCCTTTTTCATAACACTGGTGATGACGAAAACTAGTCCATGCTTTTGTATCCTCTGGATTGGATTGTTGTGATTGTCTTTTGTTGGGCTGTCCCAGCAAGTCACTTAAGACTCTTCAGCTGGTTCAAAATGCTGCAACACATGTACTGGCCAATACTAGGAGAAGAGACTCTGGGCCTCAGAGGTCTTTTCACGTCATCCCTCCTTATGGATGGCCTTACCTGCACCTCTCCATAATGTTTATCCATGTTGTAGGGACCATGCTTAATAATACTGATTAGAAACTACTATTTTATACGAATTGTAGATTCTTAATACTATAAAATTTGTTAAATAAATAGACAATTTAATGAGACAATTGTGATATTGCCTTGCTTAAAGGTCAATATATCCTGATATTACATATTGTCACCCCTTTATCAAAGCTACCTAGGACAGTAATACACCTCTATAAATGAAAGTTTACCACTGCACACTGTTCGAATTGCATAAATATGTTGTCAAAAACAATGTCATCCTATTTTTCCAAACTTGTGCCCGTAAGTTTTCTGTATTAAAAACAGGCAATCACCCATTTGTGAAATTTGGGTGGTCCAGGTTATCTATTTTATGTTGCCATTGTAATGAAGCAGTGACCAACGTTTTTATTTTTAGTTTATCGTAATCATGTAATGAAAATGTCGTTTGTGACAACCCTATTAAATTGAATTCATAGTGATGTAGGCTACCACTGTGTGCTGGCCGAGTTGTCCTTGCAGATCCAGGTCCATCCAGGTCAGGCGGAGCGGTGCGCAGGAGAGGCTGCCTCTGAGACACAAAGTTGTTGTCATTACACAGATATAAAGCCAACACAAGGCCAGGAAGCATTTTTAACTTTATGATAAAGATAGTGCACCAATAGCGTGTCCATGTTTGACATTACGAATAAAGAATTTGTCACATCAGGTTCGTATTTTTATGGTTACGTCACGGACACAAAATTGTCGAAACTATGGCTTACCTATGGCATTGAAGTTTATTTCTGACAAAGAAAGAACTTAATGATGTAGACGAATGTTCTTTATCATCTAACATTAGCCTACAACAAGATGCCACCAAATATAGTTTTATCTTGCTCTTTTAAATTATTGTCCCTAGGCTGAGACAACTAGTTCCAGTAATCTTACAAAGCAACTCAATGAAACTCTTACTCGTTTGATGCATTATAATAGAAATAGCTCCGTACCTCGTCGTTGTTTTCAGCCGAGGAGCAGCAACAGCAGAGAAAACGGAGCATTTTCTGCCGTTCGTCTTTCCACAACTTGTTTTCAGGTCAGTTACTTCTGACAATGCATCAGTATGTGGTCCACATTCCTCTTGACGTCAATGTCACGCGACTACTGATGAAGTTTTCTTCCTGGTTTTATTATCTGAATGACTGCACAGATATGAAGGACGCAGACAGGTGTATCAGCTATTACAACGAGCTTTTGTTCTTTTCACTGGTGATTTTACTGCTTCAATGTGGTGTTTCGTCTCACATTTAAGGCATAGAAGTATACCACATGAACACTGTTTATAGGAATTTTGTTGCCAACAAGACATAGAAACTGAAACAACAGGTCATATCAGTTCCGCAACCCTACAGGTGAACTTGTTGTTCAGGTGTGCGTCGGTAGAGGGCGAACGCGGTACACTTCTGGTCATGGGAATGGGTATTTTTTGGTGATGTGGATGTTTTAGACCCACTAAAATGTATGTTTTGACTTCACTTTATCTTTGTGAATCTCATTTACATATTTATTTATTCAATAGATCGTAGTTGTACAATTCTTGGAATAAATGTAATTAATGTAATGCTTTGCAAATAAGTGAACAATGTGCAATCACAATGTACAATTACTGTGCTAACTCTCTAGACAATGTGCAATTCATCCATGTGCATTAACTTACGTTCATGTGCAATTACTTTGTGAATGTGTAAATAATCCTTATAGGATTTGCTTTTTAGTTTCTGTATTCAAGCCCTTTTTATATTTATATTGGTAGAATAATGTACATACTGCTATTTTCATGCTATTTTTTATACTATTTTTATACTTATTCTTTATCAACTCTGTCCCCTTTGCTGCTGTAACATTGTAAATTTCCCTGTGTGGGACTAATAAAGGTTTTTTCTATTCTATTCTATTCTGAACATTGTCTGAAAAAGGGTTTCAGTAAGGCCTTATGTTAAAGTAAAAACAGTAAAAGTGTGAGAACAAACTGAGGCTTTCAATGTATTATCAAATGAAATACTATAAAAAATTATAAAGATGTTATAATAAAATGTTCTTGAATTCTGGATTAAACAAATAGGTTTGCATAATTAACTTAAAGCAAAATAACTTGGAATTTTCAAATGAGTACTTACACTGAATACATTTCAAAAATAACTTTTGTTAAAGAGGGTGCATTTGAATGTAATCAGTGAAAGTGATTATAAAAGTATATACCTCATATTTGATGCTCAAACTTAATGGCTATCTTAGGGCTCAAAGGGATTCTTCAGATTTTTTTTAAGTCAGATTACTCAAGGCTTTTGGCACTAGTAAATATGATTGCAGCTTAAACTCCGGGTAGCTGACAATGGAGGCCTATGCACAAGTGCCAAGAGCTGTAGTCCCCTGAATGTCCAGTTGAGGCTGGCTACAGAAACCTGACCCTTTAGTGATTGTATGCAGGGTTTTTTGCGGCCTTAATACAGCCTGGTTAAAAAAACAAAAAAAAAAAAAAAAAAAACTTAAGTATAAAACTATAATACATCTATGTGCTATCACTGTGATGGGGGTGATTTTTTTTATATACTCCCCGTTTTTTCTTTTATTGAGGATTTATTCAGGATTTCTGGTTTCGGAGATGTGGTGTTGCTATTGGTCAGACAGTCTTAAGTCCCACCTTGACAGGACCTCTCCGTCTGTAAGTAGATGGAGCTAAAGTTCAGTTCATTGGAGGGCATCAGCAGTGTTTTAAAGGCTCGATATTCAGACAACTGCTACACATGGCTTCGTCCATTCCATTTACAGTCTGTGAACAGCACAGGGCCAGCTTTGTCCCTCAAGGGAGATGGACGGGTATTGACACTAGGCGGTAATTTATCAACTGGACCACTCAAAGCCTCATAATTAACCCGCTTTTGGGTTATAACTACACAAACCACTACATTTGTTTGACTATGTGCTACAATAAGGTTCTTGACTGAGTTCACTTTTCCTTGACAAAGCCCCTGGGTTTGGACTACTTCCTGATGCTGCCTTATGGGCTATGTATCCTTGCACCAGTAAGACGCTCTCATCAGCTAGCCCATATATTATATGTTACTTCACAAAATATTTCTTAACACAGGGGCTTTGTTGAGGAGAAGTGAAACACTGTTAAGAATCTTACTGTAGTGTCAAATTGAGTAAATTACCAAGTCTTCACCTAAAGAGGGTTATTACAAGGCTTTCAGTGGCTCTATTGGCAGCTATATTTACCTTAGCGTCAGTTCCCAGATGCCTCCCATCAGGGACAAAGCTGTCCGCTTGCTTTAGTGGCAATCATACTGAATTTGCCATATGCCTCCATCAACCACACTTCCAAAAAAAAAAAAAAAAAAAAAAAAAAAAAAACAGACTATCCCTTTAAGGCTCCCTGGAGCAGGAGGCTCCAGGTAATTTCCCATCTTCGCCTGAGGGTAAAACTCCGTGCGGTTATTCCACTAAATGGTAGGTGTGCATGTGTGAGAGCAGAGTAGAGTAATGAATAGGTTGTCCCTTTATCCTGTTGTCCATTTAGGCTTGAAAATAAAAGAGTCAGACGACAAAAAAGTGTCGGCATATTACTCCGGCTCGTTCACGAACTCAACATCACAGTTCAGTCGAGAAAAAAAACCGTAGAAGAAGAAATGCAACACAAACCAGCTAAGTTGTAGCATACAAAGTATTGAGCGACAGCACGTTTTACCACCTACCAGCACTTCTGTTTTCATGTCTCTCGTCAGCATTTCATCCAAAGAAGTTGTCCTTAAACCAGCGGCTTGTTTCTTCAAACTGCTGTCAGCTAGCTAGGAAACTATCAGGGGTTTCCCCACACAAAGAGACAACAGCCGCACACTGCTGCCTGTGCTGCTCAGACTGGGGTAGTTTTCTTGAAGTGGACTGTTTCCTTCATTCAGGCTGACATGACCGGGGTGGCCCCTCAGGAGAAAGCATCTTGCTCAAAGAAGAAGGGCGAGAGGAAATGTGCCAATAAAGAGGAGTACAGACAGCTGTCCAGCATCATGGGAGTCATGAACAACCTGAGAAAACAGGTCAGTGTGAGGGAGACAAAACACAGGAAGGTATGAGGCATTTATTGTGTGTATATGTTTCTTACATATGGTATGTGTGTTGTGTTTCAGAGCACCTTATGTGACGTGACCCTGGTGGTTCAGGGGAAACACTTCCCTGCCCACAGAGTTGTGTTAGCTGCTGCCAGTCACTTTTTCAGCCTCATGTTCACCAGTAAGTGTGCACAAAAACACAACATCACTGACAACACTGATGTACCTCATACTCTACACAGGAAAATGAACGAGAAGTTTCTGTGTGTTAATGAGTGGAGTTTGATATTTTTATATATCATATTTGTGGAGGACAGATGTAGGGATGGTTAAAAAATGAAGAAAAGCATTGAAGCTATAAATAGATTTGATCAGTTGATTGGGATTTTGGAAAATGTAGTTTCTTAAGCTGAAAACCTACATCAGGGATGAGCAGCTTTGGTTTCCACGACGACCACATTAGTTTCATCCTCACTGCCAGAGGGAAAATGCAATTACAGATCTTTATAATTTAACAAGAGGAACAAATAAAATGAGGGATTATACTGAGATGTATATACTCTGACTCAAAACTAGTAACTCTTTTTTTAATAAGCTAAACACGGAACTCAGGATAGTTTCAGGTACTTTTCAAGGCAAGTAGCAGAGATTTAAATGTTTAAGTAAATAGTCCCTCTTAATTACATTTTCTAAAAGTTTTGGAGAGACATTTACAGCTAATTTCTCTTGAAAATGTTGTCATATTTTCCTCATGACTATTATTTTCATATTTGAAATAGCTAGTGGACCACAGTTATAGAATATCAATACAGCAAAATATCATCATGTACTCCTTGCCAATACGTGTATAGATTCAGATTCTACATACTTCATACAGCCTAAAATGTTGGGACATCCATCCATCCATTATCCATACTGCTTATCCCTTTTGGGGTCCATGCTGGGACAGCAGTTGTTAAATTCACCTCAGGTCATGTTATCACTGGCACAGTTCAAAGGAGAAGCCAAACTTCTAAGATCTTTAAGGAATTTAATTTTAATTGTCTTGAGTTGAAGTCTCCCTGAACTTTTGCCCCTGATCTTTTTCTTCTTGCAAAAAGACATCAAAAGTTGTTGGAAATTCTGTTTAAGTTGTTGTCAACATCCACAATTTACAGATACTGCAATATGTATCATATTGTGGCCTCAGTACCGGGAGACATATTGTATTGAAAGGTTACTGGAAATACCCTGCCCTACAGTAGGGGGCCTGCATGTGGCTCCCAGGCCATCTGTCCCCACCCCAAATTAGATATTCCTGCACTTCAAGCAGATATAACCAAATATTAAGCTACTGTCACACACTAAACATTTCTGCTAGTTTGGTGACCTCTGTACACAATTCATCAATCTGAGTGACGATTAATCATTTTCATCAACCCCTTTCTAAGCTATTCAGTAGAAAGTATGATTAAACAATCTTTTGGTACATGAGCCCAAACATTTTGTCTCAAACTGATAAAGTGGATGAGATGACATGCAAATAAGAGTACATAAATAATCAGTAGACTACAAAAAGGCAACAATTTGCAACTTTTTTTACACTAGACCTTTATCTGGGAAACCTGGTGAATAAATCTTATAAAGCTAAATATAATTACATATGGATTTCTAACTATATGATGAAGCTTATGTTATTTAGAGCTGAACAAATAAGTAATTTTGTCAAATATTGTCTGGGTCTGTAAAGTCTACTTCTCTTTTTCACCCTCTTTCAGCCAGAATGATGGAGTCCATGTCCCACGAGGTGGAGCTCAGGAGTGCTGAGCCTGAAATCATTGAGCTGCTGATTGAATTCATCTACACAGCTCGGTATGAGACCATCTTAATATGCACATATGTTGTGTTATACTGTAAAGCAATTTAAAAAAATAATTACGGCAAAGCTGCAAAATGCCTGTTAAAAGGCCAGTATTAATATTGGTTATATGGACGCATCAAATTACCATGAAGGGAAATTAATTCATCTTTAATTCATTCAGTTTCAATCCACTTCGAGCAGATTTTGGATGAAGAAGCTTTTTAGATGCAGTACCCAAACCCTATTTATGTTTTTAAAGTTCCTCTTTTTATATTTTCATCTTTGTTTTAGTTTGTTTTTCTGATTTCTGTTTTCATGGTTGAAAAGTTTACATCGTAAAATGCTTTTTACCAGTTGATTGATAGCACAAACATAAAAAACAAAGCTGAAACAAAAAGAAAAGCCGCTCATTTGTAAGATAAGACCATCCCTCCTCTCTCCCTGAAACTGTTACCAGATAAATAATTATTAAACTGTTTGTGTATTTGTGTATCAGGATCTCAGTAAACAGCACTAACGTCCAGTCGCTGCTGGATGCAGCCAACCAGTACCAGATTGAGCCAGTGAAGAAAATGTGTTCAGAGTTCCTCAAAGGACAAATTGACTCAACAAACTGTCTTGGTAAAAAACTTTTAAAAAACTTTACTAGAGTCCTAATGTGTGTTGGTTTTATGCTTGTTGATAATAAAGTTTACTCATGTAATTGACTCATCCTTGACCTGTGGTGCTTCAGGTATCTCAGCCCTGGCAGATTGTATGAACTGTCCTGAGCTGAAGGCTGCAGCAGAGGATTTCTTCCAGCTTCACTTCACTGAAGTCTACAAACTGGACGAGTTCCTGCAACTGGACGTCAAACAGCTCACGTATCTGCTACACCAGGACAAACTCACTGTCCGCGCTGAGGCCCAGGTACATATTCTGTTATAGTGTGATTAATTTACTTTAGATTCTGTACATGTGAAATTGATGGGAGTATCTTTGCAATTTGTCACTAGCATGGATGGCATTTTTCACATTTGTGTTTCAGATTTATGATGCAGCGGTGCGATGGCTTAAGTATGACGTGTGTAACAGAAAACAGTACATGGTGGAGGTGTTGGGGTGTGTCCGTTTTCCTCTCGTCTCCAAAACCTTCCTCTCCAAGACAGTGCAGGCAGAGCCACTCATCCAGGATAACCCTCAGTGTCTCAAGATGGTTATTAGTGAGTAAAGAAGGGACATGTTCTCTTAAACCATCATTTATAGAGGGACGTTAGAAACAGAAACTGTTAATTGCTCATTATGTTAATTCATAAGAAAATGTGAAGCCCTTTTCATGGTGCCTTTTTGCAAAAGCACCACAACAAAACTCTGTCATCATCACACCCAGAGACATTCACATCAACGTCCATACACACACAGGCCGAGACAGAGCAAATGTGGTGGCAACTTGCTCCCCCTCTTCTGCCTCTGTGACATCCAGAGTGGAGGTGAAGCATCACAGGGGCGGAAACATCATGGCTTCAAACAGCAGCGTGAATTGGGCTTGATACTATTGCAGGTCTATGTTTAAGTGTCCTTTTATGACTTATTAGGTTTTGCCAGTGTTTTTACAAACTTAACAAAATTAGGTGCTATCAGCTCACCTAAATCTCCAACTTTGATATGTCATCTTAGTTCAAAATGCCTAAAACATCCCCATATTGTGGGCCAACCAGAAGCATCAGTGTAGTTTGCTGTCAAAACTTTTTCAGTGTTTGAACAGGTTGACACAAGACCACACACAAAGTTAATCCAGTTCTGGGATTTTGTTGTAGGTGGGATGCGATACCATCTGTTGTCTCTGGAGGATCGTGAGGATCTGGGAGAGAGCAGCCGGCCGCGACGGAAGAAGCATGACTACCGCATCGCAGTGTTTGGAGGCTCTCAGCCTCAGTCCTGCCGCTACTTCAACCCAAAGGTACTCGACCCTACACACAAAGTTCCTCCTGTCCAGAGGTATAAACATGTTTGTATGCAGTGGGGCATTTGTAACAAAAAAAAAACATGAGAATAAATTAAACACTTTTTAAATTACAGATCACAAAATAATTGTTTACATGTTTTTATGTCTTGTGTAACAAAACACAGCCTGAAGACAGAAGGTAAGATGGAAGTATCATGTTGTTACTGTGCAGGGTCTTTGTTCAGCTTTGGTTTGTTAGTGAATTGAATTGAATTGAATGCTTTATTTCGAACATGTAAGGAAACAAACATTTGGATTGTGATGACACCTAAAGGCCCTGTGGCAGGTTACTTAACTTGACGGAACTGAAAATTCAAAACTATACTCTTGCTCTATATTTAGGGTGGGCAACTGGTTATGACCCCCTACCACACTGACTTGTCTCTGGCTGTACAGCCCCATACGCAACAATGTGTGCTGTGTATTCTAACACCTCTCTATCAGAGCAACAGTAGCTCATCTGTTGGATCAGACCACACAGGCCAGCCTTCGTTCCCTTGTTCATCACTGAGTCGTGTCCGCCTATGATCTTGTTGCAGGTTCACCACTGTCCCCTCCTTGAACCTCTTTTTATAGATACTGACCCCTGCAGACCAGGAACACCCAACAAGAGCTGCAGCTTTGGAGGAGCTCTGACCCAGTCGTCCAGACATCACACTTTGGCCATTGTCAAACTCACCCAAATCCTTTCTCCTGCCCTTTTTTCTGCTTCAAACGTCAGCTTTGAGAACAAAATTGTTCGCTTGCTGCCTAATATATCCCACCCAACAACAGGTGCCATGATGAAATAATCAGTGTTATTCACTCACTTTCGTGGTCTTTAGATGATTATCCATGGTTTTGTATGTATGAATATCTGTGTAGAAAATTGTACAAATATTTACACACCCTTCTATACTCTAATCATAAGCAGATGTATTTGATCATTTATTCTAAAGACAAAAATGAAAATCTTTTATATGGTTATGTGAAGTCCAGTTTATGAAAAATCTCGAGTGTATGGTGACCTTTGTTTTTGTCTATGTAGGACTCCAGCTGGACAGACATCCGTTGCCCTTTCGAGAAGCGCCGTGACGCCGCGGCAGTCTTCTGGGACAACGTGGTCTACATTTTAGGTGGCTCACAGCTCTTCCCCATTAAGCGCATGGACTGTTATAATGTCCTGAAGGACAGCTGGTACTCAAAGCTCGGCCCGCCCACACCTCGGGACAGCCTGGCTGCCTGCGCTGCCGGGGGCAAGATCTACACATCAGGGGGGTCTGAAGTGGGTGAGTATGGAAAAGTTGCAAATATTAACAGTTTATCGTGGAAACACATCCTTGCTGTTCAAGAATTTATTTAGGCATTCTGTTGTTGTGTCTGCAGGCAGCTCTGCCCTCAACCTTTTTGAATGTTATGACACAAGAACAGAGACGTGGCAGGTGAAGAGCAGCATGCTGATAGCTCGCTGCAGCCATGGCTCCGTGGAAGCTAACGGGCACATCTATGTGTGTGGAGGAACAGAGGGCAACAACGTGTCTGGCAGAGTGCTCAACAACTTTGAAGTTTACGACCCCAGCACGGCAAAGTGAGACCTTGTTTATACCTTGCATTAAAACCGGTTCTGGGTAATTAGATACCAAGTTGACTGCACTTCAGTGCTTGTGTTTACACCCAGCATTAACAATATGTTTCCAGTGACGACCTGCAATCAAAACTCAGTCTGACATAACCAAGGGGTCATATTTGCCATATTTTTACTTTTAATGATTTCTCACAGTAATTATTATTAATGAATGATAAAAAAAATATGATGACATTTAAACTTAGGTGCATCTTGAATAATCTCTTTATTTATTAAACTAAACTAATAAGTACAACAGTCACATTTTTTGTTGATTTTTTGCAAGTGATGCTGTAAGGGCTCTGGCTGGTTATAGAGGAGGTTTTGTTTTTGTCAGCGTAGGTTTGTCTCTTTGTTTGCAAGCTTACGCAAAAACTTGAGGACAAACAAAATTTTCAGGAGATGTTGGTAATGGCCCAACTTAAACATGATTAGATTTTGGTGGTGAAACAGATAAATGCCATTAGTTTTTGCTCATTAACTGTCTAACTAATAACAGTATCCACATGATTCTGAGTGCTAGGTGTGGGGTTTCAGGGTCAGTACCATTATATGATGGTAACTTTGTCATGGAACCATGGCGGAGGTTTGCGCTCTCAAAGGCCAAAGTTGTAAAAAATTACAGTTTTTTAAATGTAATGCACATTTTTTATTTTTAGGTTGATGTGAGTGTGGTTTATTTGTAAAACCTTAAATTTAAGATAAAAATTGTTATTTCAAACTTTGTGGTGATAACTTGTGTTTCTTTTAAAATGTTCCTGTTGGCATCTCATGGGCTCCCTGAGGGCTAGCAGGTGCTACCCATGGTCTACACCTAGAACTCCAACCATTTGGTATCTGATTTCCCAGATATGATGTTTATGCAAGAGTAGAGTAAAATGCACAAACCACTGGCCTCTTTGTTGTTTTTATTGTTCTTATACACTTTAAGAGACATGCTCTGATTGATCTAATTTTCTTGTCCCCATTAAGTCTCAGAAAAAAGGGTTTGTCTCTTAAGTGTAACAAGAATTATGTTTTTAGCCTGTTGAAAGCTTTCACTAGACAGTTGGGTTATGGAATTAAAATGTAGAAATGTCAAAAAGTTTTTAAGGAATTTTGTTAGAAACTAAATTGGTAAATCACATCGTGATATTCTTGCATTGCTACAGATAACTGTTTTTATTGACACTCTTGTCTGTTCTCAGATGGAGGGAATTGAGTCGGATGAGAGAAGCCAGAAAGAACCATGGGCTTGCGGTGGTCAACAACAAGATCTATGCTGTGGGAGGGCAGGGGGCTTTGGGTAATAAATAAGTCTTAATACTACCATCACATTATTACACACGGAGAGCTCTATAATAATAATAATAATAATAACAACAATAATAATAATAATACTACATGACACTTTTATGTTCCAGGTGGGCTTGACTCGGTGGAGTGCTACGACATAGCAACCAACGAGTGGCGTTCTGTTGCGTCGATGCCTTGGCGAGGTGTAACTGTGAAATGCGCTGCTGTTGGTGATGTCATCTACGTGCTGGAGGGGTACCAAGCCGGTGGGCGCCTTGGACATGTGCTGGAATACCATACTGAGACCGACAGGTTGGTGTATAACATATTACATCACTAAAATACAGAAAAAATAACTAAAAGGCTTTTTTATGTGTTTCATAAAGAAAACTTAACTAAACTTAAAGATTGGGGAAAAAACATTTTAATATTGAAAATATTTGGTGTTTTAGGAATATTAGGCAGAAATAATAAAAGTATTTTGTTGAAGTTAACAGCCAATGTTAAATGGCATCACTAAGATCACCCACCAGATCTTAACAGATTAATGATTTCGGGCTTACTTTACACTTTCCTGTAATTTTGTCTTTGCTCTTTCACTTAGGCCACATTTTAAATATAACAAAATTAATTGAACATGAATTAGTTCGACAGAAAGTGAGTTATTTTCAGATGTTTGGAAAAGAGGCCATCAACAGTAGATTTTATCAAATGTAGTAATAATTCCCAAGGAAGGCAGGGCTTAGACTAATTTCATTTCGCTAGAATGGTGCAGGAATGAGTCAAAAATGCAGCAGTGAGTTAGCATTTTAGCACTACTGCTACCCAAGGCCACAAGTCAATGGGATTTTAGAACAGCTTTTCAGATAAATACCTGAAATAAGGTCCACTTGAACACATGCACATGAAATTTTAACATTTCATTTTGCAACATAAAATACATCAGACACAGCCCTGCCATTGAATTGTAAAGCGCTTTTGTGTTGTGTATATGGTTGCTAAGAAGCATTTCTGTTTGCTTTTTAATAAACAATAATACATATGCCATAGCCACATCTATGGGCAAAAAAGTTAATTTGATTAAGAGTAAATTCTCAAACAAGAAGTTACAACATGGTGTTATAAGTTGGAAATCTGGTAGCTGCCTTTAAGTCAAACTGCCATGTTGTAGTTCCATAATCACTTAATAATAGCTTTTTTTACCTTCGCTGATTAGCCAAAATAATCATGAAAGTTAGATTTAAGATTATCATGATGAAACAAAGACGAGTCTCGTGAATTTTTGTTCACCACAGAGCTTGTTATCTGCGGTGATCCTAGACCACAGAGATAAAGTACAAATGCTTTTAGTGGTGAGAGCCAGTGCATGCTAACTTTCTGGTTGGCCGAGCAAAATCTGTCATCTCTGCACCACTCTGTTGCATCGTAGTTTTGGGAGGTTAGTTAGAGCTTCTTTGAGAAGTCATGCCACCATATTAATACACCGACCTCCTTGCCTTACTCAAACACATGGCCATTACAAAACAAACAGCACTGAAACCTTCAACAGACCCGGGCTCTGTACATGCAAGTTTCATGTAGTGACAATGTTGATACAACCGTCCTTAGCATATGGCCCCTCATGCCCCCCCACAATCAAACACATTTAATCCTGCTGCCATTGCACAGAAAAATGAAAAAAAGAATGCAAGAGAAAACAGAGAGACTCAAAAGAAAAGTCTGAAGAAAGAGCTCATAAGGAGGATGTGGAAAACACTCAAGTTGAGGTGCCCTGATCAGAGCTAACATCCATCCCCCACACAGGGCTCGTTAGGCTTGACAAGATGACAACAGCCCACAAACGTAATGAGCCACAAAAGCAATTTAGATTTGCAGCTTAATAATCATAAGTAAAACAGTTCCCACAAATGCAATAACAAAGGCTGGGTAATTTTCAAAGCAGTGCACCCTCTTCCTCTCTGTTCTCTCTTAAAAAATAAATAAATAAGACCCAAGCACAAGGGCCCTATCTTATTTCTGGAAATTATTTTCTCCTCATTCTTGCACGAAATTGCAAATCAGACGTGGCAAGAAATCAAGTATTTGGGTGTTGCATTATGGCTCCGTAGGTTCATAGCTGAAATTGCTTGATGAGCTCCACAAAAAAAGCCTAGGGACCCCTACCATAATCACAACAGAATAGGAGGGAGTTTTCAAGGGAAGAATTATCATTTTGGATTAGCTGATGGGTACTGTTATATGGTTCAGTGGTGGCCATTTTTAAAATATAGCCCCCTCAACACATTCAAAACAGAATTTAAAAAGTCATAGGCATATGAATCATGCCAGGATACAAAAAAAAATAAAACCAACAGAGGAGGCTCACTGTGTGGAATATTTGGTTAAGAAAATTTCATACTACATTGGCTGAAGGAAAAACAAACATTACATTTGTGGTCATTTTATTAATTTTGCTCTACCTATCTCTACTCCCTCATTTTCATCAGGAAAGATAGGACAGGAGAGAGAGGAATGAGTTAGGCCAATCTTAAATGCCACTTGATTTTAAGCTGTATAAGAAAAGCATCATGTCATGTTATTTTCCTCTCAAAAGGCACAAGAAATGAGGGGACTAAAAACTGAACTCATGTGTATGAGGATATATGGATCACAAGGCAATCTTATTTTAACTAAAGTCAATTTATAAATGAATTGACTACTTTATTTAAAGTCTGCAAGAAATGCAAAGTAGACTTGTCGTTATTGTTATTCAGAAATACAAGTAAAATAATACCAATTTTGAGCTTGTATACAATCTTATTAAAAGGTCCTTTATTTTATTCTATTACATGTAGCACCCTGTTCCTAGTTTCAAGAGTTTTGAATGTTTTTGTATAATAGATTGAAACTCTTTCAAAACTTAAGATGGTGAAAACATAAACCAATACTTCATGTTTTGAACATCTTTCTGTTTCTAAATTTGTGTCCATTTGCATTTACAGGTGGGTGACTTGCAGCAAAGTGAGAGCATTTCCTGTCGCCAGCTGCCTGATCTGCGTGGTCGACACATGCGGAGTAAATGAAGACGAGGACATGGACCTCATAGAGACTCAGTCAAACCCCGCACCTTCTACATCTGCTGCGTCTGCAGAATCTTCATCATCCCCGTTAGACAAGGGTGGACGAGGCTGATATAGTGTTACTGAGGTTGTGCTGGCTGCTGGTGTTGATTTTGAAAGCTTTTTTTTCTAAGCCTCAGCAGACTGTAGAACAGATTACAAAACAAGGCCCTAAACACTCTGCTCTGACAGCTCATCCTTGTAAATATTTGTGTGTTTATATATGCAGGAAAGTGGTTTTGTACTTTTAAGGTGTGTCCCACTGTTACAGTTACTTTCAACTTTTGTGCTAGAACTTTTGGACGTTTCAGTGCTAGATAAAAATGTAAATTAGACTTAAATAAGAGCGTGTTCTTGGGTTGGGAGGAAAAAATCCAAAAACTAATAAAGATGGATGAATGCAGAACTTGTAGATCTATTTTTTTCTTGTCTTGACCCTTGTATTTAAAAATGTTATTTTTGTATTAAAACACACATTGCTTAAGTGAAGACAAGTAAGTAAAAAGTCAGTTAAAAGCATATTAATTACTTTTATTTATGACCTTATTGTACAAAAGGAGTAAGCTTGAGCAGCAAATTCATAAGTATTAAGGCATTTACGATTAACTGACATAAGACAACATCAATGGGTTAAAAGTTACATTAGCTGCCAGACAACTTTTTGGTCAACAGAGATGATGGCGTGAAGACATATGTAATGTTTTTATACTCGTGTAAACAATTAAAACTGACAGTGGTGTTGATTATGGTAACTTGGCTTGGATAAAATGTTCTAAAAAAAAAAAAGGCAAGAGTGTGCTTCTGGAAAAATGATGGCAGATGAATTTACTGAATTCAAGATGGATTACAATATTGATGAAGGTTTATCAGAGTAATTTAAATGTTAAAGGACACTCTGGTAACCCACAGGTCTTTGCCCGTTAATGACTTCATTTCATTTCCTGAGTGTTATTATCAAACACAGGTCCCTCCCTATCAGCCCAATTATGAGTCCATTACACAACCTCAGTCATCGTCAAAATCTTCCTCGCTCATCAGAAGAGCAAACCTGTTGTCTAACTCTTCAGTCCCGATCCCCCTTCCTCTTGCTCCTCCCCGACCTCCCCCTCTTCCTCTCCTTCCACGACCTCCACCTCTTCTCCTCCTCCCTGCTGACGAAGAGGAGGGCTGGTTTTTGGAGCTGCAGTTTCTCGTAGTGACAAGCAGGCAGTGGTAGAGTTGGGTGGATAAGTAGCCGCCAGCAAGCAGGGACTCGGGGGTTTTTCCACTTTTAAGGTTACGAAGGAGGCCGTGCACCAAAGTTCCGCTGAACAACCTAAGACACATTAACATGACGAGGCTTAAAACAGGCATTTTATATAAGGATCATTTTTATCAAGATATACTTCAATGTCAATACATGTTTCATGATTAATATACAGAACATGAAAGCTAAGAGGGTCTCCTCGGCGGGTCTGAGTGGACTTTAAGGGAGGTGGGGAATGAGAAAGCAAACTAGCATAAAATGTGCTCAGCCAAATTTTGCTCTAAAGAGGAAACAGAAGAGAGGAAGTAGACCTACAATCACTATTTAAAGTTGTTTTTGTGAATTGGTTTTGAACAAAACTCCATGGCCACAGTCTGCCATTTGCTTGGAAATACAGGCTATATTACAGCTAGTTTATATTCAAAAGAATAAAGACATGATTTATTGATTTAAGATGGTTCTTTTCAATACTGTGGGCCGCACGGTGGTGCAGCAGATAGTGAAGGAAGGTTGGTTGTTTGAACCCAGTGTCATTCACGGCCTCTCTGTGTAGAGTTTGCATGTTCTCCCTGTGCATGCCTGGCACTCCAGCTTCCTCCCACTGACCAAAAAAACATGCTCATGGGTTAACTGGTGACTCTAAATTGCCACTGGATGTGGGTGTGTTGTCTGTGTCTCTATGTGGCCTATGATTGGCAGGCGACTGGTCCAGGGCCCCCCTTTTGCTCAGTGTTGGCTGGTATAGGCTCCAACTCATGACTCCAAAATGGTTCAGTATAGATAATGGATGGATGGATTTTCAAGGCTGTATTTTTTTTCCTTGTTTGATATTACATGAAGTAGACAAAAATGTTGATAAAACATCATATATCTCGGACATATTTAAGAAAAGAAAAGATTAAATGATTTTTTTCTAATCTTATAAGTAATAAATTTAAGTTGTTTTAAAAGACAGTGATGTAAAAGAAGATGCAAACAATGTTTTCCCCGAAAAATTTACAAGAAGATGGGATCTATATTTAAAAAGGATATTTGATAATGTGATATCTCTTTATTTACAATAGTACTAACAATAGTTATTAATATATTCACATTTGAAACCCTTTTTTGTAGGGGTGTGAGGGGCACAACAGACAATACATTCTTACAGGGAAGGCCCACTCTTCCACACTTTAAAAACTCCTGCTTCAAGGGATTTTCTTCATAAGTTGCACTAATATCAACACTTACCTTGGATCACTATAATGAAATTGATTAACTTCATACTGTCAGTAATGAATGTAGTGATTAGTTGTGGCTATTGTTCTCATTGGCTCTCTTCTTTTGTGTCCATACCATGACAGGTTGGGTTCAGGTAGTGGCAGCAGCAGGAGCTGATTGAGACACAGTGCACTCCAGAGGCAGGCCTGCCATTGGCTGAAACTGTGTGCTGCACCAACATCCAGGCCCCGTCTCTCCCCAGGCCTGACACGCAGTCGATCCAGAACGGCCCCCACATGACGATCTGCAGCACAAATATGTTCATGTTTTGTCTTTGTGTCTCATTTTGGGACATTTATGACGTAACAAAAAGGAGGTACACAGACTCTGAGGTTTTGTTAGTTTGAGATTTTTTAGCCAGTTTTTATCTTTTTACTTTTTTCATTTTTTTTTTTCTTTTTCAGGTTATTCTGTGTTCAGGTGTCATGGTGGCACAGTGGGTGGTGGGTGAGCCTCACAGCAAGAAGGTTGCTTGTTTGAAACCCATGTGTGTCAGAGATTTTCTGTGTGGAGTTTACATCTTTTTTCTGAGTTCTCTTGCTTCCTTTCACAGACCTAAAAACATGCTTGTTAGGTTAACTGGTGACTCTAAACTGTCATTAGGTGTTGGTGAGTGTTTGTCTCTCTACATGGCCTTGCAGTTGGCTAGTGACTGATCCAAAGTGTACCCCTCTTGCTCAATGTCAGCTGGGATTGGCTCCAACCCCCTGCAACCCCAAAAGGATAAGCTGTCTAATGGATGAATGGATGTTTTCTTTTCAGTCTTATTTGCTGGTTTAGTGTTATTTTTTAAAGAGGTTAGTTTTCTTTTAGTTTTTCTTTGGAGTGTGAGAAAAGATTTATTCACCTAGATATTGCTGCACAATACTGTAGAGATATTTTAAAGCACATTATTGTTATTCTATAAGAACATTTTCAGAAATTCTGGATATTTCATTTGTATTTTAGTTCAGCCTCCAGCCATAGTTGGCAGCAGGCGAGCTGCCATTTGACATTCCGTCTCTCTGTTATAACTATTGTTAATAGTTCTATTACTGGACAGATCATGCTTCATATAAATAGCACTGATTAGAAACTGTGTCAAATATTTGAACTTTACAAAGTTATCTTTTTAAAATTATCTATCATAATAAAAAGTAAATTTAGTTTAAAAAATAATCATAATAAATCTCCCTGCTTATAGTATCTCCTTATGTTGTGATAAACTGTAACCTCACACCTGTATCGCTATATATTTGGTAGTGTGTGATTCTTGGCAATACAAACTGCAAATTTTTATACATTTTAGTGCTCCACTTATTTACTCTTTTTAATAAGGATTCTTGTGTGTGGCTAATAGAAAAAGTAAACATCATACACTTAAAATATACACTGATCAGGCAGAACATTAAGACCACTGACAGGTTAAGTGAACAACACTGATCATCTCTTCATCATGGTGTCTGTTAGTGGTTGGGATACATTAGGCAGCTCGTGAACATTTTGTCCTCAAAGTTGATGAGAAGCAGGAAAAATGGGCAAGCGTGATTTGAGCGAGTTTGACAAGGGCCAGATTGTGATGGCTAGACGACTGGGTCAGAACTTCTCCAAAGCTGCAGCTCTTGTGGGGTGTTCCTGGTCAGTGTCTATTAAAAGTGGTCCAATCAAAGAACAGTGAACCAGCGACAGGGTCATGGGCGGCAAAGGCCCATTGATGCACCAGGGGTGTTGCATATGGGGCTATATAGCAGCAGACCAGTCAGGGTGGCAGGTGGTCATGATGTTATGCCTGATCAGTGTATATTTTAACACAAATGATGAACAATCCAATGTTCTTTATCAAGCATAAGTGGCCTCTACCTTAAGTTGCTGTGAGGAGATAGATCTTAACTTTTACTTTTATTTATCTGTATTCGTTGCATAAATACTATTCAGGACCTTGAACAAAACAAGATTGTGTTATTTGTGTTGTAAGAACAGTACAGAATACTATTAATTGTAGGCAGGTAAATAAAAAGCGTTGTAAATGTTTCGGAGAAAAATCTAAAGTTCAGAATTTTAAACACTGTTAAGAATATTTTTAAAAAGAGACACTGTCTTAAGTCCTGCAGTAAACAAACCCTTTCTAAACTGAATTCACTAAGCCTGAGACAAACTATAAAGGATGTGTCACTGAGTTGGCTTTTGAAAACACATAACCAGGAACATTGTAGCAATAACATTATTTTATTTCAAATAGTTTTGGAAACACACATTTAGTTCAGTGACTGTACATCTCTTTTTTGTTTCAGTTTCTTAAAAGTACTTCTACATTTAATTCCTCCTTATTTAATTCGTTTTTATATTTAATAATTACCTTGGTAGTGGGCTGCTCCGTGCTGGTTATTCCAGGACAGCTCTCCGTAAATAAAGCTCAGCAGCAGAGCTTGGAGTTGGGGTTGTGAGGGTGCTGGTTTGGCCTCTCTCAGCCAGAAGCCTGTCACTGCTACAACCAGCCACAGGTGAGGAGGGACAGCAGCCAGGGCATTTTCATCTGTACCCAAAACCTCTAACAGGACATTGAGACGAGCCGCTGCAGGGGCCTGGAAAATAAAGGAAGACCACAGGGAAATTAACCACATTAGATGGTCAGTGGATCATGAAAAATGCTCTAAGAGGGCTGACAGACAAAGTATTGGTCAGAGTAAATTGAAGTTTTGCATGTGCTCCTTCTTTTACCTTTGGATATTTAACAGTTGTACTTTATAAACTTCTACCGACTGGATTTTGTAGACTTAAATTTGTTGCTATTAAAAAATATATCAATCATTTTTGTCATAATTACCTGATTAAGTGCCTCCAAGCATAGGGGGTTCCTGGTCAGACGTGCCTCCACTTGGTTTTTCTTCAAGTTTAGCTCAAGACGATCATACTCTTCCACAACAAGTAAACATCCAGCACTCTGAGACTGAGCTGCCGCTTCTCCACCAACAATCTGACCACCTCCCCTGCCCCTGCCCCCTCTGCCTCTCCCACCTCCCCTACCCTTGCAGATATTCCCCTGCGCTCTTCTATCTCCTGCTTGCAGTAATATCCCATACACAGCCTGCCGAATGGCCAAGGCACAGCAGTGGCTACTTGGTAGCTTGCTGTTCTCCACTTGTGGTATAAGAAGGACCCTGTGCATCACCAGAGCATCCACCACCATGGGGGACAACATACCCCGCGTGGCTGCAAGGGACAGACTCTCTGGAAGTTGTGAAAGTCCAGAGGTCTGTCCTCCAGAGAACCAGTGAGCCAGAGAGCTCTGTGGGTTAATGAAATACTCCTGCATTGCTTCCCAGAGCTGTGAACTGAGCCCACCTTTATGTCCTCTTTTTTCCCTACCTCCTCCATCTTCCCCCATGAGCCTACAAACCTCCTCCAGTGCCTCCGCTGGGCCCGGAAAGGAGGACAGCCAAGTGAGGATGATATCAATGCGAGAGGAAGGGGCTTTGCCTCTACCACTTCTGCCAATCGGTTTCAAATTTATCATTGCTAGGAGCATTTCAGCATCTTTAGGGGTGCCGTAGTCATTACCAGTCAGGACAGCACATAAAGGAAGCAGCTCCCTGTTTAACCCACCAAACAGGCGACATAGCTCATTGGTGGTGTAGCGGCGAGCTGAGATGTAGCAGTGAGAGGCTTTACCGTTAAGATGGGTCCATTGGAAAAACTTGAGAGGCAGGTAACCACCTGAAATGGAAAAAGGTCAAGAAAAATGTGTGAGTAACCTCAGTAGCAATCCTAACTGTAAGTTTAGCAGCATTGTCTTATGAGGCACAATATAATAAAACTTGCTGGTATCCACACCTGGCAGGTCAAAGATGTAAAAGTCACTGTCATTGGTCAGGACTGGACAGTTCCACTGGTGAGCCAAACATGCAATCTCCCAGTCAGCCTCAGCAGGACACTGGACCAGCGGGACTCCACTCTGCATGAGGACCTGAATGAACACTTCCCTCACCATGATCGGGAGAACAGAGCCATTTCGTCCATGGGCGAGACTGTCCGCCTCCCTTATCTTTGACTGCAGACGCTGGCGTAGAGTCGGGAATTTCTTATCACTGGGGTCAATTCCTTAAAATCACAAAGAAGGGGGTAGAACTGAAATGCTTGTGGGATGTTACAACTGCAGACAAAAAGAGTTTTTAAAAATAATTAGGAAAGACTAAGTGCTTTTTCACTACACTGATCTGAAAAATAGTTATAAAATCCTAAAGTCATATATTTAAGTAACTAAAGAGGATTAGCTGTTTATATAATAATGTTGTACACATTAGTCAAGAGTTGTTTAGGCTTTGGGATCTGAAGAGTGCTACACAGCTTTTACGTAACCATGTTGCATTAAATTGGAAAAAAAATGCATTTCAAAAGTATTTAAACAACTGATAATTATCTGTATAATAAAGTGATTTTTGATATGTTGTTTGTTCATAAAAACAAACAGAGCATTCTTGAATAAAGATTATTATTATACAGTATGTCTATATTAGATCACATTACATTGATGTGTAGTGATGACATTTTGGTTGAACCTATTAATGATAACTTATGTTCTTGGTATTGCAACGATAATTGGTACATCACACTTTGCTTAGAATTTTAAAAAAAATATATAGATGAGGTGTGAGTTTACAGGGAAGCTTAAAATAAATCAATCATTAGAGGAACAGGATAAGACGTGTATGTACGTCTTCACACTTCTTTCCAGATTTGTAAAGCAAATCATTGAGTGTTTAACATTTCTATTCTGAATCATGATCCCTGTTCTTTGTTATATAACTTTTTTACACACAGATTTTGCATTACTTGTGAAAGACTTAAGACAGATAAGACTGAAGAAGATAACACCACGCATCCTTACCTCCATCCAGCACCACGTAGGGCTGGATGTTGCAGGCTGTCAGCGCAGACAGAAACTGTGTGAGCAGGCAGGCGAATGCATCATAGTCCCCTCCATGCTGCTGGTCTAAACCGTGGTTGAAGTAGAGGCGAAAGTACAGACTGCAGCCGTCAATAACCAGACGACTGTCCCTGAACTTCACATCCTGGAGGAAGTGTCTGTTCCCCTCCACGTAAGTGGTCAGACCCTGGACACCCATGAGATCTCAGGTCCTGAAGGTAAACACGAGGGTGCAGAGAACAAAAAGTTACTCACAGATGGTGCTTGTGCTTGGACATAGGGGCTGGCTAATCTGAGGGTGTGCTTGGTATGAGTTACGGAAAAGGACTGGATATGAATCATAACACTCGATGCCACAGCGGGAACCTTGGAAACCCTTTGCAAAATATCTCTAATTTTAAGACTCCACTAAAAGACATCAGAACAATACATCTAACCATTCAATAAGTTATTAATGCAAACTTAGGTTACGTTGTTAAAATGTCATTCTAATGATTAATCATATTTCCGATATTCAATACGAGGAAATTCCACTAACCAGTGTCATTTCATTGCACTTGTGTTTTCATGTCTGTCACGTTTACTTCCTAGTACAATTACTCTTCAAAATAATATTTAAAGTTTCTTATTAAGGGTCTTTATCCCTTCTGAAAATAAAATACTCCTTAGAAATAGATTCAAGCAAAAATAATCGTGAAGTTAATTCGGGGGATACCCCTGACTATACATAAACTGTAAAAGTTAAATTAAACAATAACAATTACTTTGAAAAGCCACACTCACGCTGCATCTCGCGAGAGAAAACGGGAATACACAGGCTAGCGAGCGCGCTAGCCAGTTTTGTTCTCCTGTTTCTGGTTATCTTTATTTATTATGGCTACAATGTCCGGGGGAGCAAGCCTCGGGGCGCCAGGCCCAAGCCAAGCCTCCTCATTATCATCCGCAAACCGTAAAAAAGACAGCAGTCCGTCCGCTCGCTTCTGGGAGAGTCCGGAGACTTTAGCTCAGCTGGAGGTGGTGCGACAGTGGATCGGGAAGCACTACAAAAAGGTAGTGAGCTAGCTCATAAGCTAGACCCCTGCTAGCTTCTCTTGCTGCACAGAGTGTAAACAAATCGACAGGATGGAAAATGTTGCAGGTTTAGAAGCTTTCTTTTATTTTAATGAGGCTAAAATATGCTGCTTTAATTTGAAGTTTATAATAAAAGAGCATAGACAGCTGAGGTTATTTAGATGAAACACATGACTTAACGTATTAGAGGGTAAATTGCTGCAGCTTGATTTTAGGTTGTTTTGATATTCTCCTGATCCCATGATTGTTCAAAGATACTTTTTAATATGAAGGGACTGACTTTGTAAAATCGCACAAATACATTCTTCTCAAAGAAAATATACATTTCTGTTGTGCTGCCCTTAAGTTAAAACAATTTTGACATAAGATTTTTACGACTGCCCAATCTTGTATTCTGCAATGAATTTAAACAATTATAAATCATAGTTCTCATTTAAATCTCTTAGTATTGGTGTCTTTCAGTATGTGCTCGTGGATGCTCCATCGTCCCAGGTTCTGGCCACAGTGACCCTGCAGCTCCTCCAGTTTCAAGAAGAAACTTTTGGTAGACAAGCCGTCAGTCCAGCTCTCACCAAACTGCCTGTAAGTTGGTCTTCCTCTAAATTTTTGTCACATTTGATAAATTGTACCACATATTAGCATTACACTACTCTATTGAATTTGAAAAACAAAAACAAAAACAAAAAACCTCCAGAAAACTGACAGCTGTTGATTTATCTTCAGGCTCAGTGCTTTCTGGATCTGCTGGCAGGTGGTGGACTCTGCCATATCCTTGGCACTGCCCACAAGTTCAAGGCAGAGCAAGGATGGTGAGTGTGAAATCCCAGTTGCATTTTCTTGTCATCCTTTTGGAATATTTCACTCACCTTCTCATCTTTTTTGACAGGAGGAGGTTTGACCTGCAGAATCCATCAAGAACTGAGAGGAATATTGAGATGTTTGGTGCTATTGAAAGAGCCCTCATCCAGGTGACAAATGCAATAATAAAGATGCACACAAATCAGCCCTACAAGGACTTAAGACTGATAAATGCTCTGATTCTTGTCTTTAGAACAACTGTATGTCCCAACCTGTGGTGTATCTTGACTCTATGCTGGATCAGGAGCTGGCTAGCAGACTGACTGAAATCATTACGAAACACCAGGTAATTCTCAGCACAGAGGCCAAGGAACTACAAAAAAAGTTAGACAGTATTTTATAGCTTAAAGTACACTGTAAGAGCCCTAACTGCAAGGATCACATGGGTGCTTGAAGTCCTTGTAAGTGCTTGAATTATAACTTTGTGTTTCTAAGATTTGAAAAATGCTTGATTTTTGGACAAGGTGCTTGAAAGTTCTTAAATTTTTAACTGCATTCAAATAGCTTACACACAAGCTGGGTAGAGGGACAGAGTTAGTCAGAGGTGTTCACGCTTAAACACAACTCTGTGTGAGCCTTGTCTGTGTCCCAGAGCCTGTGTGACTGACAGTTCTCTGTCTGTTGATGTATGAATCCTCACCCTAATCATAGAGAGGGAAATGTTAGAACAATGCAGAGATATCACCAGCCACATAGTTGGTCTGACTAATGCCTGGAAGAATAATTTCTGACACTCTTTGGTTTTAGTGCATGCTAACATAAAACATTATGTTGATTCACTTGGAGAACACAACAGTTTGATTTAGTTGCTACAAAGCCCTTGTTAGCTATCCAGTACTTAATATATGTATATAATACCATTTGCAATTGAAGTAGTAGTCAATAAAAATGCTTGACTATATGTGCCACAGAACAGACTTTATATGCTCCGGTGTGGGCTCTGTGCATTTTAGTTACTCATTGAATTAATTTTTGGGTGGTATATTGGCTTTTTTTTGTTGAGACAGTCTCTTTGTAAAAGAGCTGATGATTCAGAAACCTTAAAAGCACGGCTAAAAAACTGGGATCTATTCAACATTACTTTGACATTACTGTCATAAATATAACATGTGGTTTAGTAATTTCAGTCTGCTCTTTATTTACATAAGTGCAGAGCCTCTCATGCATGTCAAGGATGCAAGTGTTACTTGACCATGTTCTGTTCAGTAGAAGGCTTTGTTTAGAGCTTGGTGAATTAATCTTGAGACAGATAATGAGAGAAAACAGTGCGCAGTTTTTGAGCTATTTCTTGTGAGTTAGACTTTCAGTGTCATGAGGCATTTTGTACCACTTTTGAGACAGGCTGCACACCAACTTAGGAGGATGAACAAAATAGATATAGATAAAAGAAATAAATGACTATCAAGCTGCTTTGTAATATGAGGAGGTACATGATATACTGTGAAAAACAAGACTACTACTTATTATAAAACAATGATCTCTGTAAATGTATCACGCAGTAACCAAATAAACTTCAGGAATCTGACATAACTATTAATTGGTGTACCTATATATTTGATAAAAAATCTTTTGAAAGTTGGTTAGAAATGATTTCATATTGACTGAGTCATGTCAGTGTAAAATATACATGCAGCTGTAGGGTGCTTGAATTTTTTTAATGCATCTTTAAAAAGCTTGAAAAGTGTTTGACATTTATACTGGTGTAGGTGTACAAACCCTGTCACTGATTTCATGTCAGAATGACAGAGTCACATTTTGTCTTACAGGGTACTCTCACAGAGGACCGAACGCTTGCCAGTCACCACATTTACCCCCCTCCTGCTTCTAAAGATGAAGGTCAGTTCACGTTAACAATATGATTTGTGATCTTTGTTAAAAATGTCTGTTTCATCTTAAACTAAATACATTTTTATGCACATATTTTTCAAGATGAGTGGATGCGTCCCGTCATGCAGAAAGACAAACATGTCTTGGTACACTGGGGCATGCACCCTGACAGGTAATGCACAAATACACACACAGAGTTGCTCATTTACAAACAGTGCCCTTGCCTACGATGTTCTGCTTCTCTACAGTTATGACAGTTGGCTGTCCTCCAGTGACGTTGAAGGAGAGGTTGAAGAGCTGCCACATCCAGAGAAGCCTTGGCGGGTTTGTACAGCTTCTTAAATTCAAAACAAAACCTACTTTCCTGTGTCATTCTGTAACTTTCCATCTTGGGATGCCCCAGTCACATTGTTTTTGAAAAGGATTTGTTTACTTTGTGGGATAGGACAGTTTTACACATTTTTGATAAAAAAGAATTTCAGAAACTCCTTGGCGGAGGTTGTGCATTCTGAACACTTCTGGTTATATTTTGTTTTCTGGTGAAGCAGCTTGTGCATAATTTGGCCAGCCGACTTGGCTTTGTTGTGTTCAGGGAACTTGTTTAGTGGCAGAGTAACCACAGAAGTTACGATATTCAGTCATCAAAATGCTCTTACTGGTTAGGATTTGCAGGGCAGTGCATAAAAAACTGCAAAGGAGCCATCAATAAGTTTCTGGCAGCAAAGACAACTAGGTTACACTCTTTTAAATTTTTCCGTTGCATGTGTTCATTTATTTCAAAAGGATAAAAAGCATAGATTCTTTAACAAAGTTAAAGCAATAAGTGTCACAATATTTGTATCTGATTTTATCTTGTCAAGAAAACTAAGTTTCTTTCTGAAACCATAATTTCCCCCCTTTTTTGCGATCAGTTAACTCTGATCACATAAAGATGATGTTTTATTTGTCCTTGGCAAATATTATTTATTACATTTTGTCAATCTGACTTCAGCCATTTTATGTAGCCAACTCGACCACAAAACAACCATCATGTAATGTTCTGTCTTCTTTTGAGTTACCTTACTAGTTGTCATCCTCCTGGTTCCAACACAATAAAAGAGTTTTAACATGCTGGTCCTTTATACAGTTTTAGGGATTCTACCATGGCTGCTTTAGGCAAAGAAAGAATGACTGACCTGCAGTTGCATCAGACAAAATGGCAGTTTTTTTTACTCCACAATTGAAGAGGCTGCATTTCTGTTTAATTTGATTCCCAAAGCTTGTTTGTGTTACATAAAATGGCTGAAAGTCAATAAGCATTTATATTTACAATGCATTGCACACACAGCACCTCTGTTAGTCGAAGACACTCAATTATTAAGCTCAGCAGTTGTTCAAAACTAGAGATCACATGATGTAAAATGAAAATTGGCTGATAATTATTGGTTCCAGATCCGTAGGGGCATCTTACAGAAACAATGTCTGATATGTGTACTATTAAAACGTATCCATCAGCACTGCAACCTTAATGTTTAACATAATGTTAAAGGGGCATTACAACATTTTTTAAGAAGGGTTGTTGTAGGTACTTGTCTCTGGTAAGTACCTTAAATGTTCACACGCCTGACCATCTTAGTCAATGTTAGTTTGCAGCAGAGAAAGACTAAATTTAGTCCCTTATTCTTAAGCACAAGCAAACTGGCTAGTGTCACGGCAAACACGAAACTGAGAACTTGGTCAGGTCTAGGACTTCCAGGCATCTGTAGCCTGTGGCGTACTAGCATGTGGCTGTGTAGCTGAAAGGTAAAGTATATGTCCCTTACCTGCTGCAGCGTGTCTTCACACCCACCATGCAAAAGATGATTCCAGCAAGCTCTCTCTGCTTCACTCCAATTCCCCCTCTCTTGACAATTCATTTTGTTTCTAACAGAAAACACACAACAAAACCAAACATAAACTCAACAACTAAATGAAAAGGGGGTAGTGTGGTCTTTCATCAGTTCCAGGCATTTCTGCATGAGGTTAAGCCGTGATTCACATCTGCGGCTCCTCTCTCAATCAGGTGCTACCAGCCCTCTTTAGCTTATCACCCTCTAGCTGTGCAAAACAGGAAGGTCCGCCTTTTCCCTCTCAGCTTGACA
Source organism: Cetoscarus ocellatus (assembly GCA_037902135.1). NCBI lineage: Eukaryota > Metazoa > Chordata > Actinopteri > Labriformes > Labridae > Cetoscarus > Cetoscarus ocellatus. Next base: position 200,164 of record JBAMNC010000086.1, read on the forward strand.
GCCATGCCACCCAGCCAATCAGGAAGTGTGCTGCCCCAACATTAGGAGAAGCCCAAAGCTGTACCTCAGTTGTGTGTCCATATTGGAAACTAACTGCTAATCCTGTTGACCATAGTAAGACCTAGTCTGTGTTTCTGCTATAGGTTCATGCCGGCTGGATTTTAGACACAGATGTTTTCAATGAGTGGATGAATGAGGAGGATTACTGTGTTGACGAGAGGAACGTACCAGTCATTCTTCGCCGGCGCATTCACCTCCGAGATGACCAGGTTGGCTTGGAGCTTTCTTTTTAAGAAAATCTCGATTTTAACAATAAAAACAAGAATGTTGGAAGTTTACGGACCTTTTAAAGACTAGGAGTAAATACACTTAATTAAATGACTCTGCCTGTCTATCCTCTGTTGCATACTGCAGGAATCCAAATCCACACCTGCCAAAAAGAGAAGACGCTCTCCATCTCCTCCTCCCTCTGATGGCAGGAAGAAAGGAAAGAAGGGGTGAGGAACAACAAAGTAAGGGTGAAGTTAAATTGTGGTTTGGGTGCAGTGTCATCAATGTGCTTTATGTGTGCATAGAAGGAGGCGTGGACAACAAGAGGAAGAGCCAGAAGAGGATTTAACCAAAGACATGGAGGACCCTACCCCTGTTCCTAATATGGAGGAGGTTGTTCTACCCAAGAATGGTAAAATTTTAGCGAAAAGGGACCAAGTTATTGTGATACAACTGTATTTCCCCTTTTATCTTATTCTTTTTCCCAATTTTGTAGTTAACCTGAAGAAGGATAGTGAGAATACTCCTGTCAAAGGAGGGATCATGGCAGACCTCGGTATGTTTACACTTGTTAAAACTTGGGGTAAAGCAGAATTAGAGCACCTTTTCTTGTTATTGTACACAATTAAGATTCAAAGCTTGCTCTCACTCATTCTAGTATTTTCTATTTTTAGATGATCAAGAGGACGACTTTCCAGGAAGGGTAAAGGAGCTGTTTTTGGAGTCAAAGTATTTTTCCTTACTTTTGAGTTGGTAAAGGCTAATAATTTAAATTACTCTGTGTGATTGTGTGTCCAGGATGAGGACGAGGGGAGAGGAGAGATGCCTCGCCTGTCAGAGGCAGAGGAAAACATCCCAGAACAAACCCATCACATAATAATACCAAGCTACACATCCTGGTTTAATAACAACAGGTAAATAAATACACACACACAGACTCTGTTTTATCAAATGTATGGGCCTCAAGTCATTTCAGTGCATAGTCTCGCATTACTCACAAGGTCTTAGCTTTGGTATGTACATTTTAAGGTCATTGTGGACTTACAGGCCAGCTTTGTAAGTGGCCGTGTCAGAGAACTATTAGATGGTACCAGTGCCATGCTGTTTAGAGACGGACGGAGTATACATATTTATAGTTAGGCATTCAAAATAGATGAAGCATTCAAAATGTATTTGACATTACACTCTAAAAGATGTTAAGCAACAAGAGCTTTTAGGTGATTTCTTACTTCTGTCTTATACTTGGTAATTGACTGTTTTTAATTAAATTTTCTCCAAAGATTAGAGAGGCTTCTCACAGTAATCATAAATGTTCCCATACACACAGTTATGTCGCTGAATCAAATGTTGTTGAAGTTTTAAGCTGTAAAGCTACAAACTGTAGATATTTGAGAATAAAAACCTTGTCTGGAGTTCAGTTTACCACACCAACACTGTTTCATTACAGATGCAGTGTTACTGATTCCTTTTAATTTCTCTTTTCAGGCTGCCAGGTTACACAGTTTAATTCTATTTCACTCATTTCTACACCATATAGTTGAAAATGGCACACCAGATGGGCCATTCAGTATATTTCACTAGTCCATCTGGGAAGAGCCTATAGAAAGTGTTTGGAAAGCAGAACCTGTCAGAAGTCTATTGGAAGGTGATTGGGGGATTTTTCCATCAATCACATTCATTGCAAACCAATCAGATAATGAAGTAGGCGGGCGTTACTGCACTATATAACATGGACCACTTTATAAAACAAACTCTTGTCAAAACATGATGGAAGTGGAGCAAAAGTATCTTAACTATGGAGAAGTTTGTAGCGCTGATATTTGTTTTTCATTTAACAAAGAAATGCAGTCCACATCTAATAGATTGGAGCTTGGCAAGATGGATCTGCCTGATTACAGACATTGGATCGGGCAGATCCAGCTGCTGCGCAAGGTTAAATGAACAAGGGCAGCTGAGAGGTTTATACACCCTAACTCTATAGATAACTGTCCCCTGTTCAGGCTAGTACTTAACCATTAAAGACCTTCTCTTTCATGGTTTTCAGCATTCATTCAATTGAGAAACGTGCACTGCCCGAATTCTTCAATGGGAAGAACAAGTCCAAGTCTCCAGAAATGTGAGTACGGCACACCCCAAATGTCATCAGATGATAATGACAGCCATTTCAACGTAATTCTATTCTTTACACTGCAGCTACCTAGCATACCGTAACTTCATGATCGACACATACCGCCTGAACCCCCAGGAATACCTCAGCTCCACGTCCTGCAGACGCAACCTCACTGGAGATGTCTGTGCTCTCATAAGGTACACTTAAGCATGTGGGCGTACTGCAATGCTGCATCTGCTAAATTAAGTGTAGTGTGTGGGTGTTGTATAATGTGAATATGTGAAGGGATTTGTTCAGACAGAGGAACATATGGTGTCGGTATTGTTAAGTATGTCTGCAGTATTTGTTTACCTATTTCTTTTTTTATTATTATTATTATTTCGGGGGGAAATTTTTGTGCCTTTTTTGATAAAAGAGAGAGACAGTGGAAAGGCTTGTGAAAGGGCGTGAGAGAGAGTAAGGGGAGGAAACTTTGCAAACTGGCCAAAGGCTGGACTCAAACCTAGGCCAGCAGAAGCATGTGTATGGTTCGTGCAGTATAAATCCAAATGCCAATAACACTCAGAGCTAATAACACTATCCCTGCCTGGCATTATGAGCTTCTACTGGTTGGTGATTTGCATTATAGGAAACTGAAAGCCAGGTATACTGATTATTTGCATACTGCCATTTTTTCCCAAAGCATGTGGCATCTGAATGTTTTTGCCTTACTGCTGATCTGGTCATTTTTGGCATTATGCACACTATGTGCTGCATTTTGGCAAAATGTTACATAGCATAGTAGGTGGTTATTGACTATTTATTTGTTTATTCATTGATTATTTTTGTTCAGGGTTCATGCATTTTTGGAGCAGTGGGGTTTAATTAACTACCAAGTAGATGCAGAGAGCAGACCCCTCCCTATGGGACCCCCACCTACCCCTCATTTCAATGTACTGGTGGACACGCTGTCTGGGCTGGCCCCTCTACAACACAAACCTCTGCAGGTAAAACAAACACGGGCAGAGAGCAGAAAACACTCTTTACATGGATATGTTTAACAACCTTGTTTTTTATGAGCAGTGCTGTAACAAACTGAGTCTTGCTGTTTGTCTTTCAGGTTTCAGCCTCACAGCACATGCTGTATTTCCCAGAGAGGACCAGAGAAAAGCCCTCAGACTGCCAGAACTTTGGCCTGCGCTCGGATATCTATGCTAGGAAACACCCGAAGGTGCCAAGCAGTAACACATCAAACTTTAAAAACTGATTTTTAATAGTTTGAAGTCTGTGTAAAGCAACATCAGAAATTGTTCTCTGAGCATAATATACTTGCTGGAAACATGACTCTAGAAGATGGGAAAAGACAGAAAACTGTGTTTCACTGAATTTTTAGTTCAGACAGTTTTTCATCACTTGTAGGCTCAGGATGTTTTGGGCGAAAAGGGAGCTACATTTTTCCCCATATGTATAAATTCACACCCTCCTAGTTGATATTCCTGAACTACTACAAGTTTGAAAAAAGCAGTGTATAGCATTGCTTGCTTGATCTTCAGATATATCTTCCCTTTATATGAGAACTGGAAGAATTAGACAAAAGACACCCAGAAGCACCTTAGAGCAGATATTACTGCAGCTTCATATTTTAGCATTTTGAAACTTGGTTTTAAAAACTTTCCAGTTTTATTCACAATTTAATTGGCCTTGGTGTTAATAACACTATTATCTGATGTATAACATTTTGTTTTGCCTTGCACAGACCTTAAAGCTTGAATTTTGAAATGGTCAAACTACTCTATTTATTGGATGGTCTCACACTTCAATAGTGTCTAATGAATTAAGTTTATTAACTGTATTACTTAATAAATAATGTCATGGGATTTTTCAGAGTAAAGGAGCGAGTGCAGGAAGGGAATGGACAGAACAAGAGACGCTCTTGCTATTGGAGGTGAGTTAGTCATATAATCATACAGCAGATCATAGGCATGACTCATTGTCCAATCAAAAGGGGAATCTTTTGTTATTGATTACTACAAATATTTCACATAAGCGCTTAAACTTTGCACATTGCTCTCAGTCAGGCTTATCTGTCTCCTTCCCATCCTCTCAGGCCTTAGAGGTCTACAGAGACGATTGGAACAAAGTCTCTGAGCATGTGGGCTCAAGGACGCAGGACGAGTGTATCCTTCACTTTCTGCGTCTGCCAATAGAAGACCCCTACCTAGAGGACTCTTCAGCCTCCCTTGGCCCCCTTGCATACCAGCCCGTGCCTTTCAGCCAATCAGAAAACCCCGTCATGAGCACTGTGGCCTTTCTGGCATCTGTGGTTGACCCACGGGTGGCATCATCTGCAGCCAAAGCTGCACTGGGTGAGGAGGAATCAATGTCCGCATGTTTTTTTGGTGTGGGCTTGGGGTAAAGAGCAGATCAACTTTTCATTTTTTTAGGAATCTTAAGAAATAGATGATAAAGTCACTATACGTGTTATGTTTACATTGACTCTCTTTGTCTTTAGAGGAATTTTCCAGGACACAGGAGGAGACTGGGGTAAAAATCTCTGAAACGTCCAACCAGCTTGAGAAAACAGGTTAGACTGAAGCAAAATGTCACATTCAGTTCATTCAGTTTACGGTCCGAGCATACTTAAATCTATATGCATTTGTCTGCTGTCTCCTGTCCCTCAGAATTGATGGATACAGAAAAAATTGAGACCAACTCCACCTCCCATCAGGTGAAACAATAAAACTTCATCAAAAAAGTCTAATTGTATCTTAAGTTGGACTTGAGTTTGACTGTGTGTGTTTGTGTGCACATTTTCAGATCCCTTTAAGGTCAGATGGGCTCAAGATGGAACCCAGTGGTGCCAGTGTTGAGGGCGTGAAACGAGAAAATGCTGAGAATCTTCTCGGGGAGGAGAGAGACGGTGTGTAAATGTCCTCATTCATATGTATTTCTAATTAACTGTCTTATTATTGATGTCCATGATTCTTCATTTGATCCAGGGAGGGGGGATGACGAGGAGAGTGTAGGGCGGCAGGAGGCTGACGGGGATGACAGGGGGGTGATGGAGCAGGAGCTGGTAGAGGCCAGCGTTGCCAAGGCAGCAGCAGCTGCTCTGGCCTCAGCTGCCACAAAGGCCAAGGTAAAGCCCACCCCCTCTGCTTCATTACTGACCAATCAGAGGGACATACACTCAGGATAGGGCTGTCATCGTTTTTTTAAGAGAGGCTTTTTTTGTTGTATAACAAGTTGCCTAGCAGCCATGGTAGCCTCCATTTTAGAGATCACTACAGGGCCGTGCTTTGGAGAGATGTCATGCCATTCATTTTTAATTCTTTATTAAGGAGAAAGTGGAGAGGCAAATACAAAAAAGTAGATATACAGTAACAGTGGTCTGAAAAATTCTTCAGTGAGTTATGTTTACATCCAATACAAGTCAAACTTCCAAAATCTAAAATTGCTTTTTATTTAACTTGTTTACAGAATACATATTTGTTAACCTTGTAGTGCAGATGGATCAGCCTGATTTAATGTCTGGCTTCAGGCTGATCTATTTTGCCAAGCTCCAGTCTACAATGATTACACATGACCTAAAGCGGCACGGCACAATCAGAGTCCTTAAGAGCGGGAAGAAGTGAGAGCTACAAGGCAGAAGACAGCAGGAAGTAACTATTTAAACAGAAGCAGTTTTATGAGACCTGAGATAATATTTAATATATCTAAAATAAAAATATTCTGTCGTTTACTTGAAGTTTTTGGAAAAGTAGTGCAATTTAAATTACACTCCTCCCTTTATTTCTATCTGTTTACCATTAGGCAGACCTAATATAACTGTCACAGTAAATGCCACAGTCTAATTATCCCTCTGATATACTAAACTTTTGGAAGTGTGAGCAATTTAAGTGTCTAATTGAATTGAAATTGAAAAGAAGTTGCAGTCCGATTAATATTGTCCCACCCCTAGTTATGATGATTGAGTCATTTGTTTGCCTCCGTTCAGTCTCCTAATTTAATTTTGTCTCCCTCCTTGCCATGCTTGGTTACACCCAATTTATTTTACCCTCCTCTTATCTACCTCACTGTTTTCCTCCTTTAATCTTTACCTCCACAATCCGTCTTCTCCATTCCCCTGTTTCTTAGCTGTCACATACAATCATTTTCTGCTCTTACTCTTATTTGTAGTTTCCTCTAACTCCCTCCACCTTTGTGCTCTTGTATTCTCAGCACTTGGCTGCAGTAGAGGAGCGGAAGATCAAATCTCTTGTGGCTCTGCTGGTGGAGACACAGATGAAGAAGCTGGAGATTAAACTTAGGCACTTTGAAGAGCTGGAGACCATCATGGACCGTGAGAAAGAGGCTGTGAGTGGACGTGATACACGACATTTTGCCCTGACTAATCTCACACAGTTTACCACGTATATTTGTAAACTCAGGTTGTTCCACAGCTATTAATTTTAAATCCAGCGAAGTGCAGACTTAATTGTAACAAGTTGACTAGTTCAAGGTCACACATCATAAGAAATGTACACAAACAGCAGTGTAAGCTGTTCTCCGTGTCCCCCGGTGGTTGTAGATGAGCCATAGATTGTACCGTAATGGCCAGAACAACCTCTGTAACTTTTGCAGCATGAACACAGCACTGTATTCCCCCAATTGTTTCTGTTGTTGTCAAGATCACGCATGTGTTTTTTGGGAGAGGTGGGGCTATGATGCCTTCATTTCTGAAAGTAGTGTAGTCATTGTACAGACGGTGTTTTCAGTTTTATCGGCTCCTGTACTCAAAAATGTGCTTTTTCAGGCACCCAAAATGTCGTATCCGTGTGGATGAAACACCTATACTATTAATGACTGTTACTAAAGGATTTTTTTTATTTCTGCACATGAATTAAAATAATATTGTTACCCAATACCATCTTCAAAAAGATAAAAACAAAAAGGTGGCAACTCACATAGTTATTTGTTGGAAGAATCCAAGAAAACATTACAAGCCTAGAGTCAGAATTTTTAGTTTCAACTCAGTAAAAACTTTCACATTTAAAAAAAACCAGGAGGAACAATTTAAAAAGAAGAGGCAGAAAATGGACAGTGTCTACATTTCAAAGACAAGGCCAAGACTAATCTTATAAATGTCAAAACAACACATTACTTACAGGCAGTCCTGAACCCTCCATGGTTTTATTTCACTTCAATTGTAACGTCCTGATTTGAAAAAACAGTTTGAGAAATGTATTTAAAAAATAAACCAAATTAACCAAACAGAAGCCAGTTGTTAAACAGCCCACAGTGATTTTTACATTAATCCAACCTCTAACGTTGTAAAAGCAAGTCACAGTGCAGAATTTTTATGAATGAGTAGATCACCTACAGCAGGGGCAACCAAACCTTTTTCACCAAGGGCCACATTAAAAAAAGGACATGTGGGCCACTTTGAAAACTCAAGCATATTCGATTTAGTAAAACCTATCCAGTGTAAGTTAAGAAATGTGAATCTATTGGAAAGGCACAGAGAAAAACTTTGAGATTCAAAACCAGAGCAAAACTGCCAAACTCTGTCAGAGCGTTGGTGCTTGAATGTGATTGGCGTTATGTAAAGCAAATAAGGGCAATTCATGCTGCTGTTAAAGACCGAACTGAATCGGTCTTTATTCATCAGTCAAACACAAGCTTCGTGTTTTAATTTGGGACAATTTTCTTTCTTTTAAGCTTTCTATGGGCCAGCTAAGAGTGCACAGCTGCAGTCAGCCCCTAGGCCACAGTCGGGACACCCCTATGTGTTATTCTGCATGCAAAAATCCTTCTTGAGTTTTGAAGTCCTGAATTGTAGAGGTGTAAAAATCAATTTCTGTCACTGAGACTTCTTGTCTGCTTGTATGATGCAGCTGGAGCAGCAGCGGCAGCAGCTCCTGTCAGAGAGACAGGCTTTCCACACGGAGCAGGTCAAACAGGTGGAGTTGAAGGTTCGCCAGCAGAGGGAGCAGCAGGGACAGCCGGGATACACAGCACCACTCTCAGGTTAGGAGTGCCAAATAAAACAAAACAGCAATATTTCTAGTTAATGATTAAGTAATCAGAATTTCGACTTCCTGTCTATTTGATCTTTTGTGTAGTTTGATTCATTTTAACTCTGATTTCTCTCTCAGGCCAGGCTGTGCCAAACAGGATGATGTCAGGGACAGGAAACCCCCAGACCATGTCCACTAGACATGCCGGTGCTCCTAATGGCATGTGTTAGTATCCTCCCCTAAAGCTATAAGAACAAAATCAATGTTGCCTTTTTGCTCATTATGTCTGAATCTGTGGGTATTGTGATGTTTAAAATCTTTTGATTATCCTACAGATCCGTCCACACAGCCTGACGGGACAGCAGCAGCTCAGTCGACTCCAGCAGCATCCAGCCACAATTGAACTCACCAGAGTACCACAAACACAAAAACATGTTACACTGGCATCAAATGTTCTGGAGCAACTGTTAAAAATCTTTTTAAGTGTTAAACTGTTGAATAGGTTTTTTTTGTTAATTTACGCACATGCACAGACACAGTTGGTGTGTATTTGATCGATGACTCCGTCTGTTTTATTTGTGAAATATTTGTGCTCTGATGTCAGAGTTGAGAAATCCGTGGATTAAACTCAGCTCATTAAAGTTGTTTTTCATGAAACTTTTTTACTTTTAGTTTCATTTCTGTCTCGTGTGAAGTTGTTGGTATAAAGAGTTTGATTTAACGAAACAGTTTGTAAGGGTTTGGCAGCTACACAAAGTTGAAATTAAAACATTTCATGTCTCTTTGCTCCTCCGACAGAACAGAGTTTGAACACTAAAAAGCACAAAACATTCACAATACTATATAAATCGTGTGTTTAATTTTAATGTACAGTGGCTTCTATCTTGAATTAAGTCATTTGAGGTTATTTAAGTTTTTAAAAACAAATTACAGATGTGTTCTGACAATCACTGTCCCTGATTTTTTAACAGATATTATTATAGCATAAACTGTACGCTGCCATGTAGATTAGGGTACTTAACTGCTTTGCCATTTTGTTGACTTTACTTCTTATTTTAGCCATTCATTCTCTTTGCTTATCCTCTCATTCCTTAGCTGTGTATGACATTTATGGCAGCCAAAAAAGATCGGAGGGAGGTTTTTTTTTTTAACATCTCTGCTGAGATGTAAACTCTCAGCCCCTTCCTTACTGTTCGAGAGCTTCATTGCCCCAAAGAGGTGGTTAAAAACATTTACAGTGTAAATGCCATTTTATAGGCTGTGATAAAAGTACTCCACGTGATCAGTATGTTGTCAAGGCTCAGGCTTTGGTTTCTGTTTGGTTAACTTATTACGCACAAATATGTTTTTCCTGTTTCAATGAACATTTTTTTACTTCGTACAACAGCTCTGCAACCTCATATGAATTATAGACTTTCATGGGAGAATGTTGAACAACATCACTTTATAAGAAGATGCATTATATGATTTTTGTCACCACCCAGTGGAAGTAAATACTCGCTACATCAAAGAATAATCGACTCTGCACATCAGGGCTTGAAACCTGCAGCCCAGGGCCCACATTCAGTGGTCCTTCTCACTCAGTGTGGCTCACAACTTAGCTTATGATATTTATGAAAGAATATACCAAGGAAAAAAATGCAAACTAACAAGATTTCTGTAATAATTTGAGTGTTGGTATTTATTTAGTTCTGTACAAGTAATATAAGTACAATTGTATTTCTATAAAACTCATTTAGATGCATTGCTAAAGCCATTTTTAAAAATTATAGAATTATAAGTACATGATATATTTTATTAACTACCAGTTGTAATACTTGTCACACTGTAAAGCTTTAAATGGCTTGAGTGTTAGGCTCTTTAAATTGACCATACTGTTTGACTACAGCATTATTAAAGCCAGATTAAAGCTACATCCTATATTTTGAACAGCAATGTATCTCTTTTCATGTAAATTCAAGTTTGTTTGTTTTTTTTTTTAATGTTTTTCAACATAAATTGCTTTTAAATTATTAGATGAAAGTACTAAAAAGGACAACATCTTTAGAAAAACAACACATCCTAAGTCATATTCTTAACCCAGAGCTGTTGTAAGCAAGAGAGAGCAGCAGTGGTCCATTTACAAATTCTGGCGATTCCTTTGGGCATTAAAATTACAATTATGTTTAATGTGTTCAATCCGGCAGGCCACGTGAACCCAGAACCCCCTCCCCTGCAACATTTTAACATGATATCTCAAGACACTTGACAAAAAGCCTGGGACCAGACTATACTGTTCATTAGTCTAATTCAGGGATGTCGAACTCAATCACAGAACAGGCCAAGATTTAAAACATGGTCTAAGATACTGGCCAAAAAGGATCAACATTATTGTACTGTGTAAAACTAATGATGTTTGAATCAGAAATTTAAAATCTGAGCTGCACATTTATTTCCAGGCAAGCTTTGAGGTCACTGAAAGAGCCCTGACCAGTGCCTTCATCTGCTGACCACTGATCAGAGTGATTTTATAGCCATAGTAGGAAGGGTTGATTCACAGGTGCTGACCTGCATAGCAACTGTTGCAGTGCATTGTGGGATTTGTAGTATGAGTTAGGGGAGAGCTATTTGATGGGGGCCATTAATAATAGACCTGAAATTATCAAGCAGGCCAGATTTAATTATATGGCAAGCAAGATCTGGCCTGTGGGCCTTGAGTTTAACATGTCCGGTCTAATAATAATAATAATAATAATAATAATAATAATAATAGAATTTATTTATTATTATGATTAGTTAACAATCAGTACAGACGTACCATGAATCCACTATGCACACAAGCATAAAAGAAGTGACACTGTCCATTGGTTAAGTACACTTCTTTCGTTTCATTTATTTGGATCCCCATTAGCTGCAGCTTTGCTGTACCTATACACCCTGGGGTCCACAACACCCTGGGGTCCGCAACACTGGCAATGGTTTGTAATAGAATCAAGCTGTTTAGTACATATCTGCAATTAAGACCGCTTGCAGAAGTTTTCCTGCACTTGAACTGATTGAATACAACACCTCACAGAAGGATTGCCTTAGATCTCAGTTTTGGTATAGAGATAGGTGACAGTATTGTTTTATTGCAAACTGATATCAAAGTTTAATATTCTGTCATCTGGACATTGTTGCATTTTTGTCCCCTTCTTGCCCTAAATGTGATGATGGGATCAAGTGAAATGCTGTATTTTTATCAAAAAAAAAAAAACCACTTGTAAACTTTTTATTTAACATTATACACACTTTTATCAATGTCCGTCTTGCTTGTTAGTCCTCATATCACATCATTGCTTTGTTTACCAGTCTAACACAAACTGGCTGCTTTAGTCAGCTATTATATTGTGCCATTATTGTTGTTCTTTTTAATAGCATTACTATAATGGAATAACATTTAACACATGGTAAAGCCCTGACAATTTAGAATTATTTCTCTTACATTGTTTCCCTCTCAGTTGAACAACATTGAGGGTTTACTTACACTTAGCAGAGACATTTGGTAGAGCAGAATTTGTATAGTCTTGCCACCCCAACCTTATAATTGTATTAAGTTTAATAATACTGTTGAGTAAGATCTCTGGTATTATGAAATGTTAAATACTGTATGTCATCTCACCATTTAAGCTCATGAGCTGACTGTGTACAGATTTATGTTTTTAACGTTTCAGATTTCCTGGTTAGAAGAAGAGTTGAAAGCCTAACATTTTCTAGAAACAGTGATACTAGTATTAAATATCACAACCAACTGAAAGGAAATGCCCTTTTAAGGGATTCAAAGACCGGTCTTACAAGAGGTTTAACCAGGAGTTAAAGCCCCCCAGGAGCCAAATCAACAAAAACTGTCTTCATTAGTTGACTATTTCAGAACCTTAGGCCGGATCTTTGATGCTGTTCAAAATATCAACATTGAAGTTTTTGAGGGTACTTAGAGACTGGATTAAAGACTATCATTAATGGACTTGTGCAGGGATGACTTATTTTTGTAGGCCAATGCAGAGGTAAACACTGTGCTGGTTGACTCGACTCATAGCCTCTGGAGTTTTGGATCATTGCTCATAATAAGCTCTGTGGAGAACATAAAAAAAGAAATCCACATGTTCTGTTCTTTGTGATAATCTTAACCAAAGTACTAACTTTTCACATTTTTTAAGCTTAAACATGATTGGCAAGAGTAAAAGTCTATTATTAACCTACTATGGAACTACAACATGGCGTGTGTTTAAAGGACTAAAAAAATGGCACGGACCCTAATGCAAGCATTTCTGATCATTTTTAAATAAAAAAAAAATTCCCCCACCATTGTCACAGCACTGAGGACCAACTTTACCAGATCATTTGATTTAAAGAAATTCTCAAACAAGAGGTCACAACAAGATGTTATACACTGGAAATACTGTAGTTGCTTCTAAGTCAATGCCATGTTGTAATTTCACAGTAGATTAATAATAGCTTTTTCCTCTCACTGATTAAGTTTAAAGATTAAAAAAATTGTGAAAATATGTTTGTTTGTTAATATCATCACAAAGAACAGAACATGCAAGTATCTGTCTGGCAATCCCATAGGCCTTTAGCAGGTTTGCAGTTGGGGGAACCAGCATGATGCTAGGTGCATTGGCCGAAAAAAGATGTCTTCCAAAAGGGGTGCAGGAAAGAGTCCAAAAATGAGGAAATGAGTAAGCATTTAGAACCTTCTAGTTCTCCAGCCTGAAACTATCTGGGATTTAGAATACCAGTTTTGAGTAAATGCCTGAAATAAGGTTCATGATGAACATACACACTTTAAAGTTTTATGTTTGAAGGAAAAATGTTAAAATGCATCCGATGTTGCCTGCTGTTGAATCTTAAATCGTTGTCGTGTGTTTAAACTAAATATCGCGAACTAACTGCTGACAAGGACTACAAAAATTACCAGGGACCCATCGCAAGCATTTCTGATCATTTTTCAATAATCAGTTATTCATACACTATTGCTACAGCAATAAGGACCAGCTTGACCAGGTCACCTCACAAAGACGAAACTCTCAAACAAGAGGTTTCAACAAGATGTTATGCATTGGAAATATTGTAGCTGCTTCTAAGTTGAACCGCCATGTTGTAGTTTCACAATAGCTTACCGATAGTTTTTCACTCTTGCTGATTATGTTGAAGCTTAAAACATTGTGATAAGTGGGTTTGTTTGTTAAGATTATCACAAGTAGCAGAACATGTAAGTTTCATATTTTTTGTTTGCAACAGAGCTTTTTATCAGTGATGATCCAAAACGTAAATAATCCTCGACATTGAGCAGGCTTGCAGTCGAGGGAACCAGCACGTTAGCCTACAAAAATACGTCATCCCTGCATTACGGTATTCTGTGATAAGTAACTCAGACAGTAAAAAATATACACCAAGTCCTGCCCACTCTAAAGGCAACAAAACTGCTTAACTCCCACCCCATCAGCCTGAGAAATCATCTGTTCTGTAAAATAAGCTGTTTTGAACAAGGTTTTCTGATACTTTTCTCAAGTTGTAAGGATGCTTAATGACACTTTGAACTTTGATGTTCTATTAAAATTCAAAAGATTCAAGTCACGCTCCTAAAGGATGAGCATTCCTCGTGATGGCCACAAGACCCTAAAACACCACACAATGCTGCCTACTCATTGCAAACAGAACATGATGGCTTTACAAATATAGTTGTAGCTTCATAATCAGCTGCTTCTTCACCCTGGGGTGGGGCGCCTCAACACTGGACACACAGACACACACAAAGAACACACCAGAGAAGATTTGGACATCCTGTTCGACACTCACAGTTCCACACAGGGACAGGATGGAAAAAACAACCTGTGCACAGACGCACACACTCACTGAGTGCTTGGCATTGATTAAGGTGTGCTATTCTTCCATTCTGGTTCTCAGTGAGATCCATCTGTTCATCCTGCACATTACTGACCCACCCTGCAGGATAAAAAGAGAGGCAGTGCTTGTGCTACAGAGAGAGACAGAGCTCTAAAGATAGGATATATGTGCCTATGAGTATTTATTATAACAGATATGAGAGTGCGTTTGTAAGTCTGTGCGGGGGGAGTGGGGGGTAAGCGGGTGCAGAAGCAATTTAGTTCTGCTCTGTTTGGCAGAGCATCAGTGAACATTTTTCTGTTGTTCTTCCTCCACCGCCACTCTGCGGCTCCATCGCCTCAATGTTAGCAACGTTAGCTCATTTTTGTCCATCCGCTGACTCCCATCACACACACACTCATCCCTTCCCTCAGTGCCATTTCTGTTCATACACAAACCCTCTTTGTCACAGTGAGCAGAATATCAGGTAGGACTCAGCTTAGATATGGTGGTTTTTAAGTGTATTAAATGAAGAACAGCAGGAGGCTGCACACAGCAGGAGCTGGGATCCATTCCCTTCTCATCAACGGACAGATGAATTCATTTTTTAGTCTCGGAAACACAGCATTTGTCCTAAATTATTCCATAATGTATTTGATGTGATCCAATTTAAGGAGAGGGCTGGGTAAGCTCTCTGTGGGCCACTGTTGTTTGATGTTTGTGTTGGTAAACATGAGAGGATCAGGGAAATGGATTATCATGACACAGCAGTGACTTCATAGATGAATTTGGAGGGAATTCTATTATGGGATTTGGGGAATGATAGCAATAGCAACACTGCAGAGGCGGTGTGGAAGATTTATGAAGGCGTGTGTCAAGGGTAAAATGATATAACACTTTGAAGGAGGGTGTATTAGATAGATGGGTGCAGAGGTTATTGGTCAGACTATGGGCAGTGTGTGTGTCTGGTGGGGATGGGGGGTCACTGGAGGGGGGTTGATCAAGCTGCAGAGTGGCTCCCAGCTAAGTCTGGATCTAAAACAGGGTGATAGAGCTGCTTTAAGTGGGTTGTAAATGTGCGCTTAGAAAAAAAATATGTTGCAGTTGGAAAACACTGATCATGTCTGACAGCCCTGAAGATACAGACATCCATATATGTTTGCCATGAAATGTTGGTTGTTTTCTTGAGATCTAAGCTTCTTTTTTACTCCATTTTGCTCTACTCCTGATTTTCCTATGATCATTAGTTGGTTTTCTGAATCTCTGTTAAACAACTAGTTGTGCTTGTTGCTAAGGTGGAAAAGGTTAAATAAATGCATGCATGTTCTCCCACGTCTTCTGTCAAACACTTCAAAACCGCATCATTTTAATGATCTGTTTGTTAGAAACAGATTAGACATACTTAGATACCTGAGAAGAGCCATCCCATGCTGGTATCATAAAGTCTGTTCACAATACATTTCCATAACACACAGTCATCAAGCTTAAAACATCAGTTCTGTAACCGCACATTGATTTACAGTGTGTTACAGCATTGCTGAAGCAGGAGAGAGCACATAAATACAGTCAGACATGCACACCTCACGTCAGGCTCCACTGATCCTGTTCTTTCAGTGCCTCTGATGCAATGTTACACCCCTCACCCCATCCTTGTCTGATCTTTGGTTTCATTCAGGATAGACAACTGTCTTGTCTCTTTGATTTCCCACATGCTCCATAAACTTAATCTTTTCTGAATTCTGCAGCTCGGATCATCACCAGAATCCATTAATCACATCACACCTCTTACTCTGGCTCCTTGTGAAATACAATGACTTTGAAATCTTGCTCCTTGCCTTCAAAGTCATCCACAACCTTGCTCCTCTGCACCTTTTCAGAATTTCTGCACATCAACACACTCGCCCACTTGCTCAAGTCTTCTTGTTCCATCCATCTCACCAAACTACCTGCCTGGGATCTAGAGCCCTCAGCTGCTCTGCTCCACGTCTCTGGAACATTGATTCTCTCTCCATCTTTTATCTGGCATCCTCAGTCCGACTGTTTCATTTTGTCCAGATCACTTTGTGTTTAGTTCACTTTTTATTCTTAATGTTCCTTTTGATTATTTTCTTAAACTTATTTTGCTTCTAACTTTGCCTTGTAAGGTGACCTCAAGTGCTGTGAAAGGCGTCCTAAATAAAATGCAGTATTTTTACTATAAAATGATGCACCTTGAAGCAGAGATGTAAATCAGCTCATGGATATAGAGGCACTGAAATGCAAAACACAATGACAAATAAGAAACTTACTAACAACTCAAAGAATGCAAAACATTGAAAAAACACTACAACAAATCCGAAAATCACAAGAACTAGGACAGCACAACAACAAATAAAAAAATAATTCAGAAACACAACAATTAATCTAAGAAAAAAATCTGACAAAATGTAAGGAAAAAATGAAACAACAAATCAACAAACAACAAAAAGTCAAAAACTTAAAATGCCAACTGAGAAAACCCAACATGTATTTTTAGATGACAGTCACAATTTACAGAAACAATCAAAACACCAGGACAGTAATAAAACTACAAAAAAAAATCAAAAACAAGATGACAAATAAAGCACAACAAGTTATCAAAAAACAACAATATGACAAAACAATACACAAGAAAACACTACAACCAATCATAAAACACTACAAAAGAATTGAAAAGCACACGACCTGAAAAATACAACAACAATTAAAAAAGCTCAAGAACAGCAATTAATTATTGTTTTTTTAATTTGTAGTTTTGTTTTTAATTGTGTTTTTTTCTGATACATTGTAATTGTCTTCAACTGTCACTGTGTTTTTTCATTTGTGGATGTATTTTTAACTTCCTTAGTTTCTTACATCTTGTGTCTTTATTTGTTGTTGTGTTTTTTTTTGTGGTTATGTTTTCTGATTTGCTGTAATTGTTTAACTGTCATTGTGTTTTCTCATTTGTGGATGTGTTTTTTTTGTGATTGGTTTCTTACATCTTGTGTCTGTATTTGTTGTGTTTTTGCTATGTTGTGTTTTTTTTTATTTGTTACTGGTTTTATCATGTGTCAGATTTTTTGATTTGTCATTGAGTTGGGAAACAGTTCTATTAAGGGGTTTGGGGAATAACAGTCAAAAGAAACACTGCAAAAGCGGTGTGGAGGATTTATGTGTGTGAGTCAAGGGCAAAACAATACAACACTTTGGAGGAGGGTGTGTTAATAGATGGATGCAGAGGTTATTGAAAAGTTTCTTTCAGCTCCTGAGTATTTTCTCCTTCTTGCAGGGAAAGCTGTCTGCTGTGAGGAACAAATGAGAGATTCTGAACATTTTCAGGAATACAAATATAAAAACAGCTTCAGATGGAGGGGTGGGAAGGTTAGTGGTCAGACCCAAGGCGATGTGTGTCTAGAAGGGGTTGGAGGTCAGTGGGGCAGCTGGATCAAGTGGCAGATGCTATTGTCTGGTGCCTATATCACAATATATGAGTAAGAGGATTATACAACATGTACCCAGACTGACACTGACATAAAAACACCAGCCACAGAGAAAGAGGATGAAGCCCACCTGCACAAAAACCATTAAACATTTCTTTAAATTTCCAGGTTAGGACTGTAAACTGAGACAATTGTTTTTTTCCCCCACAATTTTCCTGCTAGCCCAATGGACCAATTTGGAGCAGACGTCAAAATGGCATCACAGCAGTTGTTCATGATGGTGGCAAAAAGACAGAATATAAGTATGATCATAAACACAGAGATGCAGTTTGGGTAACTGGTATATGGGGATAATGTGCAATTGTGCAGTAGGATGGTGAAAAGTTACGTCATAATAACTAGCCCTTAGATCAGAACAGAGACGCTTATTAGGGATGCACAATATTGGAGTTCTGCAGATACCCGATGGCAATATTTTCCAACTCATTATTGTCAATACTAACACTGACATTTGCTTGATCAAGAATACGGAGTAATTATTTTGCTAATATTTACCTGCTCTCTCATTGGGACACTTTTTGTGTGTGTAAACAACATTTAATTCTCAATTATATGATGCTGTTGATTATTAAATGTAGACATTCAGTTATAATATTGTGAAGCATTGAAATACATTTGTAAATTCTGTCACCAGAATCTTTACTACCTGACTACACTGTGAATCAACTTTTAGCTGGTATTTGCCAATACTGACATTGTGTTGATAATATCATACATCTCTTATGTTTAAGGATGTGTAAACAGTAACAGAAGTAGTGCTTATGGTGATTTACATTCTTACAACGTTTCCGAAAATATCAGTTGAATAGTTAAGACAGAGCTAATAATCCCACCTTTTCTTAGTAGTTTGATGTTTTTATGATAGCAACATCTGGTGTACCAGGTGTTATGATGCTGTCAGGGTGTTACGATGTGAAGAATGACCATGTTAACTGATGACTTACAGTTAGATAAGACAAGAAAGGAAAATACCATGATGAGTCTCTTTGTTCAGGTTTTCATTAAGCTATATCTCCAGATGACAGTCAGCAGTTAACAGTCACTTTTTGAAACAACACACTGAGCCTTTTCAGGTAAATCTCCGTAGCCCCATTCACACTGCTGTCTAAAGCGTCAATATTCAAGCAACTTATTGTCTCCACTGTGAATGCTGCTAAGACAGAATGGGGGAATGAGTTGATGCCCTCACTGGCTCTGTCTCCAAGGGTTGTACCAGAGGCATAATATTGGTGAGAGGGGAGCATACAGACTCACTGAGGGATAGTAGGTCTGTGAGTGTGTGCATCTCATACAAAGCTGTATCACTCCAAACTGACACAAATATTACCTTTGTTCAGACATATTTTGAATGTCTCAATGCTTAATGATAACAGAGCTTTGTCAAAGGAGTCCAGGATCTTATAATCTTCAGTCTCAGAATCTCCTCTTGCTGTCTGTCCCTAAGGTCCAAAGGGAAAAAAGGCCTTAAAATTTGCTGCTCCCTTTGCTTGGAATGAGCTGCAAATAGAACTCAAACTCAATGAGCTGGTTTCACTGGACACTTTTAAGAGGATGTTAAATGATATGAATGCTGAGGCACCTGGTTGCAGATGTTTCGAGAGAGAATCTTGGTTCCTTCAAGAGTACAGCTTGTCAGTTAACTGTCTTTGTTGTTTTTTTCATTGTACTTTAATTGTTACACGTCATGTGTATTTGTGTGTGTTGTTGTTATTGTAAGTAACTTTGTTGATCGTGCTGCTGCCTATCTTGGCCAGGTCACTCTCAAAAAAGAGATTTTTAATCTCAACGAGTTTATTTTCCTGGTTAAATAAAGGTTAAATAAAAAAAAAAAAACTGTTGGGGCACTTTTGCATAGATACGTGGTAAAAAGGGTTAGGGATGCCACAGACACGAGCACAAATTGAAAAGTAGTATACTCTAGAAAGTTTTTGCTGAGTTCTCACAGGTATCTTCACTGAAGTTCTCTACAAAGTACACAAAAATGTCCATCCTCTGTAACGACTCACTGAGTGGACAAAAGCACAACTCAAAAATCCTCCCCATGTTCCTGAAAGTGTGCATTTTTTATTATAGACAACCTGACTTATGCTGAAAACTATTCAAATCATAGGCATTAGCGTTCATTTGGCTAAGAAATCAGAGTTGCGAAGTGACCACTAGTTACTGCTCGCTAGAGGTTAGATTTTCCACCAATGACCAAGCCAGGCCCACTGTCCAAACCTGGGTCAGGCCCAGGATCTGTCTTCTCCCCGGTTGAGAGCCTGGCTTTTTATGAGACTGATGAGGCATAAGCAACAGCGATAATCCTGAATAACATTTGTTTTTAGCAAGCAACCCTACTAAACCATAATACATAGAACACACATGGTAAGGCTTCAATAAATGATTTTCTATGGGCAGTACAGCACACAATCAGCACATCCTCCGCTGACTCCTCTTAGCTTCATGCATCAACTGTACAGTCAGTCAGTCAGTCACAGCACACAGATTACTTCAAAGTTAAACCTCTCACTCCGGATCAAAATGAGAAATGCAAGCAAATTTGTGGAGACATTGGGAACAAATTGGAGGAAACCCAAATATTTTAGGAGTGATTACTATATTTTGAGACAACTTTGGCTAACACTTTTGTCATGCTCAAATTTCCACGCAAAATTTACTGAACTGTCTCTTTATCATTGGAAACCATTCTGTTATCACTTTTTTACTGATGCATCCATACTTTTGAACAAAGTTTTTGATGTGCATGGGAAAACCCGGTGTTCATCCTCTTAGACATCCTCTCTGCTCAACTTTTAAGCTGATTATTTTCCAGCAGCTTGACAAAAACACTTCCATCAGTAGCTAGCAGTGAACTCAAGACGTCACTTATTGGAAACTTATGGCAGTTGTGCGTGAATATCTAACCTTTAATATATACACTGTAACTGTAAAGCACATGGTCTTATTCCTTATAAGCACAGTCTCATTATTTAATAGCCATGCCTCATATGTCATGATGTGTTCACTCAGGTCTTAAACAAATTACGCTGATTTAACAGTTAACTGCTCTTACAATAAGGCTGTCAGTTTTCCTCAACATCAAACTCGAATGGTTTTCTAACATACACGCAAATAACCAAAGATATTTGGTTGTTTTGCCCCTCCCCATCAGTAGTTAGGGACAGAGAGTATCTTATCTTGTCTGCGCCTTCAGTAAGCAGTCATACCAGGTTGAACTCCTGACAAAGCGCTGCTGCACTCGACTGCACAACTTGGATGAAAAGCCGACAGGTGAGCCTGCAAATTTGATGTGGAGGACAAGTGAGTAAGCTGCTTTGCACATAACCGACACACAGCCCAGTCTTTGATGGTAAAGTTGCCATCAACGGTGAAGAACCTAAAATACTACCACACGGTGGTCCTCCGATTACGTGCCGTTATTGTCTGCTTGGAGTAGAAACTCTTTGTTTACTGAGGTCAAGAGAGCAGTGTATGTGGCTGACAGTCAGGTTGTGCTGAGAGCGCCCTCTGTTGGAGGGAACGGTCCACTGCTCCAAGTGCCCTGATGTGCTGCTACGCTTAATATTTTACATCTGAATATTTATTTACTCTTCAGTTCTGGATATTCATCCCCATGCTTGAATGGTTGTTCGAATATCGAATATAAGGTGACAGCCCTAACTTACAAACCTTAATCATTGAAGCCAGAATGTTGAAAAATGTTGGGTTTGAATCGGGCTCGGGCCTACTGTGAAATCATTTGAGTAAACCATGCAACGTCAGCCATTTGATTATCAGAGGAGCCTTTGGAACATCTTTGATGCCCTGTACTAGATGCTGCCATACTGCATGCTATTTCAACCAAACTTTTGCTAAACCTACTCACAGACAGAGAGGCCGCGTTGTGGCAGAAAACTCTGCTTTTCCAAAATTACAAATCCTCAACAAATCCTCATTAAAAGAAAAATGGGCAGGATATAAAAAAAAAAACTCACCCCCCTCACAGAGCATAGATGTGTCATATTTGGGCTGAAGAAGTTTTGTGAACCAAGCTGTAAATATTTGTATTAAGGATATAAAACCTGTATTTCCCCCACACACAATCATTTGGGGATTAGGTTTCTCCAGTCAGCCTCAAGTGGACACTCAGGGTACTACAGGTTTTGGCACTTCCGCATGGGCCTCTATTGTCAGCCCCAGAGGTTGCTGCCTGGCTTGGTTTCATAAATAAAGCGATAGGCTAAGCCAGGCTCAGACAGAGCATCCATCAGCTCGGGCAGAACATTTTAGGCTTGATCTTAACTCTACTGCTAGCCAACTTTCTAGCATCAGTTGGGTTCAGCTCTCAAAATTTAAGACCCCTGTGTACAAATACTAAGATATCTTATAGTGCAGTCCATTTTAAAAAGCTCAAAGGCAGGGAAAATACAAGGGAGCAGGAGGGTAAAATTCAGGGAGAAGTATGGGCAACTAATTCAGCCGTTGGGGCTTACATGTGCAGACCACTCACCCATTATAAATCAGGATTCTTCCTGGGTTAGTATCCCTGTGAATAAGTCTTCGGACATTCTGTTCACCCTCATTATGTGTGGTGTAAAATGGAGCATATTGACTTCTAGTGACAACAGACGCTCTTTAAATCCCTCTCTCAGCCTCATTCTACAGCAGTAAGCCCAGGCTGTCCACTGATGAGCATTTACTGTACTGTGTGTGTCCGTGTATGCGTGCGTGCATGTGTGCGTGCTGGCACTTTGACACCCAAACGCACCGTGCGCGCGCCGTGCTTTTCCTCCTCCTATCCAGAGGAGGAGAATACAAGGCTTAACTGTGACTGCATGCATGAAGACAGAGAGGCAGCCAGCGATGAACCCTGCTCATTAAAATAAATCTAGTCTGCAGAGACCCTCCTCAGGTCGCGCGCATCACTACTACTAGACCCCCCAAAAGCGCAGAGGGACACGCGCGCTGAAGAAGGTGGATGAGAGAAGACCCCGCGCGGTACAATGGAGCCAAACCCGAGCTGTTAAGACGCACACTGAAGAGGTAGAAAAAGGGAAGATAACGGCGCCATGGAGAAAACCGGCAAGATTTGAACTTTTGGAGGATCCGCTGCCAGGATTATCGTAGAGACACACAATCTGACCGGCAAGCCGAGGGAGGAGCGGGATCACAGAGTTTGCATCGGTGTGGCCGAGGTAAAGCTCGTACTATGGCGCAAGAGGACAGCCGTTTGGGGACCTGGCAGGTGCTGCTGACCATCTCACTGGTCATCGTGCCCCTAAATGCTCACGGTAAGCACTACGTTGGGGTCCCACCCCGTGCATAAGTGTGTGTCTTTGTGCACGTGCATGGAAAAAAATCGCACCTGCGTTGGTATACGATGTGATCATGACAAATGCCAGGCATTTAAATGCATTATGGTTGATTTGCACCGGTGTTTCTATTGTTTCCCATGGGGGTGACCTGCTGGGCTCTGCTGATTTTGCTGTTTTTCTGCAGACTTTACTATAAACTCGTTTTTAAAGCATTGATAATCAGATGCAAATAATGAAAACTATAGCCTGAGGCTTTTCTAAGTGTTATGCATTCAACATACTGTCAATCAATTTTACAAGGCTATACTGACTGATCCAGTGATATGATCTCATTTATTCTGCCTCCCCTGCTGACAGCTATTGATCATCACTGATACTTGAACCAGGACTTGGGCTGCTATGCCCATTCATGGTGTGTTAAAGAGAGAATCCACATGCAAATACAGCTGACCAATTCTACATGTTATCGGTTAAGGCGTTGTGCTTCTGCTTATAATAAAGAAAGACAGGCCTGTGGGTGATCACACATAGAAACAGACTTATGACAGTTAAATACTGCAGCTCCGCCTCGCCACCGCGGTGCGTGGCCCAGACAAAGGCGGGATTAGGTGCACCGTGGCCGGGATACAGGACGCCTATTCACGGCGCTGAAAGGATAGGATTCCTGCAGGCGGAGGGGCGCCGGAGGCAGCTTCACCTCTCCCTCTCTCCGCCTTCTCACCAACTCTCCCTTAGGACGAGCACTGTGGGAAAAATGAACAGACGGGATAGTTGTACGTGGAGGAAAAAATAATAGGGTTTGTTGCTTAGAGCGCTGCCTTCGCTGCCCAGCAACAGGGTGGCTCGTGCTCGCACAGGGTCGCCGGGGTTCACGTGGGCACGCGCCACTGTTTTTGACCGTGCACCCCCGCCCCTTTCTAACCGCATCTCGCGCCCTCGATGTGTAACCAGGCGTTAACACAGTGACATATTGACAGGTAAATAGGCTATGAGCCTGAAGTGCTGTCGTTCACACTTAGGGCCATGGAGAGCACGTGCATCACAAACGATTCATTAAGAGGAATATACAGGTGTGTCTTCCCTCATCAATTTGCACATGAGGAGAAAATGGAGGGAATGTGAGAATGTGTATTTTCATCATTAAAAAGAAAGAGCAGGGCAAATTAAATCCAAAAATAAACATGCAACCAGGGAACAGCCTCATCATGGTATTTCACTGCTTGACTAGGCTGGGTCTGGCACCACTATGATTACGTCATTTCAGGAAAACCTACTTTAGTCATGCATGTTAAGTTTTTCTCTCATGGCAGCTCTGCAATGTAAAATAACCAGGTCAACTTGTTTCCATTTATCAAATTATTTGCTGGTTATTTTATATGTACTTAATTTATGCCCAGCATAATTATTCTTGAGAATTTTGGCCTTAGTGTCCTTCTACAGTAACCTTGCAGTGCAGTTGGATCAGCCTGGTTCAATGTCTGTAATCACGCAAATCCATCCTGTCAAGCTCCAGTTTACAACGACTGAGCTCTGCCTGGGAAGTGACTGCTCCTACAGAAATCAGCATGAATGCTAACAGCTTCAGTAGCAGTTTTATCTTATCGTTATTAAATGACAAACAAATAGAAATACTGAAAGCACTTCTTGATAGAGAGGATATTTTCGCTCCATTTCTGACATGCTTTAGCGAGAGTTTGTTCTACGAAGTGGCTCATGTTTTGTACTTTGCACAGGGTAGTAGCCCCATCAACGGCATTATCTGATTGACCTGTATGAATGTGATGATCATCCAACCATCTGCTGGAAATGCTTTTGAAAGGTTTTGCCCATTCCCAAACACTTTCTATGGGCTGTTGCCTACATAACTCACAGCACAAACCCTAAACATGAGAAAAAAATCTGTCCTCTTGCTTTGGCGTATGTTCCACCTTCCAGAATATGTATACTGACATTTTTTTTCCTAACACTGTCATTAGGGGATACGCCAACTTCCTCAAGTGGAAACTCAAGGAACTGCAGTTTTTTGGCAGCTTCACTTTTTAGCAATAGAGATTACTGGACTTGGGTGTGGCATGTGCAATGTGCCACAGGTTAAAGACAAACCATGAGCCACTTACAGTAAGAATCATACCCCTATGTGGCACCCAACACAACCCGAGAGCATGTTTACTACTTTGTGTCAAATTTATTCTGAAGCATATACCCTTCAGCTGGCATAACCAGAACCCTATGCAGGGGCCCATGCCCACATGTAGAGACAACACAGACCACAAGCCCTATAATTTTGAAAGCAGAGGGGGACATCTACATGCATATTGTTTTTTTTATCTCGTGTAAGATGAGTGGTAGCAGTCAATGGACCAACTTGTCAAATCTATGTCATGACATTTGATAATACCAGTGGTGCATTTCTTCATCCATGTCTCTTGATTACTTAACAGGTACATAAAAACTACCTCATCCTGCTCGCAATACATCTTATGCCCTACAATGTCTCCTTTCTTTTCTCCCTTCAAAAATCGTGGTATGGTCAACTGCTCAGTATAATACTCCCAACACAATACGCTTGCTATCAGCTGCCATGGTTGTGGAAGAACCTGAGACTGGTGAAAACCTGCACAGAAATTTCACTGCAAAGTAGCATTAAGGTGGTGTGTTGCAGAGCTACGCAAAAACACCAGAGGACAAGCAGTGATACTCATGGCAGCTTAGCCAACTACAGCTTAACTACAATGTAGATCCAACACGAAAGAACAAGCCTACTAGGCGATTCAGTTCTCCAAATGTGCCCTTTTTTTACCTCTCTTTGTTACTTTCAGTTTAGCCTTATTTTATTTGCAAATATGTAGCTTAAAGGTCCAGTAAGGAACTTTTAGCTTGTGTTCAATTTGGTGCTTCCAGTGAACAAAGCAGCATCCCCTCACTGTTGATCTTGTCTTGTACATGTGAGAGTGATGTTTTTGTTGGTTAAAAAATGTCATCATGGTTACTTTTAACAAATGGCCCATGATGTAAATTCTCTGTAGATAAAGTAAAAATGTTAATGTCTTCGTTGTGCTGTAAGTTTTCTCATACTCTGAGTTACCACTGAGTGTTCTAATTAGATGAGAGGAATTTTGAGTGCTGATATAGAGAGAAGTGTGACTGTTCATATGATTTATCCCTTCGCTGCAGCCGGATGTTCTGAATACAGGAAGACATTTTTTTTCCTGTATCAAAACAGCTTCACCAGGTTAACCATACAAATGTTCATTAAACTAAATAGCTCTCCCATGGTGATCATGGACAGTGTAGCCAGAGTGCATGAGAATATTTGGGTTGCTTGGGTTCATTTTTACAGTTTTCCAAATAATTTTGGTCAGAGAACAGTTGCAGAAAAGCAGTATTAGAATTGAGGTTGAGATGTACTGAGTGCAGTAATTATCTTTGCACTTATCTGGTGACCTCTGAATCACAGCAGTGATGATACTGGGACCATTACTCCTTCTCATGGCTTACTGCTTAACTGCTTGACATCTACCCTTTGACAGCAGATTCAGAAGTTAAAAGTCACAACACAACAAATCTTGTTGCTGATGGTCATGTGTTAGCACCATGTCAGTGATGGCCATTTTGTAGCTGATACGGTCCACCACCTGAATCCCACCTTCTGTTGTCCCAGAATAAAGCCAAACCATCTTTTCCTTATTAAAGCTAAACAATTTATGTGCTCTAAAGGCCCAGATAGAGCACCTGCCAATTGCTATATCATTATATTCTTATCTGGCTTGCCCCTGTCATTGTAAAGGGATAGTTCAAGATTTTTGAAGTTGGGTTGTATGTGGTACTTGACATTTGTCTGTGAAGTTCCCGACAGCTCTGTGACTTTAAGGAGAATGAACTGAAACTTCTGGAAAGGTACACTGCTGTTGACGGGTACAGTTATTTTATGTAATTGTGTGATTCTTTGGAAAAACCTGTTCATAAAAGTAACCCTGTGCATCCGCAGTAAAAGGAACAATATCATCATTTGATTTGAAATCACTCATATTTGGTTTAATATTAGTTTTCTCTGCCATTTTTGTGTCTGCGTGAGTCCATAGAGCAAAACAGCAGATTGGCAGAATCAATGTGCACAGGCAGAGCAAATGGCTAAGTACACATAGCCATTTGCTGCATCTCAAAATAGTGCCAAACACAGAGAAAAAAAAAAGAATAAAAAAAAAAACACTCTGAAATTTTATGCCCAATCATATCATCGACATACCAGGTCCAGCACTGCTGGGAGCCCTTTCAGCCACTTCACTGACTGCTGTCAAGCACCTCATACAACCCAACTACAAAGGCATAAAAGTGGAGGAGACTCAGCCACCACCCATAACACATAAACAGGGGAAACACTAAACAATACACACCATCTTGTTCTGCAGCCAGAGTATGGCAAATTTAAGAAATGACATAGATGCCAGGAGATGAATAACGGATGAATGTGACAAAATGAATAAACAATGAGGCTGTTCTGGAATACACCTATTGGTGCTACTTGGACACATCTTCAGGGATGAACCTGGGGTCATAGGATGTTTCGGGTCTTTGATCATCAGATACCCTAACACAGGGGATTTTTGGTCCCTATTACCCAGCCCTATTATGGTCAGTTTCAAAAGCAGATACAGAATCTTCTCTAGAATGTAAAATCTTTATCATAAGTATCCCCTCCCCCCCGTATACATCGACACAAGCACAACAATCTAACATACAAATATTGACCTCTGTGTATGGGAATGCAGTTATCTGGAGGAAATCCAGACTCCTAGGTGTTCTGGCATGTAAGCTCGTATGTGTGTCCACTGTCAGAGTGAATACATACTGTGAGGTCCATCTGCCCTGTAGCCCCAGAAATCTGACAATCTGTCGCAACAGATCAGATCATCAGTATCTTACTGACTCCCGTCTGTACACACACAAAAGGTGGAGGATCATGGATATTAATAGAAGAAAACTATGTGTCAGCTCGGTTAAAAAGGATCTACATTTGTGTTAAAAAAACATGTAAAATCTAGCACCTATATGGACACTTTCAAGTTGGTGAACGTGTGCAGCCATGTAGCTACTGAGGTTCTTTACTCCAGCCAATCACCCTGACCTCAGGTGAAATGTATTACCATGGAGACTACTCATCGTGGTAAGTAGGGTGAAGGGCTGCGGCAGTTCAAGGCACACATCACACCTTTTTTCAGAAGGGGAAATGAAATTGCTGGGCAGGGGCCCATGCGTTCAATTTGCCTGTCTTGCTCTTGTAATCTCTTCATGTTCTCCTTTTGCTCCCATAATCGCCGTGAGACTGCCAGCTGCTAATAGTATGCTGCATCTAAATCTCGACCGGGAACAAATTGGCAGATTGAACCTTTGGAATGAAATCTGAATCACTTTGTCAGTGTAAACTTGCTGGGGCATGTCTAGCTCTCTTACTCTAAACTGTGAAGTTCATTCCTCCCCATTTTATTTTTCTCAGCGATGGAGTTGGCATATCAACGCTAACTGACTGGCAGGCTGATTGATTGAAAAACAAGAGAGCAAGAGAGCGAAACACTGGATTCTCTGTTTTCACTGCGACTCCCTCACTCCACTCCTCTTTTCAACATGGCACCTCTTTACATCTCACCATGGCAACTAGAGAGAGTGTGTGTGTGTGTCTGTGTGCGTGTGTGTGTGAGGTGGATCTCATGGTTCCTCTGCCACCACTCCTCTTCGTGACTCCAGGCACGTTCAGATGGTTTTAGTATTAGCTCTGAATGGAAGTGCCAGACACTGAGTGCAGTGATTTCATTGGACACAGTGAATTGAGGGAGAAGAGTCTGGCCAAGTATTTTCTCAGAGGAAAAGTGTGTAGCAATGCGCTCTTAAAATGAACTTAACTGTGGGAACACTGACTCAAGTGCACCAAAAATTTTCCCAAACTGTTCAACAGCAGGCTCTTTCTTTCAATCTTTCTTTTGAAACAAAAAAAAAAGCTATAAAAATGCTAAAATGAACTTATTTTTTACCTCGTATTGTTTAGCTGAATGTAAATGGGGATACTTGCTGCATACTGACATAATACAGTCTTCATAAGAGCACCTCAATGCTCAAAAAAGTTTATATGAAGTGCTCTTTGCATGGATTTTGTCACACTTAGAGCTAAAATGGTCTTCTCTTCAGACTGTACTTCCAATCAGCTAGTGGTAGTACCTCAGCACAAGCTTTTTGTCTTACACTCAGAAGGAGAGATTGATAGTAGCTTCTTACTTTCTCCTCAAGACACAGAAAATGGGAAAAAAATACAGTTTTCTGGCAAAATCAAAACCCCAAATCATTGCCACAAGTGGATTCTTTCTTTCTATCTTTCTTTCGCTTTATTACCTCTGCCAAATACATATTTTTTGCCAGAAATTTTTAGTTTTTTTGTTTGTGAGCAAGATAACTAAAAAAAAAGATTAATTTTGTTGATGGCCTGAATTCAGTTGTGGATCCAGGAATTTTTTTTAAGGATTTGTAAACACTGTGAGATAAGGCAGCTTTCCACACTTTTGCTATTAACTTCATAGGTTCTCCATGGATCTGGATGACATTTTCTGAGAATGTTGGTCATGGCATAATGAAGAAGCAATTACATTTTGAATGGCAGGACTTTACACTTTTAGGCCTATTTGGGGGGCTGGGAGACCAAGATATTTGAGTTGGGTGGAAACTAAAAGTAGCTTGTCTTGCTGTTTTCAGTCAGCAAAGACTTATATAAAAAGTTTTGAAAGAGAGACCAGTTCCCCAAAAGCTCAGAAATCAAGGACCCCAGGTAGATTTTTCAGCATTTAGTGAAGCAAATGTAAACCTTTTACCTGTGTCTTGTGTCATTTTACGAAGTGTTAAAGCTGGTTTATGTATCGTATTAGTAAGCATACAAAGACATTAATCTTACTCTCATCTTGAAAGTAAAAGAGAGCAGCATTTGTCATTTATTTATTTATTTTACAAAAAAAAAGACCCTCTGCTGCAGAATTAGATCTTCAAAATTTCTACCAATTGGCTGCATGATAGTGTAAAAATAGTAGCCCGTGAGGACATCTGGGTTAATCAAAAAGACAGCGAACAATGAGCTGCTCTGTCAAAACCCATCTCACCAGGACTGGTAAAGCTTGAAGCTGAGTGGGGAGGTCGTGACCTTTTGACCTTTGGCTTGATGCTGAGTAAAAAGTAAAAAAGAAACCCCTCTTACAAGCACAAATAAACGTTATTTATTTCTAGGTTGTGCCTGCTGGATTTTGTTTAATAAAAATGTAACCTGTTAAATTGTTTCCCCTCTTCAGTATCCATGCTAAGCTAACCTAACCAAGTACTAATGTTATGTTTTGGAATATTTTTTTTATTACACTGTTCTATTCAATTTTTACTCTTCATACCTTGTGTCTTCATAATCTTATAGCATACCAGAGTAATGTGGGTTTAAAAATGTCCAGCTCCTATTGTAATGAGCCACTTAATAGTTACAACATTAATTAAGTTCCTGTCAGTGGGTTTCTTTATTGTCTGTTCTCTTTCTCTGCCACTGTGACTTAGTGCACATTGCAAAGTACAGGAGAAGTGCCTGACCAGCTCTAACCTATAGCTCTAAATCCTAATCTAATCCTCATCCAGTCTTGGTCAGTAGAGCACATTAGTCAATCACTCAACATGACTAATCCTGCATCGCCATGGTCTGATTACACGGCAGTCTTTAGCCCTTGTTCTGAGGTCTTTGATAATTAATCACTTAGCTTGTAACCAGGAGCCACAGCATCAGGGTTTTTTCTTTGCTGAGCCACACTTTTTCACACACCAGCTCTTTTATGAAAACACTCCTCTGGCTTATTGCATTTTTTATTGTAAAGTGTTTGTTGATTCTAGCTATCTATGTTGAAGGTTATGTTGACATAGTAGCAGTTTTCTCAGGGAAAATGAGTCGGTGCAGCCTGAAGGCATCTCTGAAGAATACTACTGGGATCTGTTTAAATTATTTACGTCTCATCCTTGGGCCACAGTGTTTATCAAACAAAACAGAGGCAGCACACTGGGTTGCGTTCAGATCCACAAAAGAAGCATGCTAAGTGTGTTTATGTATGCCTTGTTTAATCAACATTTGAACTACATTACAGACCAAATCCCAGTGTTACAGTAGTTCATTTAACTTGTTCATGTAAGTCTGTCTATACGTTACTGACAGGTCTACATGATTCCTTAAATCAATTAATTTTAGGTCAAGAAACAGTTTAAACAGTCAGTTATTACAACACCACATCGCAAGTCATGATAATGCCACTTCATCATAGTAACACCACATAGTATGTCATCATAACATGACACAGAACGTCATTTTCATGATTATTTTGAGGGATTTTGTAAGTCCAAAGATGTAAGAGTATGTCAATATTTTAACACAGCAGTGCTATTATGACCCCTGCCTATGTCGGAGAGAAACTGTCAAAGAATGTGCTGGAATGGAAAATGAAGCACGTAGTTCCAAAGCTGAGTAAAGTCAAGCCAAGCTGAGCTGGTACCACAAATGGAAAAGCACCAATAGACATACTTCTACTCTGAAGCTACGCCATGCCTATTTTGTTGTCGTCTTTGCTGTCCTAAACATTTATGCTTGTGTGCTGACATGTCCATGTCGTTCAGCAATACTCTGCTGACATGTTCTGAGCTTGTTTATGTACATGAAACCATGGCAACTCTAACAGAGGGATTAATGACAAAGTATGGAGCTGATAAATAACAGGCAGCAATTGATTTTAATGTGATTATAAATAAAAGAGAGAAGAGACACCAGAGAATTTGAAATTTACAGCAGCTGAATCTGTTGCAGCAGAGTCTAGAGGGCATGATTTTTCAGGCACTCCAATGGCTGCTAAATGTGACATAAAAGAGGGAATACACCTCTGATGTATCATCAAGTAAATCTAATGTGTCTTTTGCAGGCATTCTGTCATGTTATATATTACACATAGTGTCTGAGATACTCCACGTAAATGGCTGTCATATACTTGTGAAATGCAAGAAAATCATTATTAGGTAATACATATGTTAAAATAAAAAGCTATTTGTAAATAATCCCTAAAATGACAATTTCTTACAATGAATGACCAAATATATGTTTTTAGGGTTTGTGTTCTTTTATGTTGTTTGTATGGCAATATTAAGAAAGGTCCAGTAGTCAGTGTTATCTTTGTATCCTGCTGTATTTGGGGTTGTGGGCCTTATTTGTTTGTGGAAACCCTGACCCTGAAGACTGTTTTTCAATCAATATTGAGCTGATTTAATGTTCAAAGTTTTACTTTGATAAGCAAAATACGCCTCCTTCTTAAAGAGTCTCATGACCCAATTCCTTCTTTGGGCATAACTGGTTTGATTAACTACACTATAAAAAAATCAAAAGTTTGGTATAATACTACCTGTAGGTATATCCTGCTTACTTCCTGTTTCTGTCTGACTGGTAGGGAGGCATCCACTTGGCAGGCACCATCGTCATCACAACCAATCATCCATCAACAAGGAGGCCTTGAACACCAGGATGGTACTCAGCGATGACTCAGCAGAGAGAGACCACCTGATTGGAGCAGGATTCACACTTGGGGCTAGACTCCCAATTAGCTCCTCCAAACGGCACCGTTCTCAGAAACACTCCTACCTAGACATCATAGAGGAGGACACGCCTGGTGGTGAGGAACTCACTGCCGGAGGGGCAGGTCCAGACCAGCCTGGAAACCCCATGACTGATGACGTCATCACTGTGGAGTTTCACAGCCCAGCACCAGATGTTGTTGGTCCTGATGGTGCTCTGGATTGGGCCAAAGTCCCAAAACCTCAAAAGCAAAAAGGTGGAGATCCTACTGCATGGACACTTTCTGATTTTTACGATTACCTTTCCCCTGATGATGACCTTTCTGCGTTAGATGCAACCCCAGAACCTGAGGTCACTCCTTCACCCCCGGCTGACATGGAGGACGAGAACCCACTCCTGTCTGGTGCTCCTGCTGTTCCTGAGAATGTGAAGCCTAATGCAGTGCCAAAGGTTGAAAGCAATCCCTCCTTACTTGCTACCACCAGGCCTGGACTGGATGATGTTGATGGTATAGGCTTTGGTGGCGCCATGGGGACTGACGGCTGCAGACTGGGCTTTGTGCGCTCGGGGCCCTGGGGTGTGTGTGTCCCAGTGTGACGTTGAACCCAATTTCTGCCTCAATGGAGGAGTGTGCACTGTGGTGCCAGGAATGGGAGCCTTCTGTAGGTAAGAAAAACGCAAAGTAGCTGTTTAGTACTCCCTCTGACAATGCGTGACAAACCAGGCTTGAACTTTCAATAATGGCATCGGCAAAAGGTTATTTTGATAGGAGCAGAAGTAATTAAGATCTGTCACAACTGCTTTTGTTGTGATGAACTCCAAAAATGCATGGGGACAGCATAATGCAGAACAGCATAAAATGTATATATACATATAATATGTAGTAAAAATAATTTGGCTACCTGACAACAAGAGTATAATACTAGATCACTCACAGACACTCTAGTTAAGATATATTCCAAAAAATACTCAGAAACAGCATATTGCAGGCTTGACCAAATATATAATATGTAGACAACAGATGTATCTGACAACAGCAGAAAAATATCTGTTTTTTCACAGCCAGTCTTTTAGTAAAACACTGCCACAATCATTAAACACAAAAAGAAATAATTTACATAACTGCAAGCTTACAAGGTACACCACAAAGATCAATGGTGGAGCTACAACAAGTAAACAGATAAATTACAATAATTAACTCCTAAATAAATAAAATTAAATCATTATCATCTCAAGTTTAGCTCTATACACAACATGCATGATGTTCACATGCTGGTCCAGACTTGGAGCCTGACCCATTTTGACACCCTATTAAAAAACGATCAAGCTAGGAAGCAGTAGATGAAAACCTAGATGAAAACCTCTTCACTGCTGCTACATGTTCAGAAGTTGAGATAACAACCATAAATAAATAAAACACAGTTAAGACAACTTAGAGATGCTGTTAAGTTTAAAAGTTAAGCACAGCTGAGTGTCACCTACTTAGCAATTCAATATCTCTCAATGCTTTTACAAGACCCCCAAGGGGAGAATAGACAAAGAAAATGGCAAAGGGCCAAGAAAAAAAACTCAGGGGGACAGGGCAGGATTTGTACAGACGACATATATATTCAGCAGCAGTTACTTCAGATGCCCTGTCTTCAACTATGAGGAGAACCAAACTACAGTCTCCCAGGGACACCTACCCATTGTCTTAGCCTTTCATTTATCACAATGAGCTGAACAAAGTGAAATACTGCACTGAACCCAGAGTAGCCAACACTGAACAACATTCTCCATCAGCCTGCATAAGGGGGCCATTAATCAATATTGACACCAATTGTTTTGGTTATTTAAAATAGAACAATGGCAACAGGTCCAATACTGACAAAAAGGCAGCAAATACAAAAGACCCGTGTTTATGAGATCACAGAAAGAACAGTTTATAATGGTAAAACAATAGCCATACTCAAGAATATCGTTATACAAGAGCCTTTATAATATTTGCAGTGTTTCTGCTATCTAGTTCATTTGGGACGGCGCCCCGCCCCCCAACAGACACCCCCGCCATGACAGGATCAACTTAGCAATTAAAGCGCTGATTTAAAAAAAAAAAATCCATTATTATTATTTTTTTTTTTTTAATGAAGGGGCGCATAACAGCCATTCTTTTTATCAAATAAAAAAGATAACTCTAATTTACGCAATTTTAGAGTCTAATGCGTCGTTATCGTTTCACTACAGTCATTAAGATGTAGTTCTCCTCTCCTCTGTGACGAGCAGGGCTCTCCCCTCGCTCCTCCCTCATACTCACGTGCACTCAGACCGGTACAGACACACCTACCCACACTCAAGAGAGTGGAGGAAAGAGCGTGTTGCCGACATTATGGTAAAAAAAAAAAAAAAAATCAGCAACAAACAAACAGATTGATGGACGACCAGAGGTTCCCCAAACGTCTGTTAACTGAACCGTACACGGTGAGGCGGAAAGCACAGCTAGCTCTACGGCTGGTGCTGGTCAAAATGAGAGCATCTCTCCCAGCCCCGACCACAGAGGCTGCCAGTCCATTGCCCTGGTTCACGTCACCACAACTAGTACCAAACACACCTGTTCAGCCCCCCCACCGACACAAGGAGTAAGAAGCTGCGCACGGGTCACCACTGTCAGTCGGGCTTTGATCCAGCATGGCTGTCAGACATTAGATACTCTGTAGGCCTATGGCTGTACAAGACCGGACTTGGTGAGTGAATTGATTAATTTGGATAGATACAGTGGTGTTAGTCTATGTGATAAGCAGGTATGTGCCGTATGGCCACTAGAAAACACCCCAAAATGCCGAAAATACAAAAATAAATTGCTCAGCGTTAGACGCAGATAGACGCAAAGTGCAGGGGACAGTGAGGGATCACCACATAGTCACTTTGTGTGATTTTATAAATCAAACGGTGTCTTGATAGCTCATGTGCACTGTTCAAGTGAACACAAAGACTTTAAAAATGACAAGTCAGCCTATTGATGAATCAAAACTGAACATTCTTCATCAGTCCAGCTTTGAGCTGCTGTTTTCACTCACTCACTCACTGTTTTCTAAATGATAATTTCATCCTGTGGTATCCTGGATCATTTCTTCTCCATGATATAAGAACAATCTTTGAAGGATCAAGCCTCAAATACAATCTACTAGTGCAGTGGTTCTCAACCTGTGGGTCTCAGAGCTGTTTTCAGTGGATGGTGTATAAATCAGGCAAAAATGTCTTCAGTGTATGGAGGCCCTTAGAGGACAAACATCCATCAGAGTATGTCAGAGTATACCCACTAGAATAAACCAGACTACACCAATAGATAGATAGATAGTTGAATGAAAAAAATGAGCAGAAAATGATTAACATAGAAAGATAGATAAATAAATGAATAAATGAAAATGATAAATATAGACAGATAGATGAGTGAATAAACAAACAAATGATGATGGACTTGCTGATTTATGGTAAATGGACATTGACTTGTATCACACTTTTCTGGCTACTAAAAGTACTTTACACAATTTACACCTGTTCACACTTGTATTCACTTGACAGGTGGTTGAAGAGTTAGCTACCATAATCACTCTCATTCATGCCTTTACAAACTACTGATCCAGTGAGATCAATTTTGGGTCAAGTGTCTTGCCCAAGGACACATTGACATTAAACCCTTTAACAACCCATTGATGATCAAGCAACTCCCCAAACTCAGCCACTGACATCTTACACTACCCAAGACAATACTTAGGATTTTTCAAGCCTTATTAATTACAAAGAGATATGAGAAATTAAAACACGGACAAATGTGAAAAAGGTCAAGTGTTTTAGAAGAATCAACTTACTCTAGGGACAGCATACCGCAGACTGGTAATGGTACATGAACTGGGCTGCTCAAGTCTACAGCCTGCTAAGTGACGTTTTTTTTGAGGGAGACACCTTGGGCAAAACCAGACTCATCGGTGAACAAGCCATCTGCCACAATCAAACAGACATACGTAAGGAAGGGGAAGCGTGGGGTGATTTTTGGGACTTCCCCTTTTTAATTATCCTGTTGGGATGATTTCCAATATGTTCCCTCTCCAAAACAAAGAAAAGATTTAGGGCACTCCAAAGACATATACACAATCTAAAAAAAACGCTGCACATACAGAGATCGAGGGTTGGCTTAATGTGTCATGAGGGTTCGTCAAGATCACAGCGGGGTCACAAAAGGATTAGCTCAGTTTTGGAGGGGGGTTGTTGGGGGCGGTGGGGGGGAGTAAGAGTGTATGGTGACAGTTGATGTAGAGGCGCATAGAGAGTACCTGTAAGATGACAATACCATAAGGTCAGAGGAATGTGTCAGTGAATAAACACACACACATGCTGTCCACACACACGCACATTCACAGATAAACACACTCATGCAAATGCACCATGCCTTTATAGCACCATCTGTCCCATCCTGCAGCCTCGCTGTAAGCTTGGAGGTGAACTGTTGCTCATGTCACTGCACATGAGCATAAACACACGCTCACGTACACATACACAGGCTAAATCATGCTGGCTCACTCACACGTGCAATTTTGCAGAAAAAGACGAGAATATGTCAAAGTGACACACACATATGCACGCACGTGTCCTGATCCTTTGATCTCATTAAGAGCTGGGCTGCACGCCGAATCCCTGCTTTGCTGGCAAACTTCAGGACACATGTTATCAGCTCTGAGTAACATTTTACACCCTCTACTCCGGCTTATGCTGCTGCTATAAATATGGTAAATACCAGGGGCTGTTTTAGAAGTTTGGGGGCAAAAGGCAAAAACCAGTACAAGGCCCCTCCCCCTTTGGCTAAAAGGGATCACAGCTTGTAAACAACATATTTTAATGCTTTTTTTCATGGCTTGTAAATTACAGAAACTCAGAGATCCAGATTTCATATTTTGACCTATAGAGGGAGAGAGCACTGTGTATTGTATTGTGTTTGCAATGTTGGCAATATTTGGACCAGTGGATGACACTGGCTGGAAACACGGCACACTAGATTCATGAAAAAACATTAACAACTTTTTTGTAACTGAGACAATGTTAGAAGTGTGCTAACAAATTATTATTTTTCCATCAATTAAATTACATTTTCTAATCTGATTTGCTGAAATTAAGTTTAAAATTTCACAAGTATGTGGTTCATTATTACGAAAGTGGGCAAAGATATGGAGGGAAATCTTTTAAAACCTTGCCAGTATTTTAACCCAAAAGAGAGAATACATACATTTCACAAATAGGCTGGTAATGTTTGACACTGTTAGGCTGGTGGATGAAATACACATATGTTGGCCACATGAAATGAAAGCAAAACAATAAAGAACAAACAAATTAACACAAAAAGTGATTCTATATTAAAAATAGTTGAAAATTGCAAGCAGTCTTCCTAATGCTGACTTAATTGCACAAGTAAATTGGCCATAGTTTCATGGAGGGTACAAGCAGTGAGAAACTTTTGCCCCTTGCCGCTTTACTTTTATTCACTTGTTCGACATTTGCTATTGTACTTTAACATCTTATTCATCCAAAATTACAACAGATTAGAAAAAATAGTGTTATATTGTCATTATGGTCACACTTTAACTCTGACACTTTTGAAAGTAATTTCAGAAGAATTTTGGCTATTAAGAGAAGTGGCTGCAGGGACAATTGTGGGCTGCAAATCCCTGTATCCTCTCTTCCATGCACCCTATCTTAAACAGTATTGTGCTCATTCAGTAGATTTCATCCCATGGAACATAATGGATAAGGCCAAAACTCGTGCTCACAACCACATAGGACAATAAAAGACATAACTAAAAGAAATGTGCTCTCTCTAATGAGCCAGATTATATATAATTCATATAAATTCAAATAAAAGACCGTCAGGAATGGATGGACCATGTAAGCGTGTTTCTTGATTTTCTAAAGAGTGTAGGGACCATAAAATAATCTTTGCTGCTTTGTACGTTTTGCAAGGTTTATGTCTGGAACACCAAAAGGGCATCCAAATGACCTCAGTGTTCAAACTGCAAAGACATTTATTTGTACAATTGAGACAATGTGCAGTTCATGTATATTGTGTCTTGATTGTATAAAGTAATGAAAGATCTGTATCTTCTGTTTAATACACATTGTACACATCCACTCTTAACCTGCTGGCTTCTTTACAAAGCAGTTGTTAGTTTCTGAGCTCAAAACTGCAGGATAAAAGTGTTAATCAAATGGCTGTGCTAATTCTTTTCTAGGTGCAATGTGCAGGACTACATCTGGAACAAAGGTACACGATGCGATTGGATGGTAACAGAGTTCCAGGTGATGTGTGTGGTGGTGGGCGTGTCGTCGGTGGTGCTCATCCTCCTCTTCATGATCATTGTGTTCTTTGCCAAGAGGCTGCACCGTCTCAAGAATGAGAACAAGCGCCTTCGCCAACGCAGGTGTGTGCGCAGAGTGTGAACGTATTCCCTGTGAATAACTACACTGTTAAGGTGCAAAGGGAGGGTGCTATATCTGTGTCAGACTAAGTCCTGTAAGATTCTACAACTCCATGACTGGTAAAACATGTTCAATGGAAATGATTTATAGAGCAAAGGAACAGAAAGACAGTGAGAGAGGAGTTAAATGGAGAACAGCAGGAAAAATCTATTTAATCAAATCCAATTTGATTTCCAAGGGATGGTCTTTAGAGAAGATCAAATCTCTTTAGTTTCCACTCAATTATTTATGTGCTCAGAGTAAGATGAAATATTTTGTGAGTAGTGTGTCTACTAGACCTCGTTTTCACATTGTGCATCGCAATGTAGGAATATCTGGACTGGAAATACAATGTACCATCTAATATTCTTCAATATATTACCAAACAATTTGATACGATAGGTTTCACACCTTTTTTCATGTAAATACCAATTTTATTAAGAATAATAGTATTAATATTTAATATTCTGTTTGAGACTGATTTATTGAAAAATTGGTTTATATTGCCAAATTCTGTGCTGGTGCCCTGAAGTGGCTAATTTTGGTCAATAATTTTATTAATAAATATGAACATTTATCATCATGAATGGTATTTGATAAATGACCACATTTTGTACAGTAAACAAATAATAAAATACAATAAAAAAAAACATGATTTAGAAACCATACAACGCTAACTGATAAAGGTACAATATGACTGCAAGATACAAACTATGATATTGCATAATACCATACAAAAAAAAACTATGCCCTCCATTTTGCTCAGATATGATACAGCAGGATATCATGCAATGTGATATGAGACAATACAGTTTAATGCAAATCAATACAATACGGTATGTTATAAAGCACAGTACAAAATAGGAACATAAGTTACAATAAAACATGTCATGAAATGAAACAGTATGAGGGCATATGACATGACATAATACAATTTGATACAATATACATA
Organism: Cetoscarus ocellatus; assembly: GCA_037902135.1. Lineage (NCBI taxonomy): Eukaryota > Metazoa > Chordata > Actinopteri > Labriformes > Labridae > Cetoscarus > Cetoscarus ocellatus. The sequence goes on from JBAMNC010000086.1 coordinate 240,208, forward strand.
ACTGAACAATACGTTATGGTACTACAGGAGACCCTTTAAAGTCATGAGTCCAACCGACACAGTTCAATATGAAAAGTTACAAAAACTAATTTTTACAATACAATACAATATGATACCATATACATTCCATATAATATGCATATGGTATCAAATAATATACAAGACTCTTTTTGATTCAGTATATAACATACAATACTGGCAATGCATTATAATATGATATGATACAATATCATTACAAACATTATTATATGATACCAGCCAATGGACTAAAATGCAATGCCATATGATAAGGTATGATATGACGCAATTGATACTGATTAAAGCCATGCAATTCACAATGTCATACTATCTTATGACATGGTGGATACAAAGGACACAAAATTTTAGATGTCAAAGGACATGGCAGGATATTAGCAAGTCTCATTGTAGCAACCATTGAATTTAGGTAGGCTGATCAAAATGATCTGTTGTAGTTTAAGCCAAGCATCTAAATGGTGAAGTGAATTTAAGTTCCTTTGAATGTTTCACGGTTATTGATGCTAGATGGCCTGCTCAGAGTATTGTAGATCTACTGGGATGACTGCATACAACCATCTCTAATGTTTACAGGGAATCATAAGAAAGAAAGAAAAAAAGCTGTTTTTCCAAAAAAATGTGATAAGTGAGTTGATAAATAAATGCATTTTAATTTGTTTTTATTTCTGCATTTATATTTATGTAGTATTCAGTTACACAGAAAACCAAAATATTTCTCTCTCTTTGCCCTCCTGCAGTAAATTCCGCCCACAGAGCAGTGAGCCGCAGACAGACGGACTCTCAGTTTCCACAACGGCCGACGGCTCGCAGCCAAATGTAAGGAAACTGTGTGACACCCCTCCGCCCGCTCCTCAAGCTCATACACACAACCTGGCGTACTATGACAACATTATCTGTCAGGTACGCCCCTACTACCCTCGTGTTTACCCTCCTTCTCTCAGCCTCTGTTTACTTAAGCGTCTCTGTCTCATCAATTGCATACAAAACTTCTGTCCTTTGCCTTTTTTCCTATTTGATCACAATGTCCTCTCCTGTGTTTTCTTTCTGCCTGTTTAAAACGTGACCCAAGTTTGTGCATCTATCACCTATTTTCTTTTTCTCTGACTGACTTATCCAGTTAAACACATATCTTATCCATATGGTAATTTTAAGGCAACAATATGTAATTTTTTCACTGTAAAATGATAGTTCAAAGTTGATCTACTTGAACAATTAACTTCTATAGGGAGATTGGGTGTCTATCCCATCTATCTACTGTATCCATCCTGCCACAGAGTGCCCCAGTCAATGTCTACAGAACTATGTAACTTAGGTGATGGGCCACTTTTTCTTGTAAGAAAGGTGAACCAGTGCACACACCAGAGTTAAGCTAAAAAGAAGCCAGAGAGCTTGTCACGGTGGTGTCTGATACATGGGCTTCGGCTGAAAGAGGGAAGAGAATGGGGGTGGATAAACCAAAAAAGAATAACAGAAAGTGATTGAGCAAGAAGCCGGACAAAAAGGTGGTGTCTCCAAGATAAAAACGCAGCTTCAAACTTGCTAGATCAATGTAGTTAAATCCAAAGAAGTGGAACTTAAGCAGACCTTAAGATAGCTGAAGAATGGCTACAGCCTGCTAGTTTATAGTCAAATTAACCAAGCAAATTCTGCAAAACTCATGTTACTCTTCAATCAAATGGACATGCTATAAGAGAAATTCTCTCCCTGCACAGTGTTTGCAGTCAAATTTGGACCAAATAGTTTTCTAAACCAGGCTGATAACATGTTTACTTACACTTAAAGGTTTATCATGGGATATGTGACTTTCATTGCCTCTGAGGCCAGCCCTGGGTGTACACTTTCTGTACTGCAGCCTTTTAAACTGCCACATTTGGTTCACTTGTCAACACTAAAGGTTGCTATGAAGTCACATGTTTGGAACCTTATGAATGTATCTTGACTAGAGCTAGATGGTAAACTACTTTAACAATGAGACCAGTATTGCTTCTGCCATAAAATCAATTTTTGCAACACCATCATCACTAGTTGAAACACACATGCTGTGTTGTTGTGCTCATGGAAGACTTAATGGATGTCACACCGATAGTCTGACACCCAGGCCCACCCACAGAACTGGCTGGGCCCCAAAAAGGACAAGAAAATAGGCCCTCTTCAGATTTTTAAACAATATCAATATGTTGGAAATGCAGATGACCACATGGTTATTTTTTACACCCCATGAGTTGGCTGTATTCCTTAAATGGCTGGCCTTGTTAAAAGGTGGCCTGTGGTTTTTTTGCTCCATGTCATTTCACACTCTCTCCCAAACTTTCAATTCTCCCCACTGTCCTGCCACTCAAATAAAGGCAAAAAATTCCTCGTATAACACATATAAAAAAGTTAAGAATAAGTAGAGTTACAGCTGGTAACATTCGCCCTCTGGGCAGCTTTAGATTTAAAAAAAATGTTGCAGGTCCAGGCATGGTCGAAAGCACCAAACATTATTGTGTTATATGTTAAATTTAATTGCCCCATCCACAACATTAATTTAACAAAAATAAGGATAACGTCATTTAGTTGAAGAGGGTTTACGCTTTAAAACAGACAACAACAAATAAAATGATTTTCTTCTGCTTTGATAAAATGTTGAGTATTTAGGTTGAAAATATTAGGAAAGACCATGGGTTTGGCCCCAGAACTTCCCCTTTATTGCCCCTTATCACCAGCCTTGATGACACTACTGTACCCTGTTAGGTGACTTGTTCTTTGCCACCTGCCATGTCCTTAAAGTTTTACCACCTTCTGGCTGGACAGTTGCTTTCAGAGACTTTCGATGTGCAGTAAAGCTACACGAACTGAACTTATACATATTGTTGCTTTAAATCCAAACTTTCTTCTTGATATATCCACCTGAACTTGTGAATGTACAGTATGTGCGTGTTTAATGCTTTTCACACACACATGGATCCCCCTCAGAGGCGATCAGCAGCCGGCTATACCTGGGGTTATAAACCCAGAAACCCTTATAACCACTTCCAGGTATGTACAGTGTAAAACTCTAACATGATCTGCTACAGTTCTTCCTCCCTTGGCTTTGCTTTAAATTTATCCACCATGCAAACTCTAGTCACCAGATCTCGGCTCTCCTCTTTTTTGCAAACCTCACCTACAGACACTTCTCCTCCATCTGATCATTTTTCACTTGATTTTACAACACGCTCAGTGGGTGAAATAATCAATTGTCTCCTGCAGGGCTTCCAGTAGCCAGTTGTTCCTACTCTTTGTTCCTCACCTGTGCCTCTACAGCTTACTAAAAAGCTAAACAAGAAACATGGACTCCATTTTGTTTTAACTGCTTGCTCGACTCATGTGCCAATAAAGCTCTGACGGCCATTTTAGGGTCCCCGTGCAGCAGGTTTCCCATTTTCTACCCTCCTGCAGGCTGTGCATGTAGTGCCTCAATGAAGCCTTTTTCATTCTCTAGCAGCATGTGTGTGTGCGCCTGCGTGTCCTTGAATACAAATGTGTATACATTATTTCTTTTTTATCTGTGTGTGTTGGTGTTGGGGGTTGTGTTTGCAGGTTGATTTATGTGTTCCCCTGTTTGGTATTCATAAATCATACACATTCAGGGTTACTAAGCAAACATACAGGGTTACTGATGACTGAATTAAATTCTAATCTCATTCTCAAGACAGAAGAATCTTGCTGAGACAGGTGAATGTAAACTGAGATTGACCATTTAAGTCTAAGAGATCAAAACCAACAAAGCCATTTCTCTCATGTGCTTCAACTTTTTTTTTCTGCTGTCCCATGTTGAAAGGGAGTTGTCCAGAGTTGCCAGTGTAACTGATCAATCATGCCCTACTTCCTGCCTGCTGTGCCTCTGACCTTCATGTGTCTGTAATGAGCCAATCGATCAATGGATTGAACATTTACAAACTAACACATGCACATGTTCACAGACACAATAGCTCTGTTGTCACACAAACACAGCTCACTCACAGATGACTGCATTCATTTCCTGCATTTAATGAATAATATCTAGAGACACTGAAGTTGTACTGTGGGGTTTAGGGATACTTACACAAAGCCCACGGTTTTGTTTTCACAAACTTGGCCATTGGAGTGCTTTTTAAAAATATATTTATATTCCATTCTGAGGCATTTAGGGAAAATTTATTTTTTGTAATTGAGGAGAAAATACTATTTTTTCATTCCTAAACAATTTATTTATTTCAAATAAATACTTTTACATGAACATCTTTGGTGCAGTTTATGATGTAAAATTAACAAATCTGACCACCAAACATCCGTAATTATTGAAATACGGTCTATTTTTGGAGCCGTCACTGGACAAAACATAATGTGACGTAATGTAAGTCCACTTGTTTTGGGGCATTAAGGCTTGTATGGTTTGTGTCCAACAGTCATCCAGCTGACTTCAGCAATGCTGATGTTCTTGGAGTTTATGTTCCAACTACAAAACCTGATGAATTTTGTGCACCAGCAGTAATTAAGTTACACTGTATTACATCACCCATGAGACTCAATTTAAAGTATTAATAAGCTCAAATATTATTGATTTTTGGTTTCGGGAAATTTTAACTATCTTCACCCCTACTCCCATCACAGATTAGAAGAATGATAGGTCCCTAATATTGTGAATGTTGGTGCAAGTTGCAGCGCCTCCTCCCTAAGTAACGATGTGATATCTTTGCCCAAATTTAGCACATAGCTACTCATGGCAGGAGTTTACTGAACTCTGTGCACTGATTCCCAATCACAAACGCAGTAGCCATTATACAGGGAGAAAGAGCAACAATAAAAGCTGCTTTGACTCAAAACTAAAATACAACAATTCTCATGTACATAATACATTTTTTATATTGTATATACATATTGAATCATGGACATCATACCGAATGGTTCAATATTTTTTTCAGAATTGCATCCTTGGTGCTGTGCAGTACATATTTGCCAGAATAAAAACCTAAATGGGACAGTCATGTCACAATGTGTAATAATTAAAATATCTGATCAATGTGCAGTAACAGTAACAATTTGACTTTATTTATTTACAGAAAATTGCAAACCAAAACCTGTCTTTTCCTTTAGTCCAAAAATCCACAAGCAAACAGGGTCCATTGTAAAATCCAAAAATGGGGTAAAAACATGTCTAGGGCAAACACCCTGAGGGCAAGATTCAGAGAGTGAAACAGTAAATACAGACAAACTGAATTCTGAACTTTAACGATAACAGTTCACACCAGGGGACAGTGGAAAAGGGAGGCAAAATACATCAGAAAACATAAAAACTACAAAAATTAAAAAAAAAAAAAAAAAAAAAACTTAAAAAAATGCTTAGATGACATCTTGCAAAAACCAAACAATATAAATTTCTGCTTTAATACCTCAACAAATAAAGAAGTATTTGCATCATCTTTTTCTTGTGTTCAATTATCAAAAAAGCAAAACAAACTGTTAAAACTGAGACATTGATGATGTTTAGTACAGCTTAAAGATGTGCAGAAGTTCATTTTCAATTTTGATTGATTCACTCCCCTCAAACACACATAACTGGTTGATGTTGTGGTTGTATTGTCTCATTTGCAATGGATTGTAAACAATCCAACATGTTGTTTGCTTAAAATGTAGGACCGTGGTTGGACATAAATATGCATATGTCTTATTTACATGCCATGAAACCTTGGCTAGCTGTTGGTCATTAATATCGGGACAAAAAAACAATGAAGCTGCCACTTAGCCAGGGAGGCAGTTTAATACAATTGTCAGATATGCAATAATAAGTTGCTGTAGAGGTAAAGATCTGTACATTAATGGACAATTCAAGTATCTTTTATAAACTTATATGAACAGAGGGGGCTGTCTAATCTAGTCCTTATTTGGCTGATGCCAGTAGCTCAAACAGTACTGCTTTAAAGAGCCATTTTATACCAAATACACTATTTACTCTTTTCTTTGAAGCCATCCAACCTTGATTTTATTCAGTCAATTGTGTGTACAGAGGAAAATTAGGAAATTGACTTTTTGATTTTTCATTAATTGACATTTCTTCCATGTCTCTGTAAAATGGAAAAAAAATGAATAAATACCTTAAAAAATCCGATCCTGAACCCAGTATACTGACGGTATGTAATTGTATGAGTTGTTTTCCTATTGCAATTACATCAGAAAAATCAATGCCAACCCAAAAGAAATTGCTATTATTCTTTCATCATTTATTATGGACAAATAGCACGTAAAACAAATAGATTTAGGTCTTAAGATAATTTTAGCAACAGCATGATGCTCACTGAAAGCAAAATAAATAATGGCACATGAATAAAAGTGCATTCCCAAACAATGATACATTTAGGAAAGATAATCTCCGACTCTTTAAGGACAAAGGTCATGTTCACACAAGATACAAAATTCTATGCTGTGTGATTTCAGGGGCTCTGAAATGAACACAAACATACTCAGGCGGCTTTATAAAGTTGTCCTTTTGCCTTCATTACCCGGGCTAAATCTACTGACCACATTATGACTTGTCTTATTGAGTAAAAGCAGCTGCTCTCAGGTTTGTGCTGGCATTTCCGTGCAGTACTTAAAGATGAGTGACACTGACTTCACCAGTGCTCTAAATGTCAGGTCGAGAGGCTAAAAAGCCCCCACGGACACACAGGCAGAAATGCAGTTTTGTAAATGTCAGAGGTCCAGGATCACTGTTCATGGAAACGCTGAGACATTATTAGATGGGAAGAAAGGGTCCAAGCAAACAGGTTTGGTTTGCGCCAGCAAGTGACCTGTTTTATAAATCACAGCTTTCCGAGATTTTTGTCATTTTTTGTGCAAGTGAAATGATGTGCTTGTATGTGTGTTGAACACAGCAATTTCATGGGATATTATGGGGAATTGGTGTTTATATTATCAATAATATCATGGAGACATAGTTTTCTGTTTTTAGATCAAATTAATGCAGGACTATTACTGATAGACAGGCTCAAGGCTATAGACCAAAACACATCTTACTATTTTTTTAGGTAAACAGCATTACACTACATTACTTGGCCCATGCCACAGAAAATAAGTTCCTCAACACATTTAACATGGAGCACACAAGACATGATTTTCCAAAAAAGCAAACAAACATAGATAATGAGAGGCATTGTGAGCTGAGCCCAGGAGAGTGAGTGCAGCTGTGGCCTTGACATATGATTTTAATTTTCTGGTATCTGGTATGAAGTTCAATTTTCTGGTATCATGTCAACCCTAGTCCTCTCTTTTGTGTCTGTTGTATCCTTGTGTCCCAGAAAATTGACATGTCAAAGTTTCTTTCCAAACAAAACTGCCCCCATTTATTTGTCTGGCACAGAAACTTGAGCAGATTTTGGTGCAGAAATTATCTTACACCAACTCCCAAGTGTGATTCATGAAAAGTGAGTATTTGGCAAATCCCAGCAAATGAAGGACTGTGTTGATAAATGTGGCGGCTCAAAACGATCATCATTTAATAAAGCATGCCGCTAATTATTCACAGCCAAGCCAGGTAATTACAACATGGAGGTCCGGATGCGATTAAAAGAGAAAGAATATTTCTGAGCTGAGGCCTGAAACTTTTAAAGGAGAGGAAAAGAATCAAATATTGTTGTATAGTCTTAAAAGTGAGATAAAGGGAGTTAGAGACATTACGTCTGCAAATGGACACTAGAGGTCTGTTTTTATCAACTAATTTTTACATATCATTGACTAGTTTGGATTGTTTGTGAGTAAATCTTAAGTGTGAGGCAAAAAATATGATAAGGCCCTACAAGAATATAAAAATATGATTGTGTGTGTAACATAAGCAGAAGGCAACAGCAAATACCTTGGCCTCAGAAGAATACAAAGACATGAATGAGTGTGTGTAATTTAAGTTTGAGGCAAAAAAAAAATCACAAGGCCTCACAAGAAAAGAGAAATATGTCTGTGTGTTTGAGACAAAAACAAGTTATTAGGCCCCAGAAGACTACAAAAATATGAATGTGTGTGTAATTAAAGCTGGAGGCAAAAACAAATTGCTAGGACCCCAAAAAATATTGAAGTGTGAAGAAAGTTCAAAATGTAACAAAATTTCTCTCAACAGGATGAACCGCACAAGCAAGAGGACCCAGTCAAATCCCCGAAGGAAGAGGGCTCCATGAACATCCTCAACTCTCACTCCCCCAAACATGAGAACAACCGCCCCATCTCCGTCCCCCACACCCCCAACAACACAGAGGAGAATGCTGAGGTAAACATGCTCCAGAACAACCTGGTATAAAACCACCACCACCACCGGGCAAAGTGTGCAGCAAGAAAAGACCAAAAATATAAAATGCACACACCTTTAATGAGAAATAATGATAGGATGACATTGTTTACACCATGTAAAGTGCACATTGTGGGTTTTTAACAGTCCAATCAGGCCCTTAACGCTAAATTAAGCACAAGATGAATTCATAGACACAACTTGAGAAGCACAATAGTCCTGTTTACACGGCCGCCATGCCAACGCTCATCACATAGTGGCGCAGCTGCCTCCTTTCCTTCCTCCACCTGCCTCTAACGCTGGACTAAAACCTCTGGCTTGGACCAACTAATGAATGACTCTCCTCTCTACTGATGCCCTGCCTTGGTCTTTTTGGACCAATGAACTCTTGCCCCCTACATTGTTTCCTTTTCCTCTTTCCTTCCAAATAAATCCCCCTCTCCCTCCTTCCCTTTGCCTGCCCCGCCTTATACTGTCTTTCTCTCTCTCTCTGCTCGCATGCATTGGTGTTATCGACGAAAAAAGTGTCTGAAAATTTTCAAAAAGTGGAAATCAAGTGAATATGTATTTGCGAAATATTCCTGTTTGCTGATAAGTGGATATGTCTAGATTATATGAGGTCAAAGTAATTGCTTGGAGTTGATATTTGAATCTATATACATATATATAACACACGCTGTGTCTTGGTTTTCAATGTGATTTATAATACTTTAATGTAACTTGAGGTTCTTTTGTACTTTTTTGGGTAAACATGGAGGATTATAGTTCACAGTTGTTGGAATAAATCTTTTTAATTTAACCCAGCTCATCCCTGTGTGTTGCTATGAGCTCTAATTTTCCCAACAGCCTCTTGCTATCTCTTGCTCTCTCTCTTTATCTCCCGCTCTCTCTCTCTTTTTCTTCCTCGCTCTCCGTCTGCATGTCCGCTCATGATGAAGCGAACTACTGCCCAACCACTCCCATGCTAATAATAACCTGAATGCACGGGCTGACCCTGCTTTTTGTGCTACAGTAGGCTGCTTGCAGATTACACCACACAAACGATATATATATATATATAGAGAGAGAGAAAGAGAGGGTGAGAGAGAGAGACAGGGAGAGAGAGAGAGAGAGAGAGAGAGAGAGAGAGAGTTCAGCACCATGGACAGCTCTCAAAAACCAACTGAGACTCCCAACAGAGAAACTGTTTTATTCTTCACCACTTATCCATTCCTGTCTGTATTTTGTCAAGGAAGAATATGTCTATGTTGTTAAAACATTATTCAGTATGGAAGTCCTGAGCAGACATACATCAATGCACTCTATTCACACACTTTTTCTGTCATTCCAAGTCATTTCCTGGTTGTTTCTTGCCATTTCAACATATCTGTCTTGCATACCAAGATGAAAAACAAGTATTCACTCTTAACATACTGCATTTCAGAAACAGCCCCTAATGGAAAGACGAACAATCAGAGTTTCTGCTAAAAAAGGCCCTTACAGCGTCGCTATGCCAAGACGGAAGGGGTGAAAGACAAGCTCACAAGCAAACATTGAGGAGAACATGAAGGGGCAGGAAAGGGGCAGGTGTGTCTCTGCATTAGGGATGGAAGATAATCTCAATGTGGCACTATATCATTGTCCTGGCAGGTACAAGCTGACTATTGCATGGTATTAACATTTTTATCTGAAAATGTGGCACTTCAAGCAGATTTCTCTATTGATTTGACTCAGCATGGTAGTACTTCAAGCCTCGGACTGGCGGCACCTGACAGATAAATGAGACTTACGTTGGAGTGAGGTAACAGTAAAAGGTAATGGGCCAAAGAAGTGGATTACAGAAAGTGAAGAAGGGACAATCATCCTTACAGCTAACATATTTTGTACGGGGTTTCATCTTGACTGCAATGGAAGATACAAAGTTGTATGACATTGCAGAAAAACATGGGTCTTTCGAAACTTTGGGAAAGAACTACACTACCCACAATCGTTGAGTGGCACAGTGACGTTTCAAAATGTTTAAATCTGTTGTTACAGTGGATATATTTACCACCCCTGCAGCTGCCACCTCTTAAGATTACCATTGTTTTTGACAACAGAGACTTTGAATGGGGATGTTAACTTCTGAAACTGCAGCCGCTGAAAAAGTGAAAGGTCACTGAACAAAAATAGGAGTAAGCAATGCTTACATCACCTGTCACAACATCAGTCAGTTGAAAAATTCAGTTGCAGTAGCTGGGTATCAGAGGACAGCGACTACGCATTTTCCAGTCAAAATCCTTTGTACACAAATTTCAAGATCTGGACCCATATTGATCAACAAATCTACTAAATACTTATTTGTATATTTATTTTGTAGCCTAAAAAAGCTCTTAAAGAAGTGCGGCTGTCATGACACTGTAATGTCGGAGTGGAGTCACATTGCTTAAAAGTGTTGCACATTGCATCATTTTAGGCATGTTATGTTTAATAAGACTATCAGCATCCTTCTTTACTCTGAAATCCTGTGACCGTCAAGGGAAATAGACTTTTCTGACCTTATTTTGAAAGGCAGCATGTCATGTTGTGGTCTGACCCATCACTGTGACCAAACCACTGTTTTGGTTTAAGATTTCCATAAAATGTTCCTGTTGATATGTAAAAACATTTTTTGACAGCAAAAAACAACAAAGAATAAGCCTGAATCTTGAAAAAGAAACACAAAGAACTTTGGTAAAATTTAGTAAATTAAATGTATGGATGCACGTCTGCTCAGGGCTTTTGTAGTTCACCATCATTATTGGCAAAAAACACTCACATTTCTCATGTGGTACTGCATCACATCATCATTTCAGTTTTAACTCACATCTCATTCCATCAGTTATGTACCTGAATGTTCATCATTATGTCCTGTTTCATTTGTTTAAGTCTAGTGTTGATTATTTGTGACTGTCAACTGTCCTTTACCCACGGATGGATTACTGATAGAGCCCACAGGGCACATGATGAAGCGGTCTAAGTTGATATGTCCTTTTTACTTTTTAAATAAAAAAAAAAATCAGGCATCAAAAGTTAAAGCTCTGCTCCAGAAAGTATAGTGAGAACAGTTTAGGTTTTGTAGTTTGTGTAGTAATAGCATAGCAAGAGCTAAATCCAGATTTTCAGGAATAGTTTTCAACAACAGCCTTAGAGAAGCATTCAAATCCCATATAATCAATAACGTTATACTGACCTAGTTTCCAAAGTGGTGTTTGGATAGTAATGATGCACAAGCTTCAAGGCATTTTTCCTGCTCATTCAGCTTCACTGCTTTTATTCACTCTCTTGGACCCTACACTGACGACTCGGTATAAAAACAGCAGACAGCCAAAGATAGTGACTGGCTTGTGATCAGACAGGTTCATTTAGCAGCTAAAGGGACAGTGATCTCCCTCATGAGTGTTAAAATGCTAACAGAGAAAAAGAGGGAGAACCAACGTTCACCAGGGACTACGACAATGATTTCAGTGATAATCTGTTAGGAGGCAGTGTTAAAATATGATTTTTCCACATATTAAGGACCAGTGTGCAAGATTAAGAGGGACATATTAGTTTTAAATGGAATAAAATATTTTTAAGTTTTCCATTAGTGTATATACTCCTGATTTAAAGAATCGTTGTGTTATCTTACTGCAATTAAAGTCTTAGAGGTCACCTTAAGAGAAATACAAAAAATACATCACCACAGAAGCAGTCATTGGTATAATCCATGCATTATCTTAAAAGGAGCTGTTCATGCTGTTTCAAAGTTGTGCCATCATTGCAAGCTATACACGCCACTGGTCTTAGCGCGGCAAATCGAGGAAACTGTCAAAACTGCAATATGTATAATTAAATCCTCAGTAGAAATATGTTCATATCTATTGGTTTAATATTGATCCTGTCTGACAAACTTCAATCTGTTTTCATGATGAAACATGAAAGACACTTTTGGCATTGTAGGAGAATTACACCAAAAGAAATGATCCAGAAAAAAACATTCATATCAGTAATCGACTTATGTCTAGGTCAGACTGCACAGTTTATGCATGATTACGGTCCGACCTGACAGTCGTAGTGTTTCGGGACTACTTGGCCAAGAAAATCGGTGGCTTCATCTCGTGTAATGTGTCATAGTGGCCAACAACAACAGAGCAGTCTGGGACAACTCATGACTCCACAACAGAGAGTCTAGCATGTTTGATTTTTGTCCTGCCTCCTCAAAGTTGTTCCCTAACATCAGAGACATTGACCAATGAGAGCACAGGGAGCTCTGCATGTGCTACAATCACTGATGTAAACAGACCAAAATTGATGACTGCTAGACAGAGATAAAGTTAAGTAAAGCTCTGAAAACATCTATGTCTCCATGATATATTGTTGAGGGATTACTCCCAGGCAGTAAAAGGAGAAATGTTGGAGACAAAACGCTGAACTGTTTGTCTCCAACCTTAGTACCTTTGAGAGAGACAGCTTGAATTTATTGTAAAACTAACATGTTAGTCATCATAAGGGTTGGAAAGATAAGCACAAGTATAGTACTCTGGACACAGTCTGTTTGTTTGCTGTCTTCAGTGTCAGCCCTCTGTCCAATGTCATCACATTGGTCATTATATGCAGTCAGTTTTTATTATGCAGTCTGTTATGCTTGTCAGACAAGTCACAGTGTGATTTTATTGTTCTGAGATTACCTAATCCAACATGGAAACATATCCAATGGAAAAAAATCTGTAGTCTGACCTTGGCATTAATTGTTATTTTCAATTACCAATTGTATTGGTATTGACCCTGATTTTTTACAATCACTAAGTAGCCTTAAAACAAATAAATAAAAGAACAGATCTTCAGTTGTCCCAAATAAAACAAGAAAAAAATGGTCTAAACTGCAAAAGTATGTTTGCCACATTTTAGTGTTGACCAACAGAATCAAGAGGTACTTAAACTGTAATAAACTTGGTATATATCCTAAAACAGAAGCAAATCAGAAAAAATTAATCTATCAAAAAGTAAAAGCAATCACATGCACACTGTCAAACTGCACTGATATATTGGTTATGTTATATAACCAAAATGTTTCCACGGTATTTTTGCAATTTAGCCATTCCTTTCTTTGTCTCCTCCGTTACTATGGGTCATTGACCTGGCCAAACAGATAGACTGTTGTATATTTTGGCAAGATATATTTCAAGGCCAACTGAGAAAAATCCCATAGATGTGTTTGGAAAGAGTGGAACTTTAAAAAAAAAATAGAAAGTTATTTGATGAATGTAACGTTCATCAAGGGCCAGTCACCATTCACTTCAGCATAACTACACCATGCTTGTAACTACCACCTCTCTAGGATACTGTTTGGTCTGGTCATTTTCAACAGGAAACAAATGTGTTAGCTTGAAGCTTTGCAAGAGGGTTGTTTTTGGTGACAGACACGGAATCTGGCAAACTCTGCTGCTTTGCAGGGCTATAGGTCATTAAACTTAAAAAAGCTTTTTCCATAATGAAATAATCAAAACACATGAGATATTTCATTTTTTACATTTTCAAGTGGATAATATTATAATCCTGAAATGATGACAGTATTTGAAATTTCAACAGTTGACCTTCATTTTATGCTGATCAAAACAATGAAAGTTCCAATCATGACTGCCCTAGACCTCTTTGGATGTCATGATGCTGATATTATCATTGATTGATTTTAACAAGTAGCATATCTAGCTTTAAAACTTTAGTTTTAATTTAACTCTTAATCCTTCGCACTGGTCCTCCAGACACAACTCCATTGGCCCAGTGTCCTATTCTTTATCCATGCCTTTTGTACTTTCATTTCATTTTTTTCCCTCTGTGACTGTTTCTACATTGTTGCCTTTTTCTCCACTTATAATATTCCGACATTAGAATGGAGTCACTATTGGCCTGGAAGTGCTCCTCCCAAAAGAGGCCAAGCTCCACCCTGAGACCAACGCACCCCTTCAGTATGATGTCTTCCTCTACAAGGTCCCCAACAGTGGAGAATTCACCTCCTCTCCAGGTCAAGCTCCTCTGACTCATAGCATCGACTCCTACTCCTCCCACCCTATTCCCAGAACACCCAAGTCGTCCAAATCACCTGAAACACCCAAGACGCCCAAGTCACCAAAGGTGCCCAAGTCACCCAGATACATCCAGGAGCACAGTCCTCGGGAGCCCTTGTCTAAGAGGCATTCCTCACCTTGCCGCCATCCTTCACCAAGTCGCCACCCATCACCTAGTCGCCACCCATCACCCAGCCGTAGATCTGAGCCCGGCTGCTATTCCTCCCCCACCTGCCATCCACCCCCCCATCCTTCCCCCTCCTCACCTCTTTTACGGAGGCCCAGGGGTCGGTCACAGGGTCCCAGCTCAGAGCATGAGGAAGTTGGGAAAAAGGTGGCCCATATTCGTCCATCACCCTCCTCTCCTCACCTAACCCAGCCTCCGCCATCGCCATCCAGGGGGAAATACAGCCCGGCCAGCACTCGGTCCCTCCCACCGCTGTCCTAACAGGGCCCTCACCCTACCAGGCATCTACACAAACGCACAAACATCCGTCAGAGTTTGATAACTACAGCAATCATGCTTTAACTTCGTATTAGTGATTTATAGATTATTCATCCCTCCCCATGCCACCACATGTATTTCAACTTTTAAGACAAGTATGACAACTTGCCTTTATCCATGGAGCCAGAAACTGGGACAACTTACCACCACAACCTCTCAAACTCAGACAGACCAAAATGCACACAAAATCCCGTGTGGTTACAAATATCCACAGATGTAAATAACAATTTCCTAATGCTCAGGTTTCTGCTCAATAAGCACAACATGAATGGCAAGGCTCCATGTGAACATGTTCTCCTTGCAAGGTGCCAATATCAGCGACTGCTGAAGGTAGAGGTCAAAAAGGGTTTTTTAGAGGTTTACCGCAGTAGCCTTAGTGTTTTCACTGCTGTATGTAAATGTTTTGCTATAAAGTGTGTAAGATTATTTCATGTTTTCACAGGCTTTTGGTATGTTTTTCATGTTTCTAATCCTCAATAAATAATATAATGAAGTGTGAGTTGTTGTTTTCTTAAGATGGGGGTTTTAATAATAATTCTGATGTACTGGAACACACTAAAGATAGGAGATAGTGGTCTGGCTGCATGTTGAAAGATAATATGGGCTCTACTGCCCTCTTGTGTACATAGTAAACATCACACTATGAGGAATAATCATATTCTATACAGGTACAGTTTTAAAATGATAACAAGGCCTAAAATCAGAAAGAAGACATCACGTTGACCTAATATGTCCCTCAAAGTCTTTTTTTATCTGCTATTGTCTGTCTTTTGTCGAAAACATGAACTGCAGGGTGTTTGCCTCCCACATGACACTTGCAAATCTCATCCAGTTAGTCTCTTTAACCTTTGCAACTCCAAACATATTTTTTTTGTTTTGCAACAATAAAACCTTGACCTGGTCGAGCACAACTGAGTCAAGACGTTGTTTTATTCAGGACAACTTGGGCTGTCAGAAAATCTATGCTGAAGTGTTCATGTATTAAGAATTGTATGACCAAAGAGACAAAACAAAAAAATCAAAATAGAATTTAGATTTAACAGAACTTGTTAAAAATCACAAACAAGTCAACAATGAACAAGCGTTTTTGCATATGAATATGGTTCCCTTAAGCCTTTAAAATTAGGAATAAAATAAAAGTATACAAAGAAACTCACAACAAAAATTAATTACATATTTACATGCATTCCTTAAGATATTTTTTCATGTCATAAAATTATTTGTCTCATTCTTAGAAGTAGTTTCTGCCACAAATGTTACAAAGGGCCACATCATTTTAGGAACTGATGGGTAACTATCATAACTACTATTTTGTTGCTCCTGATTGGACAATGCTGTCAAGAAAACAACAGAAGTCAAATTTGGGAGCATCTGACTGGTCAGCAGACTGGTCAAAAACTGTGTAACCCTCTGGTGGTTTTGAGCTCGTTCTTCTTACAGGTGCAGCACTGCTTGGAGCCTTTTCAGCCACCTCACTGACTATGGTCAACTACCTGATACAGCCCAACTTCAAAAACACTGAATCTTGTTTTTTTAAATACTTCAAATCCTTTTAAATTATAACAACTAAAAATGACTTACTAAAGTCAACCAAATGCTGAAAACTAGGGTTGGACAACAAACTCTGCTCTCTGTTCTAAACTTAATATGTATTAAAACAAAGACAGCTCTCTACTCCTGTCTTTTTACTTTTTGAATGCATTTTTACAAGGGCGATAATAAAACAGGAACTAATCAAAGTAATGCAGAGTCTCTCTGTAGTTGACTATTGAGAGTCCTCATAATCAATTTACCTGAGCAATTTGGTTGTCATGGCTGATTCCTGATTATTAAAAATCAGAAATGCTTGCCGTTGGGTCCCTCATGGTTTTTGTAGTCCCTGTTAGCAGTTAGTTAGCAACTGTTGTTTTAAACACACAACAGCGGTTTAAGACCTCATCATCAACATCAACATCAACATCAGAAGCATTTTATTATTTCCCATTAAACATTATTATCTCATGTGTGTGTGTTCACCATGAACCTTATTTCAGACACTTATCCAAACCAGTATTCTAAATCCCATTTACTCTGGGGGGTTGGGAACCAGGAAGTGCTAAATGCTAACTCTCTTCTGTGTTTTTGGACTCATTCCTCTGTGAGCTACCATTTTGGAGTAGACATCAAAGTGACTTCACAGTGGATGTGTATGCATACTTTTGGCAAAAAATGCGGTTTAAATACATAGTTAATACAAAAATACCACTTAAAATGCTGATAAAAAGGTAAAAGTGTTTTAATGTGCCAAGATATCTTTGTAGGGGTAGGAAAAAGTATCTCTTTAAATCATCCTCACCAACACTCCTTAGAGTAAATTACAAATGTTCATGGTCATATCAAAAGTAGCAAAGCAACTGCATGCTTGTTGAGATTTACGCTGTCAAAAAAATAATGAAATGCTTAGTTGAATAAACAACAGAATTAGTGCTCATATTACTGTAAAAGGTATGTACATTGTCAGTATGTAAATGTACATGGATGAAATCATGAGGATATTTATTCATAATGATTGCAGTGTGCCACATTTTTAAACCCAAGTGTGCACTTGTTTCTACATTGACAGCTCAAGTCCAGCGGTATGAGGTCTGCATCTCAGAACTGCTTTTAAATGTTCATGTATTTTAGAAGCTTTTATTCCCCTGTGGTTATTGTAATTTCATTGACATATGTTTGCCAATAGTCTGAGTAGGTCTGTAGCATTATTACAGCTGATCTTGTTGGCCATATAGTGAAGCAGAGACAGATATCTCTAATGAAATGCAGAAACATCCACCTTCAGGTTGTATTTTGAAAGATTTAAAATGGTTCACTTGTTGCAGTTAACACACTGGATGGACTTAGATTATTGGGATGGATATGCCTGTGGAATCATAACCAGGGGCAAAAGGATCTTAATCAACATGAAAACAGAATCCAGTTCTCAGATTTCATACAGCTGTACTCAAGCTGCTAATAAAAAAGTTAGGTTTACAAATGTGACACTACTTCTACTTGCTTTATCATTCTTCAGGAAGGTGGACAATGTCACTTCAAGAAGCAGCAGGTCACTTAAAGACTGTCAAGTAGCCTACCACTCATCAGACTAGTTGTCTGCAATGTCACCTAGTAAGCAGCAAAGATTGAAGATGAAGAGTTTCACAACAAATGTCCATTTTGTTTATGTTTTAGTTTGAGAGAATCTCACATATATAAAGATGATAGGACATCTCAGTCATGGTGAAAGCAAGAGACACCTCCTGAAAGTCAGCAGTTTGCACACATGCCACACTGGGCATAACTTAAGTCCTTACTACACAAAAATATCTTAATAATTTGAGTATTTAATGTCCTGGAGATGTCCACAAAGTACAAGATAATGTTTTAATAAGAGTGCTTACTTTCAGATTTTCTCAGTTATCATCGTCGGGTTGATGAGTCGACACTCTTCACACATTGCTGAGGGTTTGCTGGTCACTGTGGATAACTTAACTATTGCGGACAAACTGTTTAATCACCACAGAAAGAGTTCAGTGGGCCCGGATCTCCATGATGCATTGACGCAGGCCGCACCGAGCAAAGTTTGTGCCTCCAGTTAGGCTCCGCCCACAAAATACGTCACCACTCAACATATTAACAGTCTCCAAAGTAATTTAAAAGTTTTTGCCAAGTTTTTATATGTAATAAAACTATTTACTTGTCTATTAATGTCCTGAAGTATTTGCTTTTCCAGTATGTAAGCACCGCCGTGTTTAATAAACGTGTGGATTCATCTGACCGAGCTCACCCACAACAGGGGAACTAAACTGCAAAGTCAGGACATCAGAGGAGGACTGTAGGTACACTGGTGATCCAAGTGGCAACAAGGAAGCCATGAAAACCAAGACCACCTGATCAGACCTGTACGAAACCACGCTGCTGGTAAATTCTTTCACTGACTCTAATAGAAAGAATTACCCAGGGACAAGAAAATGTGCATTTTACAATATGGGACTTGTGGTTTCCTTATGATTCCTTATTTTAGTGTGACCCAAATACACCGAGATAAACATTTCTGTTTACTTGCTCAAGTTTTTGCTACACTGGAATTAGCATGTAATTGGCGTAGAACAATGGGTATTTATTTATTTATTTGTTTATTTTTTAACCATGAGCCATAAAATTGCTTCCCAAAGATGAGGAATTCTGAATGTACATTACCTCTACTTCCATGGGCGACACGAGGGCTCTTGTAACTCAAATTATTAAGTTTAGAAGATTTTTTTTACAAAAATTGAATTAAAAATTTAACAGCAGATTAATTTGCGTAAGTGAAATAAAGAAACACAGCACAGTCTTGCATCATTTTTAAAGTTTGACAGATTTGCAGTTTCTAAAAGAGTTTCAGAATCTAGTCAGTCCTCTTATTCTTCTGGTTCAGACAGAGAATAAAGTGAGTTTTTCCTCTTTGAATCCTTTTTAATCCGGGTGTGCCTCCGGCACTTTACTCAGATTCCAACACAATTTCTACAATGTGACCTCCTCTTCAGGGGTTTAGAGCTTCAGGCTACAGTGGTTCGGCTCTTTAGTGCTTCTTCCTGGTTTAAAAGAAACTTTTCATGAGGATCAGCTGAAGGTGAACGTACCCTTTCAGTTTTTCACATTTTTTCTGAAATAGGCCACGTTGGCCATGAAAAGAGTAATTGGCAGGTTTGTAAGGTGGAGTGTGTGTTTTTCTCAGAGACTCTCAAAGACTGTTAGAGCTCTCTTGCAAGGTGCCTGTCCTCCATGTGTCTTTTATTGCCTTTTATTTTAGCCACAGGACATCAAGACAGGCTCTGTACTTTTTCTAGAAGGAAAAATGTTTCTTTAGGGACAGTTGTAAGTTCCTATATATATATACAAAATGTTTCGGTTGTTTGAAAAGGAGTCAAGCCTTTATTTTCTGACAAAACTTGTGCTCAGAACAGATGGTAAAGCCTATTAATATGTTAATTTACACCATCGTTCATATTCAATGGTGTTCAAAAGATGTAGAATAATGACATTTTAAATTGTAAGTCCCTGGTTCAGTCTTACTTAGTAATTAAAACCATGTGTGCTTACCTGCAGTGGTATTTTTAACAGACATTGAAGCTTATTTTTATTTTAATTCTCCTGCTTCTTCTCCTTATTTTTGATCTTCAAACTATTTCAACACTAAAAGGTATGTAATATTCTTAATAAAAACCTACTCTTATTTGTTAAAAATATGCAGAATTAACAAATGGAGTGATATGCAGATATATTAGGTTGGGCTTTAGTTTATATTTTACTGAACATAATTTGGATTTGGGGCTGAAGTGCCGCACTGTGGTAGCAGGGAGTACCCTTGCCCATGGTGTGTTCCAATAATCCCTGAACTGGGATAGTCCGATTTGCTAATGTGATGATGTCACTGGGAATGCCCCCATTTGGTTTAAAATGCCCACTTTAAGTGGGACGCCTGTCAGCTATCCCTGACTTTACCGGCACGTAACTGGAATGTGTCTTGCTGGATGTGACGTAATCCCCAAACCCGTCTTCTCAGCTCTAATGTAAATGGAACAGCGAGAAGGTTTCTCGATCACCCCCTGGTCAGGCAGGACCCTCCTGTGTTTACATGCTTGGGGTTTCCTCCAGGTGATCTGGTTTCCTTCCACAGACCAAAAGCATTATCATCAGGTTGATTTATGATACTAAATTGCCTTTAGGTGTGAGTGTGTGTATGCAAGAGGTTGTTTCTCTCCTGCTATTTGCCTTTGGACGCCACAGTGGAGAGCTATGATGTTAGCTGTTCTTACATTATGCTGGGTTTACTTTAATACTCTAAAGATGGGGTGTATCAAAGTGTCTGGCCATCCTCATATTTTCTATATGTTGCACCCAGTAAAAAAAGTGTGACACCACAGGCATCAGTGATTTGTATATATTAGATCCACAAATGTCCACAAGTTATAATTACAGCGCATTAGCGCCGCTCAATCAGTTTACTGCATAAAAGTCACATGAAAGTTTGGACAATGGTGAAAAACTGCAGAGGACAGTCAAGCATCTGTCTGCAAACTCTTTGCACTCTGTTGATTTAATGAGGGTACACATTAATCTAAGTGTACCATGATAAAGTCTTTGCATTATTTGATCTCAGTGCAGCACTAAAAACCTATCAGAGAACAGGACTTATAGAAATGTTGATTTGTCATGTATTGCAGTCAGCTGTGTAAGCATAAGCTGCTCTCGCTTGATAAAAATGTGCTCATCCTTCAGAGTAACACAGGGCTCAGAGCATACTGCCACCTGAAACGACAAACTGAGTTTCATTATTTTTCGTAACAGCCTGTATGTAATCCTAAAGCCCTCGACGAGTCAGACAACCACACAGGGTCCCACAACATCTGCCTCAGACAAACCAGGCATTTACTTTCTGTATTGAATTCATTCAGAGGAATTGGGATCAGAAAAACTTTTCTTGTTGTGGTAAAAATTTGTAGCACAGGAACTTCTCCAGTCCTATGTGGAGCAAACGCTAAAATTTGCATCACTATTAAAGGTGTTTGTGATGTTTTATGCAGTCTAACATGCAGTGTTTCTGCCCAGACATTAACAGATTAACAAATTTGAGGTTCTGTGTTTTCACTGACAAGAGATGAACCGAAGCTGTAGTCGGCTATTTAATGACCTAGCTTAAGAATATGCTGGAAATTATAGGGGGCATAAGGAATAGGAGTGGAATTATGTACTTCAAATTACAGCCCAAAGCTCATGAAAATATGAACATTTTAAATCATCCATCCTTAATCTATACTACTTATACTTGTCTGGGTCGCAGGCGGACTTGGGCCTAACCTGGCAGTCACTAGGCAAGTTGCATGGACTGGTCGCCGGCCAATCCCAGGACCACATTGAGAGACAGACAGCAATTCACTCCCTCACCCAGACTTGAGGGAAATTTAAAGTCACTAATTGACACGACAAGCATGATTTTTGGTCACTGGGAAGAAGCCAGAGTGCCTGGAGAGTACCCGCACATGCACAGTGAGAACATGCAAACCCACACAGAAAGGCACTGACCGACACAGGGTTCGAACCAGCAACCTTCTTGCTATGAGGCATAAGCACTGCCTGCTGCACAATCCAAATCGATTTAATTCAGGTATATTTTAAATACTGTACTCCTTTTTTAACCAGCAGAGGGCACTCTCTATTGTTTGATTAAAGCTATCTTAACAGTGCGCTGAGAGGTGAAGCAATATGTTTGTTTTCTCAGCTATTGAACAAATACAGAGTTAAGTACAATGAAAATAAAAATAATGTCTCATTTTTAGCCAAATTAGTGGAAAGCTTTAATATCAATGATAATAACTTGAATCAATACAGATTAACTGGAATAGTGTCAGTAAGGCTTTTGTCTTTTTCCATCTTTATTTCACACACCTCCAGGCTGACAGAGCAGTGTTTTGTGTTTTCATGCAGGCAGGTACTTCAGGAAAATGACAAACACACTGAATATTGAATCTTAAATCAGATTGACAGGGCAATCTCATTCCAGCAGCAGAAGATGTCTAGTAATCTTTAGTCCTTTCCTTTAGAAATGTTAGTGTTTTAGAAATGTTATTTTCCATTTAAGTATGGATATGAGCAAAACACACTCATTTAATTAAAATCAACTAATTAAGTAAGCTTAAATAGAGGAAATGTTTTGGCTCTTTTATTATCACTTTTAATTATCAAAGCCCAAAAGAATAAAATGTGACTAAATTAAGGCACACAAAAGATTAGGGCAGAATAGCTGCCAGAATTTAAATTGTGCAAAATAAATCATATTATGATGTTTTTTTTTTATTTCCTTTTATCACATCCTCCTTTCCTTTCCTATTAATTGTTTCAGCTTTTATCACCATCACACACATCTGCCATCTTACTGTTTCGGTTTAGAAGGGTCAGTAGCGGCCAAGATTAAAGTTGAAACGAGTGAATCTAAGCGCAGCAGAGTGCCAAGTGGTAATTCATTGGCTGCTGATGTGTAAACAGCCTTTCTAACAGCCTTACAAGGCTGCCTTGAAATAACCTCTTAAGCTTGTGCTGTGTGGAAGAAATGTTCAGAGGAGGATTGAAAAAATCTTCAAAAATACCACTGAAGGGAAAATATGCTCTTGAAAAGCCAAGAGTTTATTCTAATACGACTGAAAAATGTTGAATAGTGTTAAATTGCAAGACAAAATAAATTGAGCACAACTACAAGACACAAGAATGGATAAGACATCAAAACAACAGCTTATAAAACAGGACAAAAATACTGAATAAGTAAGTCAATAACAAAAAATCATAACATAAAAACAGGAACAAATAAGAAACACAATGACAATTTTTAGCATAAGAAAACAAAACAACTGATAACACAATAGAAAAACAAAACTAAATAAGAAAAACATATTGCAAATTAAAATCATCTCAATCAAAATGCATAAATAAATAAAATAACAAAATACAAACCAAATCCCAATAATGAATAAGACACCAAAAGAACAATAAATAATAAAAAGATAGACAAAGTAAGACAATAACAACATTTAAAACAAATGAACACAACAATAAAAGATCAGTAAGCTTAAAAATGTATAACATATGAAAACAAAAAAAAAATAAAACTACAATATAAAAAAATAAAATAAGAAAAACCAAAGCAACAAAGTAGATAAATCTAAATCAAAATACATAAAAACAAATCAAATAACACAACAACAGCTAAAAACACTCAAATCACAAACACCCTACAAAAAGAAAACAATGACATTTCACAGAACACAATAACAAATAAAAATTCCAAGAGAATTTTTATTTGTTATAAATAAATGATGCAGTAGTATAATAGCTTACACAACAAAAAATATAACAACAAATAAGAAAAAGGGACAATAAATAGGATAATTAATACAAATAAACATGTGACAAATGCAAAAATCAACAGCATATATGATAAAACACACTGAGGGTTTTGTTGCTGTTGTTGTATTTCCATATTTTTTGTATATTTTGATTTTTTTTATAGTTCTTATTGTGTTGTAATTTTAATTTGATATGATGCATTACATTTTTTTGTTTAACTATCTTTATTGTTTTTACTTTATTTATTTTATTTATTGATGTGTTTTTAAATATTGTTTTGTGTTTTCTTATTTGTTGTTGTGGTTTACCATTTTTGTTGTGTTCTGACGTTGCTGTTGTGCTTTCTTATTTGTTGTTGTAGTTTATATTTTTGTTGTTCTCTGGCGTTGCTGTTGTGTCTTCATATTTCCTCATGTGCTGTCTGAACGCCTCTCGCTCCCTCTCATGTGCTTGCAGTTCCTGTGTGATCCACTGAGCGGCAGTGTTGTCCCATCGTCCTGCTCGCTCTGCTACAGCAGATCCAGATAAGATCCTCTGGCACTTTGAAACCGCTGATCTGCATCTTCATTAACATTCAGTGTTTGTGCATGTGTGTGGGTCTGTGCAGGTGTGTGTCTGTGCAGGTGTATGTCTGTGTGTGTGCTGATTCAACATGATGCTGTGATAATTGATGCTGTTATCATGAAGATATCAGGATGATCTCACAGCTTTTTTATCTCTGAAGGAGGAGGAGATATGAGAAGATAGAGCACAGGAGTGTGTTTGAGAGATCTGCAGGTAAAGCTCAGGTGATTAGTCAGCACACTGTAAATGCAGGTGTGTGTTTTTGTTTGTGTGTGTGTGTACTACTCAAAGGGAACCCTGCATCTTAGGACATGTCGTCCTTGCTTTATTGATTTTAATGCCTTTTGTGGTTATGTTCAACTTTCAAGCCCCAATTCCAGTGAAATTTGGATCCTGTGTAAATGTAAAGAAAACAAGATCTGCAAATCCTTTTTGACTTCTGTTCAATTGTATACATTACAAAGACAAGATATTTAATGATCAAACAGATAAACTTTGTTTTTTGGAAATATTCCCTCATTTTTAACTTGATGCCTGGAACACATTCCAAAAAGCTGGGACAGAGGAATGTCACATCACCTTTTCCTTTAACAACACACAACAAGCGTTTGAGAACAGAAGACACTAATTGTTGAAGTTTTATGCCTCCAAACATTTTCTGTGAGAGACTGATCTGGACTGCAGGTATGACAGTCTAGTGCCCGCAATCTTTTACTATGAAGCCAGGCTGCTGTAACACATGCAGAATGTTGCTAAAATAAACAGGAACGTCCCTGAAAAAGAAATCACTTTGATGGCAGCAGGGTTTGTGCAAGTACACTATATTTCTACAATTTGAAGGTATTTAAAAAGAATCCTGTGTAGGCTGCAATCATTGTACAATGCACTTTAGATATTGATGTCCTATGTTTGTATTGTTTTCTTATTTCTGAAATGAATACCCAGCCACAACTTTAACTTCTTAACAAGTTGTCCAGTATTAAGCTTAAAAGACTGATTCACAAATCAAAAACCTGGGGTATCTATAAGAAGATTCAGACTCAATCACATCACCCCGAGATGTAACGATAGACGACAGGATCTATGACCTCCTCCTTGAGTTTGTGAGAATCATGAGTTTTTTTTTGTCAGGATTTATAATTAGTTTATCTCCCTCAGATTGTCCTGTACAGTATTGGAGGCCTCCTGCAAAACCTCCTTGATTCTGTGTAGGAGCGGAGCAATAAATAACACTGCCATTCTGACCAGTTCTGTAGTGGACCCAAGATTGAGCCCTGTGGCACACCATTTTTTACCTCACAGTACTCAGAAGTAAAGCTTTCAGCCTGAACACTGTGGTCTGTTTGACAAAATAGTCATGAATAGTTAGGCTGAAATAATGCCAAATAATTTAGATTACTTTTCTGACTATAACCGTGGCTTCAAATCTATAAAAAGTACCATGTTTATGTTTATGTTTAAAATCCCCCCACTGGAGCTACCCATGGGGTGGACAAACACCTTTTTTCCAACATAAATATAAAACACTTCGGTGCTAATCCTGACACAGGACTTGATAAACAGAGCACCTCTCAGTCGGCATTGTGTCACCAGCTCCAATACTGTCTCTCTAAATGAACCTCCACAGTATTTTTTGCTGGCCTGAAACAGATGTAATTTTCTCTCACTTGTTCCCACTCTGCCTTCCCTTCTGTCTGCAGCACACACACACACAGGTCTCCTGAGATGCCTTCACAGCAGATGAAGTTTTTTATAATTAGTTGAATACCCACACGCTGCAGTGAGCTGGCTGCATCTTCACACCAAACTCCATCTGATTTTTAATGATTTTTGACAAAACTTTGATTCTTGAATCTTGTTATCAGTTTGTTTACTTTCATCAACAAAGAAAAGTCCTGACTCCTTCAAAATACAGACTGTACAATCTAATAGATGTAAATACATTGGCTTCACAGATGATTTAGTCCTTTTCAGACTTTAAAGTGATTCTGTTTGATGTACTTTACTCTCAACAATATTAAGAGGATGCCTGCTCTCTCTCTGCCTCCTGCTCTCTTTGTGTTTTTGCCTTTGTGTTGCTCCTCTCTGTGAGTATAAATGGCTTTCAGTTCAAGAGTGAGAAATGTCATCACTCAGGTGTGTATGTGTGGGTGTAAACAAGAGCAGAGAAAAGCTTCATAAAGGGTCACAGAACCTAAATAAAAAGAAGATAGCTGTCTCTGTGCTGCCCTCTCCACTTTGTGATGGTATTAAGCCATACATAAAGTGGTCTGGCTCTCGTTCTTTATATTTGTCAAGCGTAATTGAATTTGTGAGCGCATTATGGAGATATGGACCAGCTGGACGCTTTCCCTTAAGATCTGAATAGTTTGTCAGTTTGTCAGCAGAAGTGAAGTTGTCTTAGAGTGATATCCAAACTGCATTTCTGTACTTATCTCCATACATTAACGCTGTTGTTTGGCCCCCAATAAGTGTGTGCATCTGCTTTGACGCAACTGCAATGTCTGCGCCAAACTGATCCACAGGTTTATTTATTGAAACATATTTTTCTATTGTCTTTATTTTTTAAGATTTAAAGTTTGTGCATCCTGTTTAGTTTCAGCACACATTGATTCAAACTGATATTCCCAGAGTCGTCCTGCAGGCACACTGTACCCACCATTGAAGCTGGAGAGGACTGCCTTTTCTTATCACACTCTCAGCCCCTGCAACTCAATAAGCTATAAGTGCTATAGATAATTGATGGATACATGGGATTAATATTAACCATGCAAAGAAGCTGGTTATGCCAGATTGTGTGTCTGTCATCAGGCAGATCCATTCTGCAAAGCCTCAAACTGAAACAAATGTTCACAGTCAGAAAACGACTGTTTGGCACTTCCCAATCACTTCCTGTGGGATGTTGTCAGGCTAGAGTATCGTAAATGCTGCTGAAATCAAAACAGTCTTGTGAAATAAAAAGAGGTGTGTTTGATGAAATGCTTTTAAATCGGTGTTCCCTCTTATTGTGCATTGTTTTTTGAAAAGTATTTCGGTGTAATTTACACATTTCAAAAGAGACTTAAATTGATCAATCAACCAGTTATCTATTCCAAGAAGATTATGTTTTTGCCTGCATTTGTTTGTTTGATTTGTTTGTCTGTCAATGTGCAAAGTAACTCAAAATGTTTTAAGCAGATTTTGATTTGATTTTCAGGCAATGTTTTTCATGGCACAAGGAGGAAGTGAGTTGAATTAGGTAGTGATCAGTTGTAGATCTAGGATTTTTAAAAGGATTTATTAATGTTGTGAGACAGGACAGTTTTCAATATTTTTGATAATTACTCAAAATATTCACACCAGGTTTTGATGACATGTCTATGGAATGTTATGGCACAAGGAAGAAGTTATTAGATGTGGTGGTGATCTGAATCCAGATGCAGATCCAGAGATTTTTTTTTTTAAAAGATATTAACATTTCAGATTTCAACATTTTTCATAATAACTCAGTCAAAAATGCTTTGGCGTAGGTTTGTTCTCTATGAGCACTTCTCATAACCTCCGCCAAGGAGGTTATGTTTTCGCCAGGGTCTGTCTGTATGTTTGTTTGTCTGTTAGCAAGATATCGCAAAATGGATTTACATGAAAATTTAACCAGAGGTGTGGTTTGGTCCAAGATGGAAGCCATTACATTTTGATGGTGATCCGCATATTGTTTGGATGCAAAAAACTCCCCAAATTTGCATAAAATCCCATAACTTAACATTGGGCCGTATTTTAAAAAATAATATCTCTGACATCACTTGGTGGATTCTCTTCATGATAATATATATAATATAACTCTATCATCATGGTCAATTTCATCTGGATCCGATCCAGACTGACAATTGACACCATAAAAAAACATTGAAGTTTATAATGGCAAATCCCATTCTTTTCTCCTCTGCTGCTGTGAGGGTTCTGCCCCCTTTACGTCATTATGGGAATTGTAGTTTATTTGCAAACTCACGTCAGTGTTTTTTAAGCATATGTCGCTACATTACCTTCCCTTGCAATGCCAGCAGAGGAGTTCTCCACATGGACAGACATGAGCGGAGACTCGGCCATCACTTGGAGTGCTTTTCTAGTTTATAGTATGTCTGCTTCATCCTTTGCACTCGTCACCATTCCACTGTTGTCTGTCTGTGCAGGCTTTTATTTTTGACATGGAGTTGTGTTTTGCTGGCATTTGTCCATCTGTGAGCCAGTTAGTTTGTTTGTTATCCAACTCTGTGCAAGGTAACTCAGAAACAGGGAATGTTGGTCATGACACAATGGAGAAGTGATAAGATTTTGGTTGTGATCTGAATATGGATGTAGACGCCAGAATTTTTTTAATGATTTGTTACTTTTCTGTAGGGCAGTTTTTAACATTTTTCATAATATCTTGCTTAAGAATGTCTGACGTGCTATGGCGGAGCATGCTCACTGAGCACTTCTAGTGTCTATTTCTTCTTAAAAATATGTACTTATCTTCTAGTTTGTAAAAGGAGAACAAATTAAACTGGATTCAAATCTCTGATCTCTTAAATCTGATTCAGTCTCTGAAATAACATTGAAAATCCAAGTAAGTTACAGCGTGTAAAGCTGCTCTGTTTGTAGGACCAAAATAATGTGCATAAATATTTTTTAACTTATTAAATGTTCTCACGATGTGTAAAATTTGGTCATTCTCTCAAGATATTAACTCATTTACTTTGTTATATCTGGTTAAGAATGTTGGTTTGACCATCATGGTGTGTTATTTTAAGTTGTTTTGTTCTCAAGAGCTCAAGGAATTTACTTGTATGGGAGAAACCAAGGTTTATATATGACAATGACAATGTTTGCAAGTCTAAAATCTAAGGGAAACAGTGAAAATCAACCTGACATCATAGCCAGGAAAGAAGACAAAAAAAAAAAAAAAAAGAAGCAAACGCATTGTTATTTTTCTCTTTAGGACCCCCATAGCACTTGTTTTTAATTGTGAAGAGGCCCACAATAAATTTGAACAAAGTCATTCACTCTGTTTTAGTATGAATACATCATCTTTATATTAAAGTGAACATACGGGATTCATCTTTACCTCACATACACAGAGATAATGTTACATATCAACCTGCTCCTTGAGAGTCAGTGATGAGAACTCAGCTTCCTCTTCATTTTCGCCTCTTCCTGCTGTCATTTTGTTTATCACCTGCGATAACACCCCTCTTTCTCTCCCTCTCTCTCTCCCTCTTTACCCCCCACCTGCAGCCTCCTCCCTTGGCTTCCATATTGATTTACTCAATACCCCGTGGTCACATTCTTGTGGCGAAGGTTTCCGGCTGAAAAACCGCTGACATTTACCTCTCAGTCACAACATTTTGCTCGTTTAAACCCCACAAAATAAGGCCGGGTCAGTCAATACATGCTGCTGCTTCTGAGTCTGAATAAAGGATGATTACAAACCTTTATATCATAAGAGTATAGGCGACTACAAGACTTTGTTACATCATGGAAATATGAGTTGGGGGGGCCTGAGTGTCACAGCTAAAACCTTACAGAAGAATTTAGATGATCTCTGTATTTTTATACCTTAAACTCAATCTTTAGTTTTAGTCTGGCTCTTCTCTGTTTATTCACGGTATCATCATAATGGAGATCTGTTAAATCCAATGAGGTGTCTGCTTCTGTTCGGTCAAAAACATCAATTTACACACAAACACACACTCTGAACCCACCCGAGGGCAGGATGGGGACACCTGTGGAGAGGAAGGTGGGGACCCAAAGGCTGCACCCTGCTCTCACCCAGTGGTCGCTGGAAGGAAGGAACCCAAATTTACCAACGTGGGTGGGAGGTTTCACATGAAACACACACACACACACTTTCAGGAGACGCAGGTGTGCTCAATCGGGAGGGGCTCAACACAGCAGGGGCACCGGCAGTGAGGCTTAGAGAGATGAGCCAGGGATAGACGTGCATGTGATATTATTGACAGACTTCTCTTTATTTTTCACATCCAGGCTTTGAAAATAAGGCTCATGGATAAAAATATGTAAATATACAATATAAGACAAACATTATCAATATTCATGTTCCCTAAACCCAGAAGATCACCAGGTTCATTGGAAATTATGTAAAAGAAAGAAATAGTATGAAAAATAACCATAAAAACTGTAGAGTTAGACTATCAATACATCAACATATTCATTAAGAGATAACTGAAATATGATTTTTGTATTGCCATTGCATCTAAGATAACAATAATGATAATAATAAAATAGATAAATTCTTAAAAAGGAAAATATTTAATTGGAATGATATAAAGTCTGTATATTATGACAGGAAAGGTTAAATAAACAAATAAAAGGTTTAGGATTAAATATATACTCCTCAAAAACATTTGGAAATGCCATTTTGGGCATTTATACCTCCTCTTTAAAAATACCAAACTGTATTGTAATTTATTTCTTCGGGAATCCTGATTAGCCGCCTTTACAACAAGGTACAACTTGTAAGGTTTGTGAAACTGTGGAATGAACAACTCAGCTTAATGTGAGGGTAGTGCTGCAAAAATGTGCCAAAATCCCCTGTAAGTGGATGCTGGTGTTCTGGTATGCAGAGTGGCAGCATCATTTGGTGTCAGATCTGGTACCATTTCCAAACTTTGAACAAAGTGTTGCGAGACTGGTGAAGTCAAAAGCCATTTTCACAGTGGTTCTGTGCCAAAGTGCCACGACAAAGATCATCATCACACCACAAGACATTCATATTGATTCTGTGAGGTCGTAACATCTGTGTCAATTCACGTTGTGATACGGCTTGGATGCACGTAACATGGCACGTGCTTCCCACACACACAGAGGCAGATACACTCACAGCGCTCCTGAGTCCTGCTGAATCCACATTCCACCTTCTTTACAATATTACACCTCTGATGTTACCTCAAATGGAGGGTCAACCGGTTCCCACAATTCACAGGGGTCACAGGGGAGTAAGTATAACAGCTTGAAATGGCAGTGTGAATGGGGCTAAAGATAGACCGCTAACTGGATGTCCACGACAACACCCCAAGAAGACTGGTTCCTCACCCCTGCTTCACTGAGGAGATTTTGGCACATTTTTTTGGGCACTACCCTCATGTTTGGCCATATTGCTCATTCCATGGAAGCAGGGTCTTTACAAGTTGTACCTCAATTCAAAGGAGACTAATCAGGCTTTCCAACAATATAAAATACAATACCAATTGGTGTTACTGAAGAGGAGAAATAATCAACTGAACTAATGTTTCCAAACTTTTTTTGAAGAATATATGTAAAAAAAATCTAATAGTATATAAAAGGGGATAAGAAACAAAATAAAAAGTATATATTTTTAATCTGTGTGGATTAATATATGTGTTTATTTGTATGTGTGTTCATCTGTGGTTTTTAAGTGTGTATGCTGTGGTTGTATGTTCCACTGAATATCCTCAGGTACCCACACACATTAATAAATTGGCTAAAACAATCTCACAGCTTTAAATTTTTCCCTGTAAATATGGGGTTTTCTGAGTATCAGTTGTATCTTCTGTGTGTGTGTGTGTGTGTGTATTATTTGGTGACATAATTCCTCTCACAGCCTGATATTTAGGGCAGGATGGGGGGAATGACTCCACCTGTTGGATATCATAGTGGGGGACAGAGTCTGTCCTCCTCGGGTAGCAAGAGGAGCATGTGGGTGAAATCAAGCCTCTAAACATGCACCCAGGCCGTAACAACACCATTATCTTGTGTGCATAAAGTAATAGCTTGTTTCCAAAATAAAATTTTATTGTGTGCATGAGGTTAAGAACTTTTCATCACCAGAATCATGTAAGCATCAAATAATGATTTGGTCCCGATACATAATTATCTTGTTTCTGTACCATTATAATCTTGTGAGCCAAAGATTTATTTCCTTTCTACAACAAATTTATCTCAGAAGTAATCGATACACATTTGTTCCCACAATATGATTATCATGTATGCTAAAAATGTGAAAAATTTCACACACCAAAAGTAACTTGTACAAGATGTTTTATCTTAAAACTTGTACACATTTACAACAAATGCCCGGGTTTCTGTGGCTTAGTACGCTCTTTGCACAATTGGAAGGCTGTTTGATCGAGACCAGGTCAGGGTATCATAAGTTGATGTGTCCTTGGGCAAGGCATGTAACTTCTAATTGCTCCAACTGCTGAATCAGTGGCTTGTAAATGGGTATCAAAGGGCAAATGTGTTAGCAAATGCTGATGGAAAACTTAAATAGAAATGTCAACCATCAATTGGTGAATGGATAGATGTGACCTGTGGCGTAAGAGCTTTTGGAGTTGTCAGAAAAGTGCTATATGAACTCAGGTTCATTTACCATCTACCAGTTACAATGCTGATGCTTTCTACTCACCACAAGGCCTCTCAGAGGCCATCCAAGGAAGAGCTTGAACATCACTGGGGTCATCATGTGAGGCCCCCCCCCCAATCCAACTGACCCTTTGTCAGTCAGAATCAGAGTACCCCTCTTCAATACAGCTGTTGCAGGGCAAAACAAGCCAGAAAATGTTTGTGTAAGCAGGGTCTATTTTAGTGTATGTGGTAAAATTGTTATCTTATTTGCTGCTTCAACGCTGAAATTTACAAAGAAAACTTATCTACAATCAAAGGTAAGAGAACATTTCAGTATTGACAGTATTTGGTGTTCTGGGAAGATTAAGTGAAAAGATGTGAACAGCCAGTGTTAGAAGACAACAGGTCATTCACCCGTTATATTAACTGTTTTAAAAGATTCATAAGAATTTTGAGTTTTCTTTAAACATTCCAATTCAGGTTTGTCTTTACATTTTTACTCATGCCAAAGTATTAAAGAATCAAAGTAATTAAAAATGGATAAAAGTGAATCAAAAAGGGAATAATTTCCAATGTCCCAAATGGGAGAAGCCAGCGACAACAGATTTTGTCTGGCTTAGTAACAGTTACTAAGGAAGGCAGAGCTTGATAGAGGCCCACTTCTTGGGAAGTGTGGGGCTTGACAAAGGGTCAATTAGGCCCCACAAGACCTCCAAGAGGCTGGCCAGTAAACCACGGTGTCCCAGTGCCCACCACGCTCTGAGCTAACTCTCACCACCCACCATGCCAGTACCATACCTTTTCATTTTGTCTTAACTACCCAAACATATGCCCTGAAATTTTCACATGTGGCTTGATTTTTACGTAGCTCATTCTCTTTAAAGGTGCAATGCTGCTAGGAGCCCTTTCAACCATTACACTGACTACTGTCAAGTAGTTTATACAACTCAACTTCAAATATGCTGAAATATCCCTTTAAAGAAGATATACCGTTGATAAAATGCGTGCACAATGTGTACAGGATAACAGCTGGTGGCCCCACTGACCAATTATATCATGTGTATTCAATAATAATATACACACAAAGTTTTGTGGACATTGTGGTACAAATCACACTGTTTTCACATCTTGTTCACAGATGTTAGATGAAAACTTGGAAGTAAATTTACTTACTTTTAGCCCAAAATACAAGAATCTTATGTGCACTATTGTCATAACATTTAACACAAGAAGACTTTATTGTGCATACAAGACAATAACTTGTTTCACTTTGAGGATATTGTATAATGATGATAATAACACAAAATAAAGCATTTTTTCACTTTTGAAACTATTGAAAAAACTTGTCTGTTTGACTTGTTTTGCATTTGCATAAATTTACAAACACATCTCAGAAACTGACGCACTGCTTCAGAAAGTTTGCTTGGGCTGTTTTTGTTAGTTCATAACTGAAGATACTGAGTCACTTGCGCGGCTTCATCTAAAAACACAGCTACAACAGAAACAAAACATTCTGACGGTGTGTTGAAGTTAGAACAATAAAAAATTGAGCAACTCCATCATAAACAACAATGTACCTCAGACGCTGCCATTAACAAATCATTGCTGCATTCAGCCTGAAAATGGGCTCTTTCAGCGGTTAAAAGATGAATTTAATTCTTCGTGCTAACTGGCTTTAGAGTTTGTTTAAACACTTAATATACTGAAAGCATCATGGTCTACTGAGAGTGGAGTCAGTGTGAAATTACATTAACATTCATTTCTCTCCTCTGCAGACTTACAACTGCGTCTCTGACCGAGGGAGTTCATGTGTTCAAGAGCCAGCTGTCCCTCCAATAACACACTCAATAATTCATATCACTAGGAACACACTTACACACACACACTCTTGCTGGTCTGTGTGTGTGGGGATGCTGGTCAGTCGAAGACTTTTTGTCCAAACTTGGCAGAGGGGGAGCAGTGAAGTGCTGACGGGTCTGGAGCACAGGAATCTTTGCTCACTAAGGAGGCAATAAAAGACATTTGTGTACGTGAGATAGGGATAAAGAGGCAGGAGGAGAGGGACTCTGTGTGTGTGTGTGTGTGTGAGTGTGTCCTCGTTACTAATGGAAATCAGATCTCCTGTGTGTTGAGCCAGCAGAAGCTGAGCAGTAGATCCATCATGTCACACCGGGGTCAGACTTGCAGGCCGACCTTCACTCAGATACTTAAAGCAATTTCTCTAAATTGTTTAAAATTGGACAACAAAATCACCTAGCTCTTAAATCAATGGACGCAAACACATTAAGGAATTAGATACGAGGCATTTAGACAAAGAAACAAGTGGGTTGGGCTTAGATTTGCAGACTTAAGCTGCTCATGGAGGCTTGCTGAGGCATGTGGTCTTTAAATTGTCTTTCACTCATGCAGCTGACGGACTTGTTTAAGAGTTTGGGGTCCAAATGCTCTGCTAGTTTTGTCAAACCCACTTTGTAAATAAATGTGTGTAACAATAAAACTGTTTATCAAAGAGACTACCACTGAGCTCTTTAAATAGAGCTCCTCTTAGCTGGAAATATGCAAGTTATTGATCAATTGATCCTTTGTTGACTCTGTGATTGGTTAATGGACCAACCAATCAGAATCCGAGAGCTCCTAAACAAAGCAGAAGGTGTATGCTGTTCTCCGTGTCCCCTTGGTGCTCATACTGGTACTAAAGGAGCAGAAGATTAGTTATTTGAAAATAAAACAAGCTCAGTAGCTCCTGCAGCATGAACGTGACACCGTATTTCGCCATTGTTCTGATACCAGTGTTAATCTGTGATCTTAAAACTGTAGTGGGCCCCTGTGTTGATAATTTCAAGAGAGAGAGAGAGAGAAAAGCCAGAACAATGTTAACTCCTTACCCTGGGATAATGCATCTGTCGCATCTAATGTTTGTTTCTTAAGCTGGAGAGCAGTTTTGGATACTAACTGAGAAGAGCAAGCAGAGGGGGTTCAGTATATTTGGTTAAAAACTTGTAAATTGAACCTAAGCACAAATTCAGTTGGTTAGATTTAGACTGAAGGTCGGGCATGTTGGCACAAAACAGTAACAACAAACTAAGTGGTACTTGGTTATGTTTAAGTGCCAAAACTTGCCACAGAAGAATCTTTAATAGGGTTAAACGATATGGCAAAATAATATTTCAATAACTTTTGCCTCTGTGATATATTTTGCAATATTTTCAGGGAAGTTTCTGAAAGCAACATTTTGAATTGAATCCTTAGTTATCCCACTACAGCCGTCTGCCAGCAGCTGTGATAGACACATCAACACACGGATGGAAAATGTAGCAACAGATTTTTTTATAAACTTAACAAATAAACTCATTGCTACATTAAATTAAACATACAATATTGAGTATTTCCGTCAATGTACCCTCACTGAAAAGTAAATTCTCAATGATCAGCTTCAATTTTTAAACTTCAGCTCACCACCCAAGCATCACCCAGATAAACCCTTGGTCCACTCTCTGCAGACGTCATAAAACTGAAACGCCAGATGGACCGTTAAAAGTATTTCACTTGTTCACCTGGGAAAGAGCCCATAGAAAGTGTTTGGGAATAACCTTTCAAAGCATATATGGCACATGATTGGATGATCATTCTGTCAATCACATTTATTATGGGCCAATCAGATAATGTAGTAGACGGGCACTACTGTGGGGGTGTAAAGTACAAAACATGAGCCACTTTGTTAAACAAACTCTAGTCAAAACATGTCAGAATTGGAGTGAAAATATCCTTCCTATAAAGAAGTTTGTAGTGTTAATTGTTTTTCATTTAATAAAGAACTGCGATCCAGACCTGATGAACCTGCTACTGAAGCTGTTAGCATCTATGCTAATCTCTGTACAAGCAGTCATTCCTTGCTGTCGTCATGCTGCAGCTCCCACCTCTTCCTGTTACGAAGGAATGCTGATTGGGCCAATCAGGTTTGTTGTAAACTGGAACTTTGCAAGATGGATGAGCTTGATTACAGACACTGAATCAGGCTGATCCATCTGCACTGCAAGGCTACCAACATCACACCATCTGCAAGAATTTTAGGCATCATTTTTGACTCCCATCTCACCTTTGAACAGCACATCAAGATAGCAGCCCAGTTATGTTTCCTTCAAATCAGGTCCATATCCAAAATCAAATCCATAATGCCCCCTGCTGATTTAGAAAAGGTCATGGATGCATTCATCTTTTCCAGGTTAGACTGCTGGAGCTCCCTTCTGTCCGACACTTCTCACAAATCAGTCTCCCGCCTCCAACTGGCCCAGAAGGCAGCAGCTAGGCTTTTAACTGTTTTTTACAGCCAGCATCACATCACTCCTGTCCTTGCTTCACCTCACTGGTTTCCTGTCTATTTTGGAATTGATTTCAGGATGTTACCAATCACCTTTAAAGTCCTTATAGGTCTTGTCTCAACTTAAACATCAGAAATACTGACTCGATCCTCGGGCGGGGGCCTCCTGGCTGTTCCAAAGTCGAGGCTTAAGACTAAAGGCGATCCAGGATTTTCTGTCAGAGCTCCTCAACTTTGGAACGACCTGCCTTAGGAGATGAAGGCTGCCGAAACAGCGACATCTTTAAATCAGTTCCTAAAACTCACTTTTATAGACTTGCTTTAACATGAAGCTATCTTTTCTGCTTCCAAACTTGTTTTTCAATTTTGGTTAGTTATTTATTTTATTCTATTTTATCTATCTATCTATATTTTTCAATTACTTAATTATTCCCCTCACTCCTCTGTTTAGTCCTGTTTTACTATCTTTTTATTTATTTTTTTTCACTTAAACCTTTATTAACATATTTTTCTGTTACAACACGCAAAAACAAATAAACAGAAACATGAAATCAAAGAAACTGCTCGAAATTAATCTTCTGTTTCAACAGTCTGCAAGGTCACCATATCTGTCATTTATTCTTCTTGTCCAATGCTGTCGTTCTGGGTCTTGTACAGAGTCCACTTTTCCCATTTTCCCTCTAGTTGTGATTCCTGTAGTCTCAATATATGGATCAACTTTTTCATTAAAAAAAATTAATCTACAATACTATTCATTGGTCCTTCACTGGTGGTGTTTCCTTACCCCAATTTCTTGTAATTGCTTTCTTACATGCTACTAACAGTATTTTGATTAAATATGAATCCTTAGCACTAAAGGCTTTATTATTATTATTATTTTTATTATTATTATACAGAAATTTTTTTACATTTCCAAAAAACATTGGTATGGTCAACATCAAAAGCCCCACTCTCTCACCAACAATTCTGAGGATGCTGTAATTGTTAACTTTTTAATTTTGGTGTTATAAAGAATTGAATCAGATTCTTCCATGCAAATTCATACCAATCTTCATCTAAAATTACTATATTAAGTTCCTTCTCCCATTTCACCTTGATATATTTGGTTGAATGTTTGTCATTACTGATCAATCCTTGGTATAGTGCTGAAATTATTCTTACGTTACTTTCCTGGGATACTTTCATCATGAGCGGAATAATGCCATTTACCTCCTGGGAAGAATCTGCTTTGATTTCTTTTTTGCATCTTTTCATGTTTTAATCTAATCCTTTATTATCTATCCTCCACTTAACCTCATCTCTCTTCTTTACTGATGTTACTCATATGTTCATGTTCTTGACTTTGCATGTCCTCAAATGTGGCTATGCAAACGAGATATATTGTTCAGCCTAATCTTTGAAATCAAAATGCAGCAAATGTTACTCCAAAAACATGATGACTCTCTGCAGATACAACACTTAAATCCATTTGAATTTCCTGGCCCTGTGGGTGAGAGCAGGTCATTACCTTGTTGATACAGAGGAACCCACAGGACTTCTACCTCACGCACACATCAAGCTGGGGTCCATCTTCTCCTCTTTATGCTCTGCTGCATTAACAGGCAGTAACTCCCCCCCTCCCCTCCTCCTCCCCTCTCGTCCACCCCCACAACAGCCTGATGATGTGCAGGCTCCACAGTGCAGGACTATCAAACGATACCATTACCATTTCAAAGAACCTGCTGCCGCCTTCTGGACCTACTAGCTGTGGCATGTTAAATTGAGCAGGACGTTGTTCGCCACAAAGCAGAATCATCACCTTACATCTTTTTTATCTAAATGACACACAACACGCTGCATGCCGAGCATTGGTGTGCGCGCTGGCTCAATTAGTGAAGAGGCATCATTGCTGTTTGAGAGGCATCACTGCCACTCCTCAGGCTTTTCTGAACCAAAGCCTTGTTGCTGCTGCTGCTGTCAATTATGTGGCAGATGGAAAAAGAAAAACTCTGGCCTTTGAGGATACATTTTAAGTAAACAAGAGCCGAACCCTTAGAGGGCATGATTTTCAATTGATTAGAAGATGAGGAAGGGTCAGAGCAGGAGGGCATGGGGGGGATATGTCACCAGTAGAAATGCATAAAGCAGAGGCTTCCTCATTTAAATAGTGCTGAACACACTCACACAGACTTAAGCGCCCAGCGG
Organism: Cetoscarus ocellatus; assembly: GCA_037902135.1. NCBI lineage: Eukaryota > Metazoa > Chordata > Actinopteri > Labriformes > Labridae > Cetoscarus > Cetoscarus ocellatus. The sequence continues at coordinate 279,372 of JBAMNC010000086.1, forward strand.
TCCCTGCTGCAACATTAATGTCCTCATTTATCCTCTTATGCACAAATGTCAACCTTTGTCAGCCTGCGTTCCTGCCCTCCTCCCTCCTCACCTTCACCAGCTCATCTCCCACCCTGCTTTTCTCCTCCTTTGTATTTGCTCCCATGCCTTCTTTCCCAATCATTCCTGCACCTCCACCTGTCTGTATTCCCCTCACTCCGCCTGTTTTCTGCGGCTCATCGTTACCAGCTCAGCTCGCCCTCTTCCTCCTTCCCTCTGTCTTGTGTCCTGCATAGATATTGCACATTTCTGCACTCTATCTGCCGTCTCTCTTGTTTTCTTTCCTCTTTCTCTATGCTTGGGGATCCTCTAGTGACATCATCACTCCTACAGTTACCATGGTTTCTGGGAAAAGGCGCCGTAATAACTGTTTGGATCAAACAGAGAGGCTCGGTCGGAGCTGTTTTATCTCGCACGAACAAAAATATAACTAGTGAGGCTTGGGATATTTAAAGGACATACTCTTTATTACACGATACAGAATGAGTTTGTGAGTTCAGGTGAAAAGGTGAAGTGTGTGTGTGTGTGTACAGTCAGGTCATGTTTAATGACAGCTCTGTGTGAATAAACATGCTGTCGTCGTACAGGTCTTCATCAAGCTCGCCTTCTTCTTCAGCAAAGTATGTAGGGAAAGGAGGGTTGAGCAGGGTGGAGCTTCTGGTTGGAAGAGCTGTATCTCTTATCTGCAACACAAACATACATATGTAAACTCATTGAAAAGGCTGTGATGGGATTTTTGTCTCAGACCATGCTGGTACAGTAATGGTGCGTTTCCATAAGGGGTGACTCCTAATATATCCCTCATTTGAAAACCAATCTTATTATCAAATACCTTATAAAGAAAGGGGGATTGTTGAATACTAGTTAAATGGACTGTCAAAAGGCTGTTTGTAAACCTCTTTTCTATTTAACACAAAAAAGATGGCTCAAGTCAAGACCAATCTGGTAATAAATATCAACTCTGTTACTGAATTTTTTAAATAACTCCTGTAGTTTCAATCAATCTCATTCACAACTTTGGCGATTAATCACATAATTCAACTAAACCACTAAACTAATTTCATCTTTCCAGTACATTTTATTACTCGAGAGTAGGGCTGCAAAGAGGTGGAAAATTTCCACTAACTTTCCAGAGACTTTCCAGAAACTTTCCATGGGACAGTAAGCGAGGGAATTTGGAAATATTCCAAATTGGAAACTTTCAATGTGAAACAAGGAATTATGGGAATTTTGGGGGAGTTATGGGAATTTATGGGAATTAGCTGGAAATTGGGGGTAATTTGAACACATTGTATTATACCCATATATATCAACAGTTTGTTTTGTCACAGTCAGGCATCCATGCAAAATAATACAGTCAAAAAACACTGCATTCCAACAGATTTACTTGTAAGTAGAACTTCATCAAGTTTATTTTTATTTTTTTAAGTATTCTTGTTTGTTAACAAAGATGGCTGCAAACATACCGCTAACACAGACTACACAAATGGCTGGGGACCCTAATGAAAGTATTTCTAATTCACATACCACAGTCAAAAACATGTGGACCACCTTGAACAGATCACTTGATAATGAGAAAAATCTCAAACAAGAGATTACAATGTGGTGTCATAGGTTGAATGTATTGTATCTTATTTTAAGCTGAACCGCCATGTTGTACTTGGACAGTAGCTTAGGGCTGGACGTACGGTTGCAAAGGGGTGGAACATTTTTGGTAAATTTTCAGAAACTTTCCATGTGAAGTTATGCTGGAGAATGCTGGAAATAAACCAAATTGGAAACTTGCCAAGGGAATAATGTGAATTTATGCAAATTAACTGGAAATTGGCAGTAATTTTGAGGAACTGCATCATATCCAAAAATAAATATAAACATTTTGTTTTGTCATATGCAAACATCCATGCAAAATAATTTAATTAAAGAATATTAAATTTCAACAGATTCATTCGTGATTAGAATTGTAACAAGTTTTAATTATTTTATTGAACAATCAATTTTCTTCATGTACTTCATGTAGTCAACTGGCTCAAATGTGTAGTTTCATTAGTCTTGTTTTGTGGGTTTCAAAATGGGGCCTCAATAGTTCAGGGTTCTACAATCGTCTGTGCATGTCATGGAGGAACAGCAGAGATACACTTTTGAAATCTGGTGGTTTCAGTCAAGACTGTGGTAAAATATATTTTCCCCTACTATATTTAAAATCCCTATTAAGGGCCAACCTTCACTTTTGTAAATTCTCAGTTTAACTTTGAAAATTCCCTGAATTTTGCAACCCTAATTGTACAGTATGATACCCTCACTGATTTTTTTTTTTGTGCTAATTTGAGAGTTTTTGAATTTATGACCATCAGACATCTCCTCCTCCTTGTCTCAGCTACCAAGGGACATCAAACACAGATAGCAACCTCTGCGGGCTTTAAAAATAACTGCTTTAGATATTTTTTGTCGAAGCAATGAAAGAATTTTCTATTTGCATTAATTTATTTTATAACAAGGTCTCATAACGTCTTTATTTTAGAACATTTGTGACTTTGACAGTGTGGGAATGAAAAACAGGCAGGTTAAAATAACACTATGTGCTGTGGAAACGTGATACAGACAGTTGACTTTATTCTCTAATGATGTTCCTGAATCAAATAAACATGATGTAATTTCTCTCTTTTTTAGCAGGAAAATGGCCGAGCAACATTTACAACATTGATCAAATTACCAAAAGAATAACTGCTAATGAAAATTGTGACCAGAGTTGCATACGTGACTTAATCTTCACCATTAAAAACAGCCAACCCTCATTTCCATAAGGACATTAAGGGCTGCATACTGAGTGATAAACAATAATGACCAAAGATTATTGATCTGCATGTGTCTATTTTAGCGTAATTTAATCTTAAGTGGGTCTGTGTGTGTATAACGTGTATGTAGGACAGCTGAGGTAGCTGAAATGTGAGGCACATTTGTATTCATTATCCCTTGTCCGCAAAACAAATATGCTGCATGTGTGGTCAGACACACACACACACACGAGGTAAACAGAACATGCTGAGTATGGTGATAGACGCTGTGGATATGACTAACATCATTGAGGCGCTCATATTAAATCACTCACTGTAAAAACATACACATATAGATAGCCCCCCACACACAGGCTGCTGAGTGAACAGAGTGTCAATGAAGATGGATCACACCATTGTGCAGGTGTGATGGCGGTTTTACAGGTGCAAGGTCACCTGTTTTTGTCAGAACACTTAGCATATCGAGGTTGACCTCTGACTTTACATTCCTGCCAAGTGTGTGCATGTGGGTGTGTGCGTGCGTGTGTGTGTGTGTAATTATTTTTACCTTCACTAAGCAGTTCCTGTGGCCGGGGACGGAGCCGTTAACATACAGCACATTATACTTGGTATTGACCCTCCATATCTGCAGGAGAGAGGTGGACGGTGGGAGAATATTGAGCTGAAATTGCTCTCAAGGACAAACAAGTTTAAGAGTGTGTGTTAGGGCTGGGCAATATCGATCAGACACTATAGAGCAAATACAGTTTTCATCTGACTGGTGATAAATGACATCTAACCTGAGATTTTATCTGTGAAGAACTGATAAATTATAAATAACAAGTATAATTATTGATATGGGTCTAGTTAAACTTAGACAATACTTAAGCCTGTTTGATATTACGGCAAGAAAACTAGAAGGACTAGACACACCGTACTAGGCATTTTTTCTAAAACAGCACAAATAACTGGCAACTTTTCCAAACAGGGGTTGACAAAACTGTCAAGACTCCTCAGTATTATGTGTTTTAAAATGATAAAATCTGCATTAAAAACAGCAGCATATACTGACTGTGACAAATTCTTCATTGCACATCAATGTCAGGTTTTAATGCAGACACAACAATTCTTCTTCCTTAGGCTGTGCAAAACCGTTTTACTTATAATTATTCAAACATGTTAGATAAAAAAAAAATAAAACAGGCCACCTAAACTAAGGCTGTTTAATGGACTGATTTTATTGGTAAAGACTTCACCCAGCTGTATTAGTATATCAATACATGAATGTAAAAGCATCTTGGAGACGCTGTCTGACTGAATCTGAGTAAAAGTTGAATATCTTTCCCGCGCCCTCTCTGTCCTATCAACAGATGCCTGCATAAATCCATCAGCTACTTGAAAGCATATAAAAAAACATCCAATCTGCCGATATTTTTTTTAACTCTCAGTGATATCTCTTACTATACAAACAAACCAAACACTACCTCAGTGTTTAATGGACTGCTTTTATTGGTCAAGATTTACACCATTGTATTTTGGATCTTTCATCGTATTAGTGTATCAAAAATAAATGGAAATGGTATTTAATTTAAAATAATTCATTGTTAACTTTTTCAGTCCATTTTAGGCTACACCCTATATCACGATTAACTTTAACACTGAAATTATTACAAAAAATTATTAAAAAACTCACTTTTACAGACTTGCTTTTATGTGATGCCGTCTTTTATCTTTTATTTTTTGTCTTTTCTCTTTTATTTCTTATTTCCTTTTTACTGTCTTTTAGCTTTTCTCTATCAGTATTGCTATTATCATTTTACCTCCTACCTCTTTTAAGTCCTTTTTATTTACATTTTCTATGCAATGCTTCATATTAATGCCATGACTTACTTTTAATTCAGATTTTATCTAATTATGCTTCACTTTTGTTCCACTTTTAATCCTTTTATAGATAACCTTTTAGTCTTTTTATCGTTTTATCTCCTGCTTATGTCTGTTGTTTTATTCTATCATTATTACTATTTTATTGTCATTACTAATATCGTCCTTTTTACTTTTTCTTACTGTTTTTATTTCAGTCCTCATGGTCTCATTTCATGTTGCATGGTTCTTGTTTTGTCTGGGTTCTTACGACATAACGCGTTTTTCTGTAACAGTGCCTTGATTTAAACTGGGCCTTTTGTTTTGTTTTTGTTTTAATTCTTTTTGTGCTCTTGTGATTGCCGTCTGTATGTTCTTGTCTGATTGTCAAAGCACTTTGTAAACCACTGTTTTTAAAAAGTGCTATACAAAGTTATTATAAAAAACAATATGAGATGAAGCATTTTCACAATATAAGCACTAAACAGACCAATGTAAATAAATATCTAAAACTACACTGAATTGAAAAGAGTCAAAAAGACTTTGTATAACCTTGTTTAAGACTTCTCTTTTTGTTGCCATAGTAAGAGATCAGTATTAAAGTAATTAGATTTTTTTTAATTACATAAATGTTCCTATATAAGATAAACTAAGCAATCATTCTGAAGGCTGTACATTAAAGATAGAAATGTGGGCAATAAGCACACTACTGTTAGTGGTTCTTATCACAGAGCTTTTGTCCCAGCATCTTTTACTCATTTTTGAAAAGTGATTTAATTCAACATTTCACTCTCTCATGGCCACATCAAGTCAAAAAAACGTCTTTATTTATCACAATAAACTACTGCATACTGACAGAAATTTCATTTCAAGGATATCGCTGTTGAAAACATTGGTACATTGTCCAACCCTCGAGCGTGTGCACATGTATGTCCTTGAGAGAGTGTGTTTACCTTTAGTCCTTGAGCTGTGATGTAGGTGTTACCCATCATTCCAGGCATCTTCTTCCCTTTGAACACTTTGGCTGGATCCTGGATGATGAGAAGCCAACTGTTCACGTCTGGTATGGACGAAACTCTTAAACAGTTTGTGTATTTCTGTGAGTACATGTGTGTATGTGTCTTACCCCTCCAGGCCCAGAAGCTCCTGGCCTTCTGTGAGTTTTTGTTTGGCCATGGCTTGCTGGCTGACCTTTGAAACCCCATCGCTTCATTACGCCTTGGAAACCCTTACCGATGCTTCACAAACACAAAAGATTCAGACTAATTAGAAGGAAAAGTTTGTTGTGTCTTGCAAAGTCATCCAATGGTCATTCTACAAAAACACTGATGGAGGTAGGAGAGGACGAGAAGTTGTAAAGGAAACCAAGAGGAGGAAAAACTGGCACGGCAGAACTTACGATTTGGCAGTGACGTCCACATATTGTCCGGGGCGAAAATGAGCTGCATACAGAGGAGTGCCTGAACACATAAACAGGATTACTTGCTTGTCAACAATTAAATACAGGAATGATGAGCAGGTAGTCTTTCAAAGCCCCTATGAAAAGTTATAACTGTTATGAAATATTACCTTCAACTGAGCTATATAACTGTATTGAAAAATGAAGGGGCTCCTGTGATGCCCCCCGCCCCAAAGAATACCTGTGATGTGACTAACAGCTTGTGTCTGTGCATAATGACAAAAGACAGATATTTTAAGATGTTTCTGTTTGTCCATTTCTTAGTATTGCAGCTGTAACTGAGTTCATGTTCACATGCAGCTTCTTCAGCACATTTTGGCCTGTTGTCCATGAATAAACGTGTTTTTGGTCGATGAATATGAACATTTGAACTACACCTAACAAAGTGAAGATTTTTCAAAACCCAGTTCAGAGTTTCTCCAAGTGGACAGGGAAAATGGTGTTTTGGGCCTAAGATGTCACACTCGGCACCAACCCTACCTCAGGTGATGTGACACCATGAAACATTATCACTGTTGTTTACATGTGTTGCAGCAAATTGCTGCTAAGCTGCTGCTGTTCTGTGTTGCATGCTCACTCACTACGAAGCTGCTTTAAGGCTAAACAAATGCTGCAGACATTTAGGAGGAGACCGAGTCTTAGGGTTTGACAAGTAACTGTGTACCAGTGACCTGTGGCCCCCTGCATCTGTGGTTTTTGTACAGATTTTGAAGCTGACAAGAGTATTTGTGAATGCTTTTAAACAACAGAATTTGATGAGGATTATCAGATATGTCTCAGCTTGAAATATAAACAAAGAAATATATAGTCAATATGCCTGTTAACCTGTTTAGCCCGAGCCCCTTTTTAAGCCTCCTGCTCGAAACCCATACCCATAAAGAAAAGAGTGTATCTCTGCAACCACAAGGTCCATTTGAATAATTTTGGTGTCATAATAAAAGTAACACTTGAGAGATTTGTCCAGATGTGTAATTATCAGTATATGTGTTACTGGGACAGAGTAAATGAAGATAGAAGTCAGAATAATTTGAAAATCTCATCCTCGCCTAAAACAGAAACAATTTTTTTTTGTGAATATCTCTCTTAGAAATGATGCTGGAGTGGCTGTGAAACTCTTAAAAATGAATAATAAAATATGTTTACATCATCTCTGTGAAGGATTATTGTTATAAAGTGATGCAGAGAAAAATTAAAGCGATTTGATAACAATATGGTCAGGCAAGGATTCTGAAAAACAGTGCATATTTAGCCAAAAGTCAAGTCAAGTTGTTGTACGAATGTCACAAGAGTTTTGCCCTGCTTTGACAACCCTGCCTATAGATAATCAAAGTACATACGGTAATGGAAAACAAAGTGGATGGTTACCAAAATGTTTTGAGTTGAGCAAAGTCGAGCAAAGTTACGTTGATACAACCACAAATGGAGAATCAACATCAGCATGAAAACAGGCCAGAGATGTGACTCAAACTAAGCTGTGTCACAAATCACTTTGTTACGCAATCTTTATTTACCCGTCAGTCAAAGACAGCTACCATTACTGGCCAGCTGGTAGTCTGATGCTTTGAGCTACCACTGTAGCATCGGTTTAGTGTTTCATAAGTGCAAAGACACAATTGATGTGTTTCAATCAGTTACGAGGGTGTCACAATAATTTATTTTTGTGGCAAAAAAAATCAGTGATTAAATCAATGCTGATTAGCCCCCAGCACTAGTCCCATTATTACAAAGGCCTTGTTGTACTACTTTACCATGCAGGTAGGTAGGTCTGAAAAGCTGTTTACAAACCACTATTATATAACCAAAGAAGAAGAAAACACGAGTGTCCTGTTAGTATTATAAACTGTAGAGGTGCTCAGGACATACATCTCTTAATAAAAGAAATGTTATTTCTACAATGCAATGTTTGATAGTATATATTAAACAAAATTATACAATTCTGTTAACTGTAATGCTACATCTTTAAGAAAAAAACCCCAAAAAACTTTCAACCTTTCCACTCAGGGGCTTCCTCTCCAAGCAAACAGATGTATATTTACCAGGCTTGATGATGGCGTTGTCCGAAACTTTAAAAGTGGTGACTTTCTGTTTGGGAGGCACGCCTGCGTTCCTGAACATCTCAATGCGCTCCTCAGACCTCTGTCAGTCATAGCCAAGAGGGAGAGAGAGAAAACATTATGATAATGTAGTGAGATAAAGTGCCTGAACAAAAAAATGAACAGTGAGAAGTGGTTGGACTGTGACATTTTAAAATTAACGTGGGCCTGTTATGACTGTAACGGAGCCAAATGCACACACACATTTGGCAACGAGCGTCACTGACATTTGCTTTTGCTCGGTTCGCTCATCCCAGCCTCTCCAATTGCTTTAAACTTGCTCTCTCTCCCCGTCTGTTGACTGAAAATCGGCCGCCAAAGCCTGACACTCTGACAGAGTCTGCCTTTGACTGAGGAGCTCAGAGGGATCCAGAACCCACTTCAGTCTAGCCCAACAAGCGTCTATCAAAGCTCCATAAATAAATCACACCTTGAATTTTTCACCCCGCTGCCTTTTTAAGGATAAAAAAATAATACAAGACTGAAAAGGACAAATTCCCTCCCATACAAACAGGTGACTCTCTTTAAAATAACCTCTGCTTTTGCTTATCCTGCACAGCTTTACAGATCTAGAGCCAGCAGAAGAGCCAGTGTTTCCCCTTTTTAGGGTTTGTTTTATAGAGTTTTGATGAACAGTCTGAGGCAGAGATCAGGGTTTATTACAAACATAAAAAAGACACTTCTGAAATATGTCTGCCTGTCATTGTTTGCTGGATTTCACAGCAATGTAATCTAATGGATGCCATACATTTAGACGGCGCAGATGAAATACAGACACTGATGGAATATAATTTCCTGAATGTGACTCTGTATTCATAAATGGTCTGAGCTCTGTGGCTCGATATGCGCTCACTGCTTCATGCAGAAATGACAAAACTGAGCTCTGTCTCTGTGAGGCTGTCACTCTGATATGATTTTCTCTATTATTGTGTAATGAAGCTAACACTGTGATTGATGTGCAAGTTTAAAAACCTGCAGATGTGTAAATGGTATGTTAAGATGTGTTGTCCTTAAATTTAACATGAATGAAATGTCATTTATTAACAATACCCCAATTGCAGTTTTTACCTGTAATGTCCACCACAAAACTACTAAGGGTCAATCCCAATTGTACCCCTCAGCCCTTGCTTTTGTGCGTTCACGTCTAGTGAAGGGGTATCCCAATTCTCCGTAGGGCTAAGGGGAAGGGCTAGGACGAAAGGGCTACACAGCCCTTGAAACGAAGACAGACTAGGACCTCACTTGAAAGGAAGGGGTATGAGAATTTCCCGTGACACACCATGTCCACTGACAAGATGGCAAAGCAGAGACTGAAGGAAGGGCATAAATATAAGTAATTACTTAATTAGAAAGCAATATTAATCATGTTTTGAATTGTTGGTCGTATTTTAAAATTGTGATATAACAAGCTAGTTTTCACAGCTGTAGCTACGGCTATTGTCGCATCTGTCTATGACACAGCCAGTGGCTCTGGGTGATGACATTGCGGGAATCGAATGGTGTCTCATTTCTTCGGGGCGTGTTTTCACCCCTTCCCCTTGGCTCTCAAAACAGAGGGCCAAGGGGAAGGGGTAGACAAAGGGGTGAGATGAAGGGGGAGGGCAAAGGGATACAATTGGTTTTGACCATAAATCTACACAGCTTCTTCGAGAAAGTTGTAATTTTCTTTTTCTTTGCTGAATGGTCATTTTATTGGCTCTTCCTCATGCTGAGGCCACACTGCACTTTTTCTGTTATGATGGTCACTATTTCAGGTGAGGTGATAAAGGTCCCATAAAATCGTGCCCTGAATCGTCCAGCGAGCATGAAGATTACAAGGTTGTTCCAAACTATGCATCACAACTGGTGTGATAATATTGAAGGAAGGAGGAGTGACACAGAAGACAGAAGACAGAAAACAAACTTACTGATGACAGTGCTATATTTTGGTTGACTCTCCATATGTTTTGATGAACAATATGTTAGTTTGATGCTAAATGCTAGCAGCTTCTCAAAAGGTTTGATACTTTGTGTTTGTTACTTCTTTCATTTCCCTTTTTTCAGACTAACATTATGTAGACACATCATTAATGCAGAGATGATAAAGTCAGGTTTCAGAATCAGAATCAGAATCAGAAATACTTTATTAATCCCCAAGGGGAAATTCGGTAATTGGGAGCACATGCTGGATTGGCACCTTATCATTCATGACAACTTGTCTGCACTACCAGTGATGTTAACCCTACTTCTTTTGTATGATGAAATTTCAGGGTGCAAGGGTGCAAACCCTACTTACTGAGGCTCTGGAGACACGGGGCGCCAACCCCTTTCAGCTGCATTACCAAATCAACTCAGGAGTATGTTTCAATTGGGACTTGAACCAGCCACCCTCTGTTCTCAAGCAGCCTTGAGGTGATCTAACAGAGGTTCAGGGGTGTTAATCGGCCAAAATATGGCGTGACAATAGAGATCGTGATATGGAGTTGACAATACCATGTATCAAGATACAAAACATTACTTTTTATACAATATTACTTTTTCTTTTTTTGACTGACAGTTCTTGCTTTAAAGTCTTGGGGTTACCATGGCTGATTTAAGTGGAGAACGATGACAAATATCAGGGTCAGACTACATGATTTATGCATGATTACGGCCGACCTGACAGTCGTAGGGTTGTTGGATCCGTTGGTTTCGAAAATAAGTCGTTCCGTCTCGTGCAGTCATAATGACCGACAACAACAGACCAGTCTGGGACGCCTCATGACTCCTCAACAGAACGTCTAGCAGGTTTGATTATTGTCCTGCCTCCTATGATTTTCACCCTACAAACAGTTAACAAACCGATGCTGATGCCTTGAGAATGGCTTGAGAACTACGAGACAAAAGAAAAGTTTGCAAAGCTCTGAAAAACACAGCTTCTCTGGCCTTATGATGTGTTGTAGAGAAGCCACCACAGACTGTTAACGGAGAATGTCGGAGAGAAGCAGCAGATTTAACATGGTGAGTGACTGCTTACATTCATCAGCAATCATTTAACATGACCTTTAAAAAGACAAACAAAGCATAGTACTCTAAATACAGTGTGTTTGTTTGCCGTCTTCGGTGGTGCCCCCTCCTCCTTCCACTGTCATCACGTCTGTTGTTATATGCAGTCGGTTTCTGTTGTATAGTCTGCCATGCTCGTCAGGTAAGTCACAGCTTTATGGTTTCCTAATCTGACATTCAGACTTAAGTTACCACCTAAAAATGTATTTTAATGACGACTGTCAGTTAATGATCAGTTTATGATATATAGGAACATCTCTATTATATATTTCTGGTACCTTCCTTCTTTCTTTTTTTCCACAGTGGAAAATTAATGTGTATGGGTAATCTTCATCTTTATGAAAATGTTTTTATCTTTTAGACCTTTCTAATACCCAATTAGAGTGGCCTTGTAAAGGTAACACACTCCTTGTGACTCACCATCACTAAGCTGACTAATGTTGACAATTATTCAACGGGCAGCAAAATACATGAGCACATGAAAAACTAAAAGACTATTAAATGCCAGGAGAGCTTAAGTTTCCAAATACAGCCAGTCCATTACTTAACACTACTGTACTATATATTGATTTTTTAGCAATTAAGTCTTTTTTTTTAATACACTTTTCACTCATGAATAGAAAATTATATTGTTTGAACTGGACAGCTTAATCTTTGAATGAATTTATAAAACATTGTAGTAGCACAGAAGAGTAATTCAAGGTAATTATTAGACTTAAAATGAACAGTTGGCTTACTGGATCATGATTGGCCTGAACTTACACATGTTTACCAACAACTCTATATTGGTCAAAAGTGTACTTGGAGGTTTCAGTTAAAAAACTGTAAAAAATGTTCTTTAAAATTAAAACGGACTTTGTGTGCTTCATACTGAATATATTAATAGGCATTAAAGCATAATAAGCCTTTTATTCTTTAACTTTTGGTGGAGAGGAGGACTACAGCCAAGCTGTCCTCCATGATGGACAAAGACTCCCACCCCCTCCAACACACACTCACTGCACTAAGGAGCTCCGTGAGTGACAGGATGCTCCACCCGAAGTGTGTGACGGAGAGGTATCGCAGGTCCTTCCTTCCTGCAGCTGTCAGAGTTTATAACAAAAACCTCTCCAGTGTGCAATAAACCATATTTATATGTGATACCCAAAATGTTTCACTGCAAAAATACCAGACATGTACATAGCCACCATATTTATATTATAATATCTCAAATCTCATCCTGTAAAATATCAACATGTACAAACCATCTGTTAAACAACAAACGTGTACATAAGGACTGTAAATAATGCCACTTATTATATAGTATATGCTCTTTTATACTTTTCTAAATTTTTTATTTCTATTTTTACATTACTGTATTTGATTTGTAATTACCTTTTTTCAGTATAATGCTTCTTTTCTTTTTATTTCTCTTGTATCCTGCAGCTGCTGTATATCTTGGAATTTACCCCTTTGAGACTAATAAAGGAATATCTTATCTTTTCTTATCTTTAGCCTTAATTGTATTGCACTTTCGTTATTAAAATGCTCTTCAAAAGAATCGAGGTGTTTTCATTTTGACCTGTTGTGCCTATTCAAACTTACACAAGTAGCAGAAAGAAAAAAAAAATTGAACCTTGAGGGAATCTTTTGCCTCCTCCCCACACTCACAAGCAAATTGCTAACTTTTTATTTTTGCTGACTGATGCTGAGCAGTTTGCATCCATGTGCAGTGAGTTTTTCATTTTTTATACAGAAAAAAAAGAATATACTGGTTCAACTGGGTATATAAACCCAGTTATGCCTAATGCATTCGAAAGATGCTTCAATATCAGTGAGAGCAAAATTAAATGGCAGGTGCGAGACTAAACTGAAGTTCTATTCTGTCAGTAGCACAGGCAAGGACTGCCCATAAAGGCAAGAATATCTTTATTTTATTTACATTTTTATTCAGTAGATTGCTATTCTAGAGTTTCTAAAATAATAGTCTTTTAATGAAAAATCTGGGTGAGAAATCTGTGCCAAAATGCATTTACCAGAATTTTTTCTAAAAAGCACAAGCAACCAGTTCCTTTCCACAATTACCAGACATAAACTTGTTTTAATTAAGACATTAAGAGCTCCTGTCTGCCTTACATAGAATGGCGATATGTTTTTCCCTCCGACCAGCAGGGCAGCAGTTTGTCCATTATATTCTTCTTTGGACAGACACTTGACTACATGGCAGTCCTGCACCTGATGGAAGAAAACAAAAGCAGAACGACGACGTCAATCTCCTGTTATGCCTATTCAAACTCAAACAAGTAGCAGAAAGAAAAAAAAATTGAACCTTGAAGGGAACTGTCATCTTTTGCCTCCTCCCCTACGCTCACAAGCAAATTGCTGACTTTGTTTGTGTGCTGGCTGATGCTGAGCAGTTTGCATCCATGTGTAGTGAGTTTTTCATTTTTTTATTAAAAAAAAATTTATACCTAATGTGTTCGAAAGATGCTTCAATATCAGTGAGAGCAAAATTAAACAATAAATTCAATCGCGAGCAAGTGTGACTCTTAAGTGTTAATGTCTTTCCAGGCTGCATTTTTAAGTCTCACTTCTGATGAAACATGTAGCAGAATGCCAAAGTAGTGGGAGTACACCACCTTGACAATCTAACTGCAAAATGTGCTACTTTCCATCTGGCGCTAACTGTTTCTGTATCAACTGAAAATAAAAATAAAAATAAATGTGACAAAAGTGGACCTGCTGGAGGGAATAGAAGTCTGTATCCAGCCTCAAATTTGATGGAAAATTATACAATAACTGAAAGTGAAACATGACCCTCACTACATTATACCATTATACATAGGTGTGTGTATACTGTAGTGTTTCATCTTTAAATTACAATAATAATAATAATTATTAATGACATTCAGTGCATTCATGCAGTATTCCTTTCTACAGTTGTGCCTTACATTTTGTACATTTACCCAGACTGCTATGTTTATGCCTCTTCTGTCCCAGAGGTCTGATATACAAGATGTGCATGTATGGCTGTAACAAATCTATGAAATATCATCCATTCTCTGACATTCTTAGAAATTATGACAAATTTATCATAGAATAGCGCAATGACAGCCACAGATTCCAGTGTCAGATAACCAACTGAAGTCACAACATTGGTGTGGGCAGTTCTCAGGTTAATCTAGCCTTCTAAAAAACAAGAGTAAAGGCTGATGATCAATACCTTTAGCTAGCTCCACTGTATCATATTGAACTTAAAATGTATTTATTTCTAACTCTTGGGCATGAACATTGTCTGCTAGCTATCTTCTTAGTCTGGCTTTTATGTAGTGTCTCACTACTATAAATTTAAGGCTTTTACTTCTTTTTAATCTTTATTTACTCTACTTTTTTATAAATCTATTTTGTTGATTTACTGTTTAAGTAGCCTACATTTTATTTTGCCATTTTTTATTATTTCTATTGTCCCCGTTGTTTTGAGTTTTTACATTTTATTCCTTAACTTGCATTATTTTATCTTCTCATATTTATGGCTAAGTGTGTATTAGTTACCAAATATATTGTTACTTCATTTCCTATGTTTGATTTTTCTTCACTAACACTCTGCCAGGACATTTTAATTTTTTCCTTATTTTTCATGTTTTAAAAGACTGGAAAATTGGTCAGTCATTATCCAGGACGCGTGGGAGCCCTAACTTTACAGAAAAATCAATCTGACTTCTACTCTGACATGCTGCTCTTCTGGTTAAAGATGAAAATAACATCACATTATTATTCCTGTAAAATAACCGCTGCTGTTTTAGTGTAAAGCTCAGGCCTAACAGAAATCAGTGCACCTTTTTACCTGTAGCATGGTGGCAACATGTCGTTCTCCAGTTTTTGTCCAGATAGGAGCCATTCCCAACTTCACAGCTACCAACCCAACTCTTTTACTGCCTGGCAGGCGGGAAAGATGAAGATAAAAAGCATGAACTAACACCAGGAGGATACAAGAAGAGCACAGCCATCATTTATCACGACACCCACCTTCAGTCCACTCATGTCGCGGCCAGGGTTCATCTTTGAGTGGGTTGAGCTTTTCTGCTGTTTGTTGTCTGTATTCTTCTGCAACGCTCTTCCTCATGTACTCCTGATTTTCCTCTGTGAGGTGCTCGTCAAACCATGTTGTTGTCCTGACTGTCCTAATGCAGCACTTCAAATGAGCTGGGCTGAAGAAAAAATATAAGAAACTCAGATGCATGTATTAACTAGTATGGTCATTTCTTATGTTGAAAAAATATGTAAATAAATTGTCAAAAATACAACCTTCAAAAAAAATCAAAACATAAAAAATTTTAGTTTGCCACTGCAATAAATATTTGTTTTATGTCCCTTGTCCAAACAAAAAAACAACTTACTTAAAAAGAGGCTTGGGTGTCTTTGCAATATTGAAAGAGTTGTTATATAACTTTAAAATACTACAGATACAACATTTATCAAAATATTCTTTCAACTGTATTTTAAGCAGAACTAAAAAAAACTGTGGAAAGGGTCATTATTATCAGTATTCACTAAATGAGTTAGGAATGATTGGTTTACTGAATTTTACCTAAAAACAAGTACTGGCCATCCACTGTTGTAACAATAGTAATACATGTTTTAAGTTTATTACCAATAAGATTACTGAACCTTCATGCCTGCTTATACCCTGGAGGGAGTATGCTTATGCTCTTTTAACAGTATGGGAAGAGAGGAATAACAGAGATAACAATAGACCTAAAAAATGACTACCTCGAGGGTATAAGCAATGTGATTACTAGAGTACGAACAGAGCTTAAAAATACAGATCAGTAAACATATCTGATTCTTGAATCAGGATCGAATGACTGTTTATTAGTTTGACTTAACAAACACATACTTGTACCACTTTACTTCTAACGTGTTACAGAGAGAACAGAGTCTGCAGTCTCTCTGCTTGTAACTATAGAGCAGGGAAACACTTTAATAAAACAGCACCAAAGTTTTAAGAGACACCAATCCTTTCGTCGACAAAACTGAGAATAAAACGCGATGAGGAAACTTTTAGACTGAAATACTGAATCAAAACAAATGAGATAAACTCTTTTTAGAAGACAGGCTGCTGTAAAAACATCAGAGACGGTTAATCTGTCTAGTAATCAAGCTCTGTCACATCAGCGTCCTGATGAGCTCCATGAAGTTCACCTCAGGTCTACAGACAGCATTAGCACTAGCATTAGTATTAGCAAGAGCACTAGCATTAGCATTAGCTACCTGTCAGCTGCTCGTAGAGCAATGACTCGAGTCCCCCGCTGGAGAAAAAACCGACAGCTCCACGCCGCCATAGCGCTCCTCAAGATGTACAATAGCACATAAATATTTACAGGAAATACCAAAGAATCACCACCAAAGGGTAAATCAAACAATAAATGCGCCCATGCTTTCCTCCTCGGTTAATAATGTCACCCTGGCTGCTTCCGGTACGTCACTTAAACAATTCCGTTCAATAAAATTAGACTATGGTTCCGCTCTCTATCCGTTGTTAAAGGTTAGAAATTACAAAGAATAAAACTTAGTAACAAAACATTTTATGTTGAAAATGTAAAAAATATACCTTTCTATAAATAATACAAAAGGGACTATAAAAATGAGAGTTACTTAATTTACTCGCTTTCATCCCAATATTTTACCAAAAACCTTATTTTAAAGATCATTTTCAAGTGCTGTGAAATTTTCTGTCTGTTTTTTTTCTCAGTTGAGAGTTTACTTATTTAAAGATGTTCATTTTTCTTCTTTCAGAGCGCTATTAACCTTCTTTTTTAACCATATGAGATATTTAGCATGGTGGCACAGCAATTAGTGCATGTGCCTTACAGTAAGAGGGTTTGTTGGTTAACTGTAAAGAAAAAAAACTTGGGATTTAAGTCCAGGCCAGGTGCCAGATATCTTGGATGTGTTGTGTTGCTCACCACTGTACTAGCCCTGCGCACCAAAACCCTTTGTCTTATCTGAACCCTGTTTTCAGAACCTGGCCTGATCACACCTGACCTTGAACAAATTGTTTTAAGTTTTGTCAACTCAAGTTAAGAAATTAGACTTTAGTTTACTGAAAATGTAATTTCATGAAAGGGGTTTAAGTTTTCAACGCTGTGTTGGTCAGGGCCTTTCTGTGTGGAGTTTGCTTGCTCTCTGTGCATGTGTGGGTTCTCTCAGGGCTCTAAAAAATCTAAAGGTGGCAGTAGATGCCAGACAACATGATGCAGGTTTTAAATTAATTACCAGAACCCTGAAGACCTGACATTTAAGTGTCTTAAATTGTGGGAGCCTTTAAACATTATCTTTGTGACTGTTTTTACAAAATTGGACAGAATTTTTTTAGGGTGTGGCCATTTCCCACAATAAACACGCATCACAATATGCCCACTGTACTGGAATCGTATTGTGATGTTGCTAGAAATACCCAGAACTATTACCTATTTCCACTGTTGTTGGTATGTGTTTACTGCAGTGAATTTCACTGAATACTTTGGATTACATTTAGCTCACTTGGCTGACCCTTTTGTATTAAGTGCTGTCACTAACGGCATATTTGTATTGTAGATAATAAAACAGTGTGATACCACACTGTGGATTTAGTTAACTGCCTAAGAGTGAATACTGCAGATGATCATTTCAGGCATCTTGACAACAGTGTATGTTTAGTTTTTTCCTCACCCATAAAAAAAACTCTAAACCCTCCAAAAATCTTAACATCCTCTGATGCGTGTGTGTGTAGCATTTGAAAATGATATCAGGGGCCTCATATAAGTGATTACTGATCTGCCTGCCGGAGAATGAGTCACATATGGAGAGCTCTCTCTGGACAGCCCAACTTTGGTTTGCTCTAATTAACTATATGGAGATTAGGGAATTAATTTATTCCTGCATGTTAATGTCTGTCTGGGACACAGGGTGAGAGAATAAAAGAGAGATGTGGAGGATGAAGGTGTTTCTGACTCGACAGTGTTGTTTGAGTCCATAGGAAGTGTGTGTGTGGCAGGTAGAAGTATCGGGCTGTGGTGATTTATTCAACAAGGGCAGGACTGTCCTTGAAACAGACAGAGACAGAGATGTTTGATATCTGATGTCAGTGGATTTCTGTGAAAACAAAATGGTCTGAATATTCAGTGAATGCAGAGAGAGAAACTCACACTGAGAAAAAATGATTCAGCTAACAAGCTGCCACCTGCTCATCGTTATTCAAGCTCATAACTTCACACAGTATGCACACACAGTTGTGTAATATTTACATTGATCGGCTACAACCACATTACATATGTATGTATATATATATATATATATATATATATATATATATACATATATATATATATATATATATATATATATATATATATATATATATATATATATATATATATATATATATATATACACACACATATATATATATAAAGACATAGATATATAGATATAGATGTAGATATATATGTAAATATTTCCATAATAATCTATGATAAGTACGCTCAGATCCTGACATAAAAGTAGTTTAAATAACAGTCTAATGATAGTTTCTGGGGTTTTTTTTTCATTGAAACATGACAAAATGCATTAAGAATAAACAAAAAAAAAGAATTACCAGTAAATACTTCACAAATATGAAAAGACTGTGCTCCCACATTGAAAAGGAGGTTTAATTAGTTTGAAATTGTCTTTTTGGTAATTAAAGCATTACTTTTTACTTTTGAGATAAAAAAAAAAACAAATTTTAGTATTAATAACTCTTTGAACAGCTATTCATTCATTTATTTTAGCATCGTGTCATCGTGGGGTCAAATGACGTCACCCCAATTCAAATATTTCTCAAAATTTCTTCTTGGATTCAATTTCTCATATAATTAAACTCATATGCTCAAATAATGCTGTTTTCCAACAGTGTGAACACGATGGTTAAAACTTGAGAAAACACTTGTGTTTGTGATATTAAAAATTTTATCATACAGAAAATACAAATTCACAATATCACTGAGTTCATAAAAATAACTGTTCAATGTGCATAAGCTGGTTCCTGAACAAGTCCTCATTTCAAGTTCATAAAAGTTTCTCTTACAAACAGAAAGAATCTTAACATCTAAGCAATTGCTTAAGCAATAATGGAGATAAAAATGAAATATTGTAAAGAAACCACTTGCGTAGGTGTCTTGTAATAAAAGAAGTAGTTTACACTGATCAAAGTTCAGTTTCTCTGCATTTGGGAAAACCCAAATATTCAAAAATTTGTGACCCATGACAGATCTCCGTCTGATGCAAAATAGTTACTTGGCCCTAAAATCAAATCAAGCAGATTTATTTTAAGATTTTAGGAAAGAGGCCTTTGAACAAGGTAAATATGCAAAGTATCAAGATAACTTTTGGATTAGACTTTATTTAACCAGGTAGCCCCCAAACTCCTATATCCCATTAATCCCTTTTGGAAATGTTGGTATTTTTCAAGCAATATCCATACGACATAAAACTCAGCAGAAATGTGCTTTTCTTAACAATTTTGAAATTGTAACTTCATCTGTTGTAATAAGCCTTTGCTGCTTGGAGTAATCAAAAGAATCACACATAACCACTCAAAGCCAAAAACATCCACATTTGATTTAAAAAACATTATAACTGTGATGTCTGATCTCATGGCACCTGTACATAAAAACATCTAAAATATTTCATGGTTTTAATACAGTGATCAGGCTACAAATCTGTAGTTTTTACTGTTTTCCAGCAGATGGCTCCACTGTTTCCTTTTAGCACCTTTAGCTGTAGAGTGGTAGAGTAGAGCACTAGTGATATAGAATTTTAAGGAATTGTCCTTTGGGGTGATACAGCATATAAAATAATACCGTACCAAAATCAATGCTATTATAAGTCACTGACATGTCCCAGACAAAATCTTTTTATTGTCAACGTGCAAGATAAGACGGAAAAAAAATCGCCTTTCTACATCCATTGGTGTAACACATATGTAAATAAGAAGAAAAAAAAAGAAAAGTGGAAGTTTAATGTAACATGAATATGTAACAATATGTATCAGTATATGTAACTTAATCATATGAAACCGAAAAAGCTAATTTTTGGGGTGCAATATTTTTCAATATAATCAATAAAATTTCCTCTGGGCAGTAGAAAATCAGAAATTCAACATTTCTTTACTATCAAAATGTCAGAGTCTCATTGCATTGCACTGGCAAATACAGGATTAAAGTTCTAAAATATTTTTTTATTATCATTATTTATGGACAAGGAGAAAGTGAAAATACCCAATGCTGTGAAAATAGACAATTTTATCAGCATATCATAATTTCATACCGTTTTTCTGGTGCATCTACTTTTCGGATGCAATGTTTTATTTTTTGTAAGGGGACATGAGTGGGTTCTGGCCAAGAGTGTCCAGATGACAGTTCCCTTCCTTAAACTTGGAGAGGCTAGATTTGTAACAGCTCGTTAAAATCTGACCCTCTAACAGTGAGAACATAATAAATGTGGCCCTATAGGTAACCAAAGTTGTCCAGCTCTGTATTCTGGTGTGCCCTTAAAACGAAAAGTGAATTCCACATTTTCAGAACAATTACAAACAAGGACAGAAGACGCTCCAGTGATAAAACCAAAACGTTTTTATTATAATCCACATGCAGAATACAGAAAAAGAAAACTGTTTCAGCCCACAGATGAGTGCCTACCACACACACTTTTTCTATTCCTCCATAACTCTTTACAATGTAAGAAGGTTGTTAAGAAATTATCACAATTATTCTGTTTTTGTTTCCATTTAGCAAAATCTCAAAGAAATCTGTAGAAAAGAACCCCAAAAAACACCCCAAACAACCCAGAATGTCACTCAAATGACAGAGATACTTTATTTCATAACTAGCAAGCGGCTAAAGGAGATTGGATACTAGCGGGAGCTGAATTATGCATGCATTTATGCAGTATACTAACAGGGGCTCTACCATCCCCATAAATAACATTTGCAATGCTAATTCTAAGCTTTACGGCAGTGCCATCAAATATTTTTGGCTTCTCTATCCCACAGATCTTTACTTGCTAGTTATCTAAATAAGGTAGGAGTGTCATTTCTTTGGGTGGGCTAAAGTGGTCTCAGTCTGCATGCTGGTTCAGGAGACAGCTCTTATTTCTATAAACATCTTTCAGATATACAGTAGAGATTAATAATTTCCCAGGTGAAGCCTTTGTGGCCAAACATGCAATAGTCATCAATGTAGTATTCAAATTGTTTCACCATAACGAGCTAAATCTCTGAGCTAGACTACTGTATGTTCTGGTGTGCATATGTGTGTGCTTGTGCTTTTGTACGTGTTTATGTATTATACAGTACATAAAGAATATATATATGATATATATATGGTATATATGTGTGTGTTTGCATGTTTCCATTGTCAGGGGCTGAAGGTCCTTGTGGACTCGTAGTCCGACATACACTTGGGTTTAATGCCTTTAGCGTTGTAGTAATCCACCACCTGGTTCGGGACTTCTGCCAGAACGCTCTTAGCCAGTGCAGCTGGAGAGGCCTGAAACACACACATAGACAGACAGACAGAATGAGGAGAGGGGAGGTCACAAACACACACACACATCACCAGCCATGCGTGGTTCAAGGATGGTGAAATTTACTGTAGAGTCTGTTGTTGTCAGAGGTCTGGACCAGTGAGACTGATGAGATCAGACAAGCTCATTTAGCAATCTCTAAATATCCCTGTATCACCTTTTTGTCCTCTACTACTGTAGCTGTTTTGTACAGATGTGCTCAAGGACAAAAAAGGCACTATAACCTGTCTGCTTATACAAAAATAATATGCAGAAACACTTTTAAACAATGTCCATCAGGTACATTCAGCCTGTGCACAGTTTATGCTGCAAAGGTTTAAACAGGAAAAGCAGTCTCCTGTGTTTGTCGCTCGATGGATTCCACAAGAATTTTAATAATTGCATTTAAATTTTGGAGGATTACAGTTTAAGACACCCGGGGGCTTAAAACTCTGCTCATAATGTTTTCAGGTAGTATATTTTTCAAGCAGAAACTGGTTTTGAGAAATTCAATTGATTAACCCTTTCCTGACATTATTACTCAGCCATTCTAACCAAGGAGCCAATCCATGGGGTGGACAGACATCCGAAGGTCTTTAACAATGATTGATTGGTTGGTTTTTCTAATGAGGAGATGGGACTTATAATCAACCGCCAGCGGGACTAATCCTCAGCTATAAGGCTGCTAGCAGATTTCTTTGCATTTTAACACAGCACATTTCTCTGTCAGTACTTCAGTATGTCAGGGGTTGTGGGGAATCCTGGTAATGACCCTTCTTCTACATCTTATAACCCTGTGATGAAAAAGAAACTTTAGAGGGGCGGTAATAAAGACAAACAGGAAAGAATATGAGCCACAATGAAGTCAAGGAAGTGAATGATTGTGATCCATCATAGGGAGGCAGTACAAAACAATAAAGACATACAGAAATGACAACAATTAAGAAGATGTGCTTGTCACAGTGGAGAAGACAGTTCATTACAGCTATGGCAATAGAGAATTTTTCTTGTTATTTAAATTGTCGGAAATACCAGAGGTACTGCAAGTGCTTAACAAAAATATGTATACATTACATATATGTCTATTGTTTTAAATTCTAAACATTTTAGTGCAATTTTTAAAATACATTTGATCTATATTGTATCACTTTTAAATAACTTGATATTTTCAAATTACATTAGACATCACTGCAAAAAAATATTTGTGGTAATATTCATTATCATAGTTTAGTAAGATGTATGTATTGCCACTCTGGTTACTTTTTGATTAAAAAAATATGCACAACTTAGCAAAATGTTAGAGTATTTTAATATTACCAGTTGATGTAGATATGCTACTTGGAGAAATAAGAGTATAAATGCTTTTTACCCATTTGTGTGCATGTGCACACAAACTAGTTGTCATCTCTGAATTTATCCTTCATCAAGTCCCACCCTCCTTAGTAACTGTTGCTAGGTTAGACAAAATCTGTTTTTGTTGTCCTCTTTCTCATTTGAAACTATAGAGTGGTGCAGGAATGACTTCAAAAACACCTAAGTGAGTTGGCATTTAGCACATTCTGGTTCTCAAGCCCCAAATGGGATTTAGAATACTTTGGATAAATGCCTGAAATAAAGTTCATGGTGCACAAACACATGATATATTAAGGGTAAATAATAAAATGCATCTGATGTTGCCTGCTTTGAAATCTTAAATTGTTATTTTGTGTTTAAAATGATGGTTGCTAACAAACTGCTAACACAGACTACAAAAATGTCTGGGGACCTCAACTGCTAGCATTTCTGATCATTTTTAAAAATCATTAATCAGAAACTATTGCCACAGCCATGAGCACCAACTGGATCAGGTCATTGGATTTGGAGGAAATTCTCAGTCAAGGGTCACAAAAACAAACTCTACACTGGTAATATTGTAGTTGTTTCTATGTTGAACCACCATGCTGTAGTTCCATAGTAGCTTTATAATGGCTTTTGCTCTCATTGATTACAGTTTGGCTTCAAAAAAGAACATTTAAGTTTCAATTATTTTTGTTCACTACAGAGGTTATTATCAGCAATGATCCAAAACACTGAAAAATCTAATGCTAACTTTAGATGGGATAACTGGCTTCTTTTTAACAGAGGTGTCTGACCTGGTGCTGTAAAGCAGTATACATTTCTCATGGGAACAGTCATCAAAGTTACACAATGCTGAAAACAGGCTCTATGTCTTACTCCTTGTGGAAAGTTAAACTGTTAGATTGACTTAAAAGATATTTTAAAATAGGAAAATTATACTACTATCCTGAAGCATTGAGGGAGAATTCATTCATTGTTAGAAGTATGTCTGACTCTGCTCTGGGAATGTGCCCTCCTTCAGATCGTTACTTACTGTTAGACTTTCTCTCTGATAATCCATGGCATCACATATCAAATTATTTACAGCTGTCAAAACCTGTACCTCAACATGTTGAAGTCCTTTGGCAGGCACAGCAAAAAACTGTCTCCTTATCTGTGAAAGGTGTGTAAATTTGACAAATTTGTTTGAGTATGATTTCAGTCAGACTGGAGCCACTCCAGTGTAAAAAGACTCCAGCTAGTATCTAAGTATCTGTCATCTTTGACTTTCTGTGTATCACTGATTTGAGAAATAGATTTTGGGTGGTTTGGGAGATTAGAGAGGAGGGATAAATATAGGAAAAGTTACTTTTGTTCTTCTCCACATCTGTTGTCAAATCAATGAATAACTATGAGGAACACAAATAAAAACACAGAAAACCTTTTGGGTGATGTAAAAAAGTGTATTGTTTGAAGTCAGAAACAGGACAGGTTCTTGTTTTTTCATAAAAAAGTTAAAAGCAGTGTTCTATCAGAGGACCTGAGGGCCAATAAAAAATAATCTGGAGATTTGTTTGTGTTCCTTCAAGCAAAAACATAAGAGGTATGAAATATTTAGTATTTTTGAACAAAAACGGACAAAAACATAACGCGAGTGTATGGAAATACTCACACCGCTCAATAGAGTGGGCCTGAGCACAACAAAAAACAAAAAAGACAAAAAATACACCAGATATTAAAACATGACTACAAATTGAGGAAACCTAATGACAAACCACAAAACACAACAACAAAATATAAAACTACAAATGAAAAAAATACATAAACTGACAGAGGAAAAACACAATTAATTTCCAACACAACAACAAATAATTTAAGAACATCAAATGATATATGATGAATCACAATAAAACAAAACTAAAACTAAAAAATGAAAAAAGTAAAGCAACAAATACAAAACACAACACTTAATTATAACAGAACACCACAACCAACAGAACAGAACAAAACAAAAAAAAAATGAAATTACAAAATAAAATAAAAAAATACCAAACACAACAACAAACTATAAAAGAACAACAAATTAAACAAAAAATCACAAAAACACAAGTGTAAAACAAAGAACAAAATTAAAATTAATTAAAATATATATCAAAATGGAAAAAACAAAACTAATAAAAACAAAACATCTTAAAACATAAAAACAAATAAAAAATTAAAAATAAAAAAATGAATAAAAAAACAAAACAACAAAGTAAAATCCCCCCACATTAAATATACATACACTAAACACAAAAATAAAACGGAGAACAAAAAAATTAAAAACAGATCATAGAAACAAAACAGTAAAGGAAAAATTACAACAAATCAAACCACAACAAATTATCACAAAACACAGCAACAAATTAAAAATGAAGAAAAAACAACAGCAAATTAAAAAGTTTCAACAACCAATGAGGAAACATAACAAATACAAATCAAAATGTAAGAAAATGCAACAATAATGTAAAAACACAAAATTAAGGAAAAGCACATGACACAAATAACCTTAAAACCAATCAGGAAACACCCCAAATTATAGGTTTATACATTAAACAAAAAAATAAAAACTGAAAAAATACTACAACAAAACAATTAAAAGTCATATCTCAAAAACATAACAATAAAGGACAAGTTACAGCAACAAATGAAACCAAAAAAACAAATGTGTAGTTGTTGTTGTGTTTTCACATTTGCTGTAATTTTTTAATTCGTTGTTGTGAATCTATTTTGGCGATGTGTTTTTATTTAATGTTGTTTAACTTGGTTTTTTTTGCCTCATTAATTTGCTGCTTTTAAATTTTGTTGTCTTTTCTTACTTCTCATTATACTTTATGATTTAATTTTAAGTTATTTATTTGTGATCATTTTGTTGCAGTTCGCACTTCATGGCTAAAAGGCCACTCTACAGCACACTCACACAAGTAATTAAGTACAGGGGGGGACACTTGACAGCGAGCATACACATGCAAACTCCCGCAGCCGGCACACTCCTTCTGATTCCTCAAAATCAGAGGGTCTGTTGTACTCCGTCTCACATAATTCCCAGAGACAATGCATCATCAGAGTGTGCCCCCTCCCCTCTCATTTCCTCCCTCCTATCTACCTGTTATCCCCCCACTCAGCCTGTCACACAGCAGCTCTGTCCTGCTAATCCCCTCTGAAAAGAAACGACAGAGCAGAAAATCACCTCTCCACCTCTGTCACACACTCCCTAGCTCCCTTTTGTCTTTAGTGCCAGTCTCCTGTTGACTCCCTCCATCCCATCCACCCCCTCAACTCCTCAAACATCCACCACCAGCACTCTCTGTCCATCTTCCTCCTCTGTTTCCTCCTGATTTATTCTTTCTTTTTCCCATCTAACTCCCTCTCTGTGGGCACTTTTTGGTGAACTACATGTTTCATTTCCTCCCTCCATACTCCCTGCTCTCTTCCTGATCGGCTGGGGTGTAATTGGTTGATTTCTCAACCTGTCACAGACCAAACTCACCATAACAGAGGCAGCCAAACACGCCCGCCGTCAAAGCCAAACAGAATTAATGCTGCCAGTGAGAGAGAGACACACTCACAAAAAAACACATACACAAACACGCAATGAGGGGAGAGCTGATGTGTTTTGACGAGCACACCAAGCATATTACACCCACGCACTCCAAGCCATTACCCCCTGAATATAGACTGCATGCCATCTACTCACACAAACACAAACACACACACACAGACAGCCACAGTTGAAGTATAACTTTTTAAATAATCTAGATTCGACTGCCCAGGCTGGAAACTTGGAGAGTAACAGCAAAGTCATAGATCACTGAGCGCTGTCAGTGTTTGAAAACTCTAACCAGATTCATATTCTTGTTTACAGTGATCACACATTTTCACATATTGCTTCATTTTAAGTGTAAGCAATGAAGCTTAGAATAATCTTTTAGCAAGTAGAGCCAAAGTTAAACAGGCATGAGGAAGAACTAAAATTAATGCTCTCGTTTTGTGTTAGGGATCATAAACCCACAGCAGATGTAATTTTCCCATTAGGATGTCAAAGTGAGCAGTGACAGTGGCAGCATGTGTTGGTAACCGATTGGTATGAAATAACTCAATATGAAATGTATGCTCTGAGCTGAAGAGAAAAAAATATAAGGACAGACTGTTCGATTTGGTGTTTTATATAAACTATTGTAGCTTATAAAGCATTTGTGGGTCATTTATTTACAAATACAATATTGTCTGGCATTGCCTTTGTGGACATTATGGTTTTTAAAGGACTTGCAGTGTCTTTGACCCCCTGAGTCCCAAGCTTTTGTTTGTGTTGACCTTTTGACGTGTCATATGATTCGGAATAAGTAGGACCTGATAAGTATAAATTCTAACAGAGAAAAACAGTCCCTATATCTTTTCATGTGACTATATAATACAATAGGAAACACATCACAGTTTTCAAAGAACTCCACAAAAATCATGCATATCCTTTGACATTAAAATTCCCCCAAATTACCATGAATAATTCCTCACATTTTCTGTGATAGTTTCAGAAAAAAAGTACAATTATAACAATTTTGATAAATGTTGAACAATATCTTTAAATTATTATTGAAAATTCTACTTAAGGTTAATGTTATTGTATGTTTTTGATTAATCCAGGTCTGGTGTTACTGTAACATTTTGCACCTTTTAATACCAAAAGATCCCGAAGTTCTCATACAAATATGTACTTATAATGTATTTTTAGCTCACTGTTACAGATAAATTAGTTAATTTCAATGCTATATCAAGGAACAAACATAAATCAGCACGTTTTCTGAACTGGGAAAATGGGAGGGGAAATTGCGTAAAATCCCAGCTAGACATATTCCAGTTACAAGCTGGTAAAGTTGCTGAAGGTTTTATAGCTGAAAGACGTCTGACTTCTAAGTGGGAAATTTCAACCAAACAGGGCAGCCCCAGAAAGAGGTGATAGACTATGAATGAGGCCAATAGGTTTAAATTTAACTGAATCTACTACTAAGGTGTAGAAGTTGTGTAACTTGTCAACAAGTTGACTTTGCTTTTGTGTGATGACTCTTTTTGCTTAAAGGGATAGTTCAGGTTTTCTGAAGTGGGGTTGTGTGAGGTACATGGCATGAGCCTGAACGTGTGCTAGAGTGTCACAGCTCAGTTCTCTCCGTTCAAAAAGATCTTATGTTTCTGGCTGGCCAGCTGTCAATCTGTCCATTGAAGCCATAATCACAAATACATTATGAAGGTCATGACCTAAAATGGTAGAGGGGCTTACTATAAGAATTTGCACAACTTTTCTCTCAGGGTTAAGGAAGGACTGAAGAGATTTTCAAGATACAAAGTCAAAGGTAGTTGGGTCTCATTATTCTCCTGTTACTGTGGAACTAATAATTCAGTGATGCTTTGAGAAGTTTTCTTCAAACTTCAGACTTAAGGATGGCCTGATTACATTTTGATGGCCATAAGTCAAGGTAATTGGGATTCAAATTCATCCTTTCCTTTTAAGATTTCTATGAGCTTGTGAAGGCACAAAACCAACAAGTGGTAGCTGTGATCCATTTGCTTTTATTTTATTGAAGCTGAAAGTTATGCCTACCCCCCACCAATTTAATTTTCATATTAAACATTGATCAAAGAAAGCCAACATAGGCCTGTTGTTACACAGCCCAGTCCCACCTCAAGGATGTTAATCAGCCAATGACAGTGCAGACGTTTTTAAAGGCACTTTTGAAATGTCCAACAAGCTTTCAGGGGACCCAGGCCCCAAGTTGGCTGCACCTCTGTCCAGACAAGCAATGCGGAGTTGCACCACACTAGATAAGAAACAACGTCTGAAAAAAAACCTCTGCTTGTTACCTGATTGATTGACAGTGAGGTTGAGACAGCATTTCCAAAACAGCCTCAGCCATCATTTGGTTTCAAAATTACATTTCAGAAAATCAACAGGTGATGTCTCTGAGACTACAAAAATGCAATATACAGTCCATAAAGCTAACAAACCATAGGCTTGGAAAGACTTTAAGAGAGCAAAGATACTCAAAATGGCTAGAAACTTGGTAAAGAAACCACAGATAAAGTTTGATGAAATTTATTTAGAATTGACTAACCAAAAACACCAACTTGTGTTTGTGTGAGTTCATTATTTCTGTTGTTTAAAGGGAACCTTTTCCTTTCTGGCTCCTTTCTGTACACATATGAGCATCATGTTGCTTCACTTTCTCCTACCACACTGACCATATTTTCAGTCATTAGAAATACCTTTATAAAATTAATCAGTCTCAATACTTAAGGTTTCCTTTTATTTGAAGCCCATAAAGATGTATTGATATAGGACAGAGCTAATTCTCGATATAGGGCGTTGTTTATTATCAGGCAGTGTATTTACAGAGATTTATTTGAGCCTTGTGTAGGCATCATTGTTTACCGTGTATCTGTAGTTGCCAGATTTGGTCCTTATACGTTGAACATAAATACAGGATCCTTGTGTTACTCTGCTTAAGTTTCTTATCACGCAATGGCAACATATTCTTCTTTGAGCTTGTATTTTTCTGCCTGTCAAGATTTCTATCCTAACTGAAAATGAAGAGCTTCTCTGTGGATGTGCATGCTCTAGAAAAGCAGCAACACAAAGAACAAAAATAGCTGACAAACAGCATTTAGTACAAAAATGTGTGACAGAGCCCCTGCTGATGCATTCTTATAAAGCGCCTCATTTGTTTATGTCTTGATGTTGCCTGCCTTGAGGATAAATCACATTTTTCTGCCTTGAATGCATTTCTCAAAGCTCTCTCACATTTTTCTGAGGATTTCTACCCCACCACCCCCACCCCACAGCCCCCACCTACATGTTTGAAGTCCTTGAAGGGGACAAACTGGACGATGTCACGCAGGACAGGCTCGCCCTTGGGTGACCGAAGGATCCCGTCGTCTCCATCCAAGATCTGCATATCTGTGAAGTCTGCGTTGCCCACACCCACAATGATGACAGACATGGGCAGGTGGGAGGCGTGAACGATGGCCTCCCGTGTGTCAGCCATGTCAGTGATGACGCCGTCTGTCAGTATCAGGAGGATGAAGTATTCCTGAGGCAGGGAAAAAGATGGAGAAGGATTTGTGGGAAAGAGAAGAAGAAGGAGGAAGAGATGGATGAAGAATTTTTATGTTTCTAAAGTGGCATCTTGTCAGTGGCTAATTTGAATAAAACTCACTTTAATCCACCAAAAAGCCGAAGGGAAGCAGGAGGCATTACGGCACAGAGGAATTCACGCTCTTAAATTTATGACTGGAATTAAATTAATATCAATCACGTCCTTCCTTGACTCAATTCCCCTCTTTCTGTTTTTTCCTTGTTCCCCCTTTTACCTCCTCGGATGTCTTATTTTTCTGTCTTTAATTGCTGTTTGTCTTCCTCCTTATCGTGCTGTGTGTGCCAAATACAAACAGGCACAACAACAGAAAGAGAGAGGTGCAGACTTTTCTCATTCTCTCGCTCACCATGGCCTCTTTGGTGTGCATCTCCTCCGAAGCGGATGACGCGACCTTCTGGATGATGGGGGCAATATTTGTGGGTCCGTACAGCTGGATTTTGGGGAGGCAGTTCTGATAGGCCTCGACCACGCCTTGGATCCCTGAAAACACATAATTATTTTGTTTATTTCTCCTCTCCTGTCTGTGTATTTTGTCATCTGATATAACCTAGATAGGATTCTTGTATCTGACTCAGGTGTTATGCCAGTATAATTATGTCACTGACAGTTGAGTACTCAGCAATTTTGGGGCCCAAGGCAAGCAAAGGCACAGGGCCTTCTGCTTTAAGTGCTATTCATCTTTTTAATTCCTTTAAAAGCATTTGTAATGAGAGAAGTGAGGGAGTGAGCGCTTCACTCTAAATGTATATAAATATACATGTTTATAGCTACACTGCCTGGCCAAAAAAAAGTCGCCACCTGGATATAACTAAGCAAATAGGTATGAGCCTCCTATTGGATAATTACTGCAAAGGTGATCATCTTTCAGCTGGAAAGAAGTTATTTAACCCCAGCTGATGCAATGAGTAGCTTCTTATTTCTTAAACAGCCATGCCGAAAGACACATCCTGTGTTTGTGGAAAAGATGTTAGTCTGTTTAAGAAGGGTCAAATCATTGGCATGCATCAAGCAGAGAAAACATCTAAAGAGACTGCAGAAACTACTAAAATTGGGTGAAGAACTGTCCAATGCATTATTAAAAACTGGAAGGGATAGTGGGGAACCAGCGTCGAAAAAAATCCTGCATGATCGTGATCGGTGATCACTTAAACGTTTGGCCAAATCATATCGAAGAAAAACAACAGTAGAACTCAGGGGTATGTTTAATAGTGAAAGTAAGAGCATTTCCACACGCACAATGTAAAGGGAACTCAAGGGATTGGGACTGAACAGCTGTGTAGCTTTAAGAAAAACCCTAATCAGTAAGGCTAGCTGGAAAAAAAGGCTTCAGTATGCAAGGGAGCATAAAGATTGGACTCTGGAGGACTGGAAGAAGGTCATGTGGTCTGATGAGTCCAGATTTACCCTGTTCCAGAGTGATGGACCCATCAGGGTAAGAAGAGAGGCAGGTGAAGTGATGCACTCATCATGTCTTGTGCCTACTGTACAAGCCTGTAGGGGCAGTTCTCTGGGGTTGCTGCAGTTGGTCAGGTCAAGGTTCAGCAACATTATGTGCCCAAAGAATGAGGTCAGCTGACTACCTGAATATACTGAGTGACCAGGTTATTCCATCAATGGATTTTTTCTTCCCTAATGGCATGGGCATATTCCAAGATGAGAATGCCAGGATTCATTGGGCTAAAATGTTAAAGAGTAGTTCAGGGAACATGAGACATCATTTTCACACAAGGATTGGGCCACCACGGAGTCCAGACCTTAACCCCATTGAGAATCTTTGGGATGTGCTGGAGAAGGCTTTGCGTAGTGGTCAGACTCTCCTGTAATCAATACAAGATCTTGGGGAAAAATTAATGCAACATTGGATGGAAATAAATCTTGTGACATTGCAGAAGCTTATCGAAACAATGCCACAGAGAATGCATGCTGTAATCAAAGCTGGTGGTCCAACGAAATATTGGAGTGTATGACCTTTTTTTTTTTTTTTAAGATATATATATATATATACATATATGTTTCCGTTTTGGACTGAACAAGCAACGGTCATGGGACCCCACGTCCTTCCTTTCCTAATGGAATTTCAATGAATTACACCACCACAAAAATCCCCCCCATCTTTCTCTTGATTCACAACTGTTCCTTTCCTGTTGGGCAATTGTATACCTCCTGGAGCATAAAAAACAAGAGGAAGTTCTAGTTATGTATGTGTAAAGCACATTGTCATACATTTAAAAGTGCTGCATGAATAACCTTTACTGTCATTATTATACGATGAATGGGTTCAAATCCTCACAAATACAAGCTCACATGCATGCACCTCACTACAGGAATGCAGCGATGAGGATAGAAGAGTGCACAAGCCCATTTCACACGTACAGATTAGTGTTGTTTTTCTCTGTATCATCGAGCCTGAAGTATTTGACAAACCTCCCAGCTGTGTGTGCGCATTAACGTGTGTGCTGGTGTGTGTTTTAGTAAGTGTGAGAGAAAGAAACAGAGGGTTTGGATAGATACAGAGGAAGAAAGATGGGACAGACAGCGAGGGGTAGAGATGAGAGCACAGAGGAGTGTCTGGGTCCACCTGTGATGCATGAATGAGAAAGTTTCAAGGAGTCAAGAAGCCAAATGTGTGTGTTTGTTTGTGCGTTTGTGAGGGCTCACCAGCACATTCAGGATTGTCCTCATCAAAGTTCACGGCGAAATCATGGGAAACCTTTGTGCAGGGCAGAGAACAGGGAGACGTTTACAGCCAATTTATGGCAAACACTGAGCACAAACATGTTCAGAACAGTTTACGAGTGGACAGATGCGTTCTCCTTTTATGTTGATCAAAGACAAGCTGTGCCAGAGAGAGATATCTAAAATCTCAAGAAGCCAGAAGTCCCCCCTGCTGCTGCTGCTGCTGTTGCTGCTGCTTACACACAAACATACATCCTTAATGTCTTACCTTGAAGTCTGGAGGTATCAGAGCTCCAAAACCAAACGCAGGGAACATTTTATCACTTAAGAGAAGGACAGAAAGAACAGAGGGACAGAATTAAAAAGATGGGTTAAAGGTTCATAGTAAAGCAGAAGTTATTACAAAATGACAAAAACATCTGGCCTCCTTTGCAAACTGTGTATAAAACATTTTTTTGCTTGTCTGCTTTTGAATATTTCAAGCTGGCTGCCCCTGAAATCTTTCTGAGTGAGACCCTGTGTCTACTTTGCATTATATTGCTCTGACAGCCGTGTTAGTCAATAAGATACTGAGCTGACTGCACTTTAGCTCCTGTATTAAAGATCTGCCCTACAATTTATCACCAGTGACAAACACCTCTCTACAGCTATTGGATCTCATTTTTAACTAACCAGTGCCCCATAACGTTGATTTGACAAACGATATTTCCTTGTTTTCTTTACAAGCTTGTTTATGACACAACTGAGTGGTGAAGGAAAGAGTCCAAAAAGTTAGACGGGTGTTAGACTTTAGAACTTCCTGGTTCCTAACCCCTCAGAGTATATGGGACGACTGTTGATAACATACTCCTAACAAAGACCACAGACACTTCTGATTGTTTTTTAAAGATCAGTCATTCATACTCACAGCCATAAGGACCAACTTGATAAGGTCACTCAATTATAATGAAACTCTCAAAGAGGTCACAATAAGACATTATACATTGGAAATATTATTGCTCCTAGGTTAAACTGCCATGCTGATGATCCATAGTATCACTCTTGTGATTACATTTAAGCTCAAAACATTGTAAAAGTAGGTTTGTTTGTTTAGATAATTACAAAGAACAGAACATGTCAGTTTCATATTTTTTTCTTAGCTGCAGAGTTTATTATCAGCAATGATCAAAGACAAAGAGAAAATCCCATCGGCTTGCAGTCGGGGGGAACAAGCATAATGCTACCTTCCACGCTGGCCTACAAAAGTACATCATCCATGCACCTATAGAGGAGAAAGCTGTTAAAATATTCACCATTAGCCTCTTACCCATGTATTCTGCATTCGATGAAGCTGCTCAAAATACCAGCCAAGGGGCTAGCACCCCCTTTTTAACAGCTTTTCTGTGTCATTTTCTCATAAACATACTTCTAAAGACACAGTGATGTAGAACACACTTAGTCTGTTGTCAGCATTATTTGCTTCATTACAACAGCACTAGTTCTGGCCTGTACCTCTGTTAGTGTTTCCTAGGTTTATTAGGGCGCTACATGTCACCATTTCCTGCTTAAATGTGCAACATTAAACTGCTGCATGTATGATTTTTGCAGGGAGCTGTGCCTCACTTGAAGATCTGTGGAAATGTTATATTGCTTTCATACTTATTTTCAATACTATTATTGGTTTTATTTAATTTTTTAAGATTTTTTTTTTTTAAATTGACTTCCAGTCTCAGCATTTTTGAACATATCTCCATTGTAATTCTGCAATATTGTTTCCTCGGTCCCTCACTCCCTTAGTTTCTGTTTCACAGAGTAATTAGTTTATGTTCTTTGTCCTTTCTCTGTTGTTAATTTACTTATTTTTCTTCAAGTTTTATATAGTTTAATTTTTGTTAACATTACACATTATCAGTGTTTTGATTGTTTTTGTAAAGAACATTGTGCTCAATTTTGTTGTTTGAAAAGTGTGATCAAAATAAATTCTGATTGATTGATCTTGAAAATCCACGGCATATTTTTTTGTCACCTGTTACTCCTGAGATCTCAGCAGTCCTATTTGAAGAGGAGAGGCAGCTCAGGGAGATTTCAGGTGTAAGCTGTGTTGATTCTTTTTGAAATTTTCCAGGTGTGCCTGTGTGAAGACAGCTTTTATTCAACTGAGCTGCAGCACATATCTCAGGGGACACAACATTCCCCAGCATGGTTATTGCAGTCCAGGACTAATTTTTCTTTTTCGCTAACTTCACTCCACTGAAAGGGTGTTTTTACTGGCTTTCATCTTGGACACTATTTTTCCTCATGTTTTTCTTGTCGTGAAATCCATTTGCTTTTTCTTCAGGGAACTCGCTTCTCTTATACAATGACTAAAAACATTCCTCTGTGATGACCTCTAGGGATTTTTTTTTCTCAATAAGAGAAACAGGAGTGTTGCAGTGTGGTGGATTAAATACAAAACATGTGCCTGTCAGTTTTCGAATTGCAATGCACACGGGGCAGAAGACTCATATCAATGGATACTGATACAACTTGCAAGATTTTGTATGCAGGGTATGAAGGTTTCTGGTCCACGGAGGGCAGAAGATTTATGAAACATTTAATATGATAAACATGCCTATACCTCTTTGTAGAAGATTTTCCCCTCAGAGGGAAATTTACTGTGAATAAATGTGATGGTGGTTGGGTGTGTGTGCATGTCAGCTAAATGATGATGGATGGCGAGGTTTCTACCTGTCATAGTCTTGGCAGATCTCCCCCACAGCCACCAGTGCTTTCAGGTACTCGTTGGGCTGGTACGGGTGGATATAATGGAGGGAGCAGCTGTTTCGGGGGTCCCCGTTGGAGGCTGTGAAGTCTATTGCCACCTGAGACAGAAACACACAAACACACACACGCTCTCAGTGTATGAGTGGGCAAGGTAGAAAATGATATGCTGCTGTAAATACAGAGGAGATTACACGTGACAAAACTTACTGTGAACTGGATCTGGCAGCCTCCCATAATGTAATCCAGGAAGGAATACATTTTGATTATCTGCCGGAGGAAATGTGTAAATTTAGGCCGTGGCATTGATTCAAGGTCGGATATGATCAGAACCAGAACGAGGTAGATGGAGCTGCAGTGAAGGCGCTACGGAGCTTGAAATTACTGCTGAAATAATTAGGTAATTATATACAAGTAAATTAGATCATTCTAATTCATCCAGTTTTTCATCAAATCATGCAAATTCACAAAAACACAAAAACGCAACTTTTAGGATATGAGAGTTAACTATTTATTCAATTATTTGTCAAATCAACTGAATTAAGACATCCATTAATCAACATATCAGAAATACATGTCACTATAAACTGCCAGAAGGAGAAAATTAGCTAAATTTCCCTGTTTGTATTTTTATGAATCTGCTGTATCGCATAGTAGATGTAGACAGAATCACAAAAAGCAGGACCTAAAAAGAAAAAAGTTTTTTTTATGACCCCATGAAAGTGATTTTTAGTTTCTTTGTCAAAGGTACAAAATAGTGGCACTAAAACAGCTCCTGTCCTGCTACCATCACTTAGCTTAACATGCTGTCGTGATATTTGTACATATGAGATATGGCTATTAAAAAAACAACACTAATGCTGTCATACAATGCATTTTTCAATTCTTTCTCGTTCAATCTCATGCCCTTCAGCACTGCTGCATTCAGGTCTTCGATGGATCAAAGCAGCGCAGCAGGTCTTTTTTGGACAGCTATCTCAAAACCTATGTCGTTCTTTCTTCTGACACAGACTTAAAACCAGTTCTGGGAGATACATCAACTACATCAATTTTTGCAGAAGATTAAAAATTAAAAAGTTGACATGTTCTTCCTTGGCTTCCTTGACTTACTCTAACTACACTTGTAAATTGCGGTAATGCCTGAACATATATATACTGGAAATTTACACTGTTTTCAAAATGCAGACCATGTCAGGGTTTGAACAAGCACGTTTTAAGGCTTGTATATGTTGTTCTAATGATGTTACACACTGGTTAGAGAGCTTAAAGTTATATATTGTGAAAATAGTGCAGCTTACAGTGTTTACGTAGACAAACCTGTCTATGTCCAAACTACAAAATGAACTTTGCATTTCTTTTTTATTTGATAACTAAATCATAGCATGCACTTTAACTATAAGAGGAAATTCAGTTCAGTTTTGGGATATAATTTGACAACATTAAGGAAAAACTAGTTTTGTGTAATTTCTGTGTCACTTAGAGGTTTTTCACTTTAAGAAGGAAAAATTTATTAAAATTTTAAAGTTGAGTTTTGTGAATTAAAAAAAAATCTGGAATTTTATTGTTCAGCCATAATGCCCAGCCCTACTCAAATTTTGTCCTTTTGAGTGCAGATTTGATATTATTATTTTTTAGTATAAATATTGATAAGATTTGCTTTGCAAAAATTTAATGAGTAGGCAGAGATGACCTTAACACAATACATGTTAAAAAGCATTAAAGTCCGTGAGACATTTTCATCATTTGATAATCAACGTGATTAGCATTTGAAGGCCACCTTAATGTTGGATATTTTTGGGGATGATCTTAACAGTGAGCGACTTCACCTTACAGTGGTTGAGAATGACGACACCAGAGTTTCTGTAATTCTTCTTCTTCATCTGGTATTTCGGATTAATGCATTCCCACTGGATCTGGGCAAACACAAACACTTGAGTTAATGTCTGATGATCAGTATTCATGTTTAGTGAGCTACAAAGATAAGAAATTGTCTACATATTACATATATGATAAGAAAACACAAAAACATAAAAAAAGAACCACAAGCTTGACGTTTCTAATCTCTGGCTGAATATTCTCTGTTTCCGCCTTCAACGTTTAAGGGTTCAATAAAAATTGGTATATTGTTTTAATGTGGTTTAACCTTCTCATTTCGTGCAGTCTTTACTGTTGAATGTAACATACCAGTTTATAAAAATAATGTGTGTTAAAGCACATGTATAAATAGGGATTACATTGTCCTGTTCTTTCAGGAACATCCTTCTCAGTGAGTTGATCTTTACCTTAAGCTCCTGTGAGGCACTTTCACTATCTGATGATTTTGCCGCCCCCTGTGGACAAAGTGGTATCTCTTATATCTTTTGGTCCTGTTGTTGAACAAAAAAACTTATTTTTCAGTCGTTCGACATAAACAGGTATTACTTATTGGTAATCTTGTTTGAATCTTGCTTTTTTTGCAATTATCTGTGAATCATGTCACCTGACACTGGCAATGACATAAGAAAATAAATAAAACAGAAATGATCCGCTCTGTTGCTTATGATTTTGGTCGGTCGTTAATTTCAATCCATTTCATTATCAGCTAAAAAACTCTTCACAGGAGCTTAATATTCTGATGATGTTACATAAAGGTATCAAAGTGCTAAATTACTTCAAAAGAGAGCGCTGAATCTATATTAAACAGTTTGCTTGAAAGCACCTCATTTGACAGCATATACTGCATTACAGCTTATCACACTGTGATGAATGAAACAGCTACGAAACAAGGATCATACCATTTCAGCTAGACAGGGGTGCCAAATGTTAAATTTGACAAAGTTTTGCCTCTCTACCCCAAATAAACCATTGCACAAGACTTTTGGTATAAACATCAACTTATTAACAACTACTGATGCAAGTCTGAGAATAGCTCATGTCCCGCAATCAGTTTCCAAGGCTCTGTGAGTTTTTACTCTGTCAGAATAAGGTTTACCAAAATTAACAATAAAACATTAAATACCCCAATGTTTCTTCAAATGTATTTAAGTTTGAAAGAACTTAGTTTTCCGGCTACATTCAGTCTGATAATCATGTTTTTCCGGTGTGTAATATAGATAGATACATAAAAAATGTACATAACTACTTTGGTGTCTTTTCACTTTAGGAAGAATTGTTACGCTGAGCCACCTAATTGAAAAGTTGCATGTGAAATGTTGCTACAAGGTCAACAGCATGAAGATTTAATGAGAACAACTATGTCCACATGAAGCTGAGGCTCTTCTGTGCATTTATCCCTCTGTCTATATGTAGACAGTGTTTTAGGTTGCTGCAAACAAATATTTTTGAAAACTCCTGCTGAGGTCAAGATTTTAAAAAACCCTGTTTGGGTTGTCTGCTTGTCTACAGAGAAAATGGCGTTTTTAAGCCTAAAACATCACACTAAGTGACTTTCTCTCTGTTGTTTCATGTGCTAAACTGCTGTTTTAAGTGTTGATAGCTGGACTACATACAGGGTCACACAAACTTTCTGTTCCTCCATCATTCATCCATAATATATGCCACTTATCCCTTTGAGGGTCGCGGGGCGTACGAGCATATCCCAGTGGATACAGGGGCCACATGGAAAAACAGACGACCATTCATGCTCACATTCATAGCTAAGGGCAACAATCAACCTCGTTAGCATGCCTTTGGTCTGTGGGAGGAAGCCGGAGTGCCCGGAGAGAACCCACACATGCGCGGGAAGAACATGCAAACTCCGCATAGCAAGGCCCAGACCAACACGGGGATCGGACCAGCAACCTTCTTGCTGTGAAGCAATGCTGTGCTGCCTTATATAATAACAGGATTTGACAAAGATTTTGTCTGATATTTAAATGTAAACCAGGGTATATTAACTCAATATGCCTGCAAACCCTTTATTAACACAGCTAAAACATAAACCGTAGGTTTATATATCGGACTGTATATCAGGTTCATTATAATAAAGTAATAAACAGAGTCAACAGTGCGTGGTTGCATTTTTTTTGTTTACGGGGATGTGTCTAAAAATGCACCGGAGGAGAAAAACCTAAATTTAAAAACACACCCTCCTACATATGGACATAGCCTTAGACAGAGGGTGAAACAGTGTTGTCAGAAAGAATTCTATTATCAAAAATATAAAAGTCTTAGTTTGTGGTTTAACTTTGCTGTAGCAAAAGAGAATATAGTTCTTTAATAAAGAATGATATTTGATGATCAGTTAACAATAGGATAAATCTGGCTGATCTATAACCATGTTAATATTTTCAGTTTTACTGGTTTGTGTCAAATATAGTAAAAAAAAAAAACCAAGTTTATCAGCATGTATTACCAAAGAGCTGATTTACTTACTAAGATTTAGATGTAAAGTATTTGTGACAACAAGCTAAAAAGTGTGTTGTACATCAGTGTTTATTTTAGTGTTTAGGTGCTCACCTGTTTACCCTCCTGCTCCACTCTCATCTCCTTGAAGGTGGTCTGAAACTCCCCAATGAAGTCGTGCTTTCCATTTGAGTCCCAGTCCCAAACTGTGCACTGAAACCCACACAAAGGAACACACAAGTATGCACAGGTATTCAGTTGAAGCACAGCTGCATCACTGTCACCTAAACACACACACACACACACACACACGATGGTGGTGGCATGAGGGAAATGCCATGCTGAATGATTGATAAAGCGGTGTTAGTGGGTGGGCAATGGAGCGGTGAAATATTAATCTGAGGATGCTGAGAGGGACGTGGCTTAAGAGACAGCTTTATCTGTGTGTTTGTGTGTGTGTTAAGGTGTCAGTTTCTTGTTGAGAAGAAAAATGGCTCCAATCATCAGCAAAAGGAGAGGGGTCAGCAGGACAAGGCTGCACACGTCATAAAGGAACGATGCTGTCATTTCAAAATATGACAAAAGGAGTCAATATCTGGACTCACTCATATGTTTGTGCAATCAATATTGTTCAGCATATAATTAAAACATTGCCCTGAAAAGAAATGCTGCGAGAGCACAAACCTCAACAAAGGTATTTTTGACATTCCTAGCTGAGTTATTATCATCAAATGAGGGAAAGTGTCCTATCCCAATGTTAACAAATCCTTAAAAAAAGTTCCTGGATCTGAATACGTATTCAGATCATCATCAAAATCAAATTACTTCTTCCTTGTGCCTTTATCAACATTCCCACTATAGGCTTCTCTTTGTCCAAGCTCATCTGGATGAACTGACGCAAAGTGGAAAAGTGTGCTGTGGTCTGAGGAGTCCACATTTCAAATTGTTTTTTGAAATCATGGACGTCATGTCCTCTGGGCTAAAGAGTAAAAGGACCAACCAGACTGTTACTAGCCCAAAGTTCAAAAGCCAGCATTTGTGACAGTATGGGGATGTGTTAGCGCCCACAGCGTGGGTAACTTACACATACGTGAGGGCATCATTAATGCTGAAAGTTACATACAGGTTTTTCAAGCAACATCTTTTTCAAGGACATCCTTGTTTATTTCAGCAAGACAATGCCAAGCCACATTCATGTGTTTACAACAGCATGGTTTTGTAGTAAAAGAGCGCAGGCACTAGACTGACCTGCCTGCAGGCCAGACCTGTCTCACAATGTATAGTGCATTATGAAGCACTGAATAAGACAACAGAGACCCTGAACTGTTTAGCAACTAAAGTCCTACATCAAGCAAGAATGGGAAAAAAATTCTACCTGCAAAGCTTCAACCATTAGTGTTCTCAGTTACCAAACTCTGACTGAGTTTTGTTTGAGACAAAGGTAATATAACTTGTCCCTGCGCCAGCTTTTTTGGAAAGTATTGCAGGTATCAAATTCAAAATGAGTGAATATTTGCAACAAAAAGCAACCACAAAAGTTGAACTGAAATATGGTCAAAAGGGATTTGAAAATCTTTGTTTTCTGTTTTAGTTTCGATTTACACAACGCCCCAACTTCATTGGATTTAGGGTTTGTATGATTACAATGAAGGTGATCCACTTTTTATCCAGAGCTGATCATTATTAGCTACTTGGCTTGAAAAAATACACATTTATGATCTCTGATTTACCCAAATATGCTGTTGCTGTGACCTTCTCATGTGAGGCTGCCACACCAACAAGTAATCAAAACCAGTCCGACCACGTCTGATTAAAAACGACCCGCAGTAATCCACTATATTTCCTGTCTTCCACTCAAGTGGTTGCACCTGAAGTGTGTGTGTGTTTCTCTGTGATTGTGCATCTTTGTCTTGACAGTAATTTCTGTGTGAGGAGGAGCACGCTCCGTTTTTCAGCCACTTCAAGTTTGCTGAAGGCAGAGAAAAAGAGAGAGAGAAAGAGTAAGTGATGAAAGAAGCGCCCGTTCCATTCAGTGGCCACTTAACTGTCAGATAGAGAGAAGCAAAAGGAGAGAGGGAGGAAAAGATGGGAGGTGAGAAATAACGGGTGAGGAGGGGCACAAAGGAGGAGACTGCTGGAGTCCACACAGGAGGGTAATACATTTATGTATCGGTCAGTTAGGAGCTGCTGAAAAGGCTGCATTGGTCTGAATAGGGAATCTCTGCCCTGCCATTTCTCACTCTGATGCTTCAAACAGGTCGCGGTGGAAACCACAGCTGATGCCTGAGTGTGTGTGTCTGTGTGTGTGTATTTGTGGGTGTGTGTGTATGAGAGCCCTTTCTCCTGCTGTCAGGAGCCATGCAGAGTTAAGACGCCTCTGAATATTTAATGCACATCTCATGTTTATTCATTAGGAAGAATAACTGTTTGGAGCTGATGCACTGATACACACACACACAAACACACACACACACACATGCTCACACATCAAGTCTGTAAAGGTGAGAGTTTAGGGCGACCGCCGAGCTCTTTCACACCCGTCGGGCTCTCTAAATAACATGTGGAGAGGCGACACATGACCCGAGCTAAACTTGTGACTCTGGGAGGGAAATGGTTGGAAGATGCCTGAGGTGGCTTTCTGGCTCTGTTTAATTCAGCGATGTGCTTATAGTGTGTGGCACTTTAGCACGCTTAAGTTTTAAAAATCTCTACATCTGTATGCTGCACAAGAGAAATCCAGCAGGGATGCATTTCAGAACTTTAAATGCTTCAGTGGATTCTTTATGTTACATAAACAGGCCTCCCAAAGGAGAGATTATAAGGCAGCTTTAACAAGGTTTTTGGACTCAAGTTTTGCAGATTATATCAATATATGAATTTAATGATGCTACTAATATCTATATAATATACTAGGGATGCTCGATTATGGCAAATAAATCATAATGAGAATTATTTCAATAGATAATGAGATCACAATTATGAAACACATTCACTCACTGATTTTAGAACAAGCACCACATGCTTTCATTGAATTTTGACACTCTTAATGTTAACATTAATGAACGGGCAATACATAACAATATACTCAAAAATATACAAGTACCTCATAATAATAAAATTAATAATAATGGAAAATGACAAGTAAGTGATCTTTTACTCTTGAATAATACATTTTCATAATTCAGTCAAGATCTCACCAATATTTCTATTTCTTAGAATCAAACTGCATTTTGATGAAATTTTAGGGTATGTAGATCATTACACAAGACAGAAGTGAAATCTGGATGCTGATCCAAGAATTTTTTCAGGAATCAGAAGCACAGAACAGCACAGAATATTATAATCCTCTTTTTTTTTCTTTTTTTAAATGTGGTCCAACAGTAAATATGTTTTGGTACCCTGACTGACTGTGACACTGCCTTCTGGTTAGTGGACCTGAATTGTCTATTGTGAGCATCTGGTGGATTATAAGTAAAGAAAAAAAACAGCTGAGGCTATCTTTGCATGTAAAATAAATAAAGATTTGAAAATATTAAAAGGTGGATTGTTGTATCAATGTCAATACTGGTATAGAAAAAAAGGTACCTTTAGTTCCCTGTCTTGGTCTCCACTGCAGAGTGTGTTC
This sequence comes from Cetoscarus ocellatus, assembly GCA_037902135.1. Lineage (NCBI taxonomy): Eukaryota > Metazoa > Chordata > Actinopteri > Labriformes > Labridae > Cetoscarus > Cetoscarus ocellatus. The sequence continues at coordinate 323,045 of JBAMNC010000086.1, forward strand.
AGAGAAACTTTGAAGGATTTCCAAACTGGGCTCAGGTTGTTCATGACCGTCTACCAGACCAGAAATATCACAGTTTTTGTAAACATCAGAGACAAACAGGATACAATGTGCAGTGTGAGTGTAATTACCTCAGTTCTGTGTACCAGTGACTCAGTCCCATCATCATTTATTCTAAAAATCTCCAGAAAAGGGTCTGACTTGCTGAAGAAATCCTTTAGAGGGAAAAACACAGGAATGTAAGGCATTGCATCAGACCTGCCTCTGATCTCCATAAATCATTCACACTCTTAACAGAATCATCTTTTCACCCTGTTTTATCTTCTCTTCTTTCCTCTGAGTTCTACCCATCCTTCCCTGCCCTCTCCAATATACTCACCCCTCCTGTTCTTTCTTCCGTCGTTCCCCTAAGGCACAGCTTGTTTGGGTTAGTCAGCCGTAGCCATGTTTGTGTGTGTGGAGGCTGAAAATTAATAAAGTTATCTGTGTGTGCTGAGATAGGAGGGAGGTTATTGGGGGAAGAGGGTGGCCACCTATCTCAGTATGCCTCCTCTAATGCCAGATTGTTCTCCTGTGTATGCTGTGTGAGTTGCTTCATCAACAAATCCCACTGCCCTTCACCCACACACTTTCTCACACCTGCCTGAGTTCATTTTCTGAGAGTTAATTCCTCACATATTGAAACACACAATATGTAAATTCTGCAATCAAAGCCTCCGAATCAAACAATTGCAAAACAAGATGCGGGAGACAAGCTGTCAGCTCCACTCACCTCCACTTCTCACTTGTTTCGTATAGAGTGGTGCAGGGATGGTGCAGTTTTATAGGCCATCACAGAGTCTAGCAATGTGTGGATTAGAAAAAGGAGGAGCTGTTGAGGAGGTGGTCTCTTTACATCTTTTCAGAAGTAATTAAAGTCACTGGAGGAACATATTTCAGGTAGTTGAAGCTTTGACTGGTGGTTTTATGCTCTGTGACACTAAATTAAGTGGTTATTTCTGTTGTTTTGTGATTCTTATTGTTTCATGATCATTATTTGATTATTGTGCAACTCTTGTAAATGAAATTTTCAATCCTAATGAAGCTCTCCTGGTAAGATAAAGTTAATTTTTTTTTTTCAAGGTAAGTTGTCTGCCTGATTTAGGTAACACCTCCTCTCCCATTCATACCCATTTACATGCCACTGACACAGCAGTGGGATCAATTTAGGATTTAGTGTTTTAATATAAGCTGGATGCTGCTACAGGGGGAATTTTATCTGAACTGAACAACATTTCTTAATAAAAAGAAAAACTGAGAACAACATTTAGTGTTTCTAGATGGATAAAAACATGTGTTTTTCTTCTCCCAGCCTTATCTGGGAAGAGTTTAATTTACTAGTTTAATATAGTGTCGTCTAGTGTAGTTTAATGATAAGCAGCAGCTCCTTTCTTCTAATTTGTCTAATTAAACTGCAAAGAATGTCACAAAAATAACTTTAATCATATCAACATCCGACCCAGATAAGGTCTGGCCTTTCAAACCACTATCTATATGATGTTGCCCAAATGGACTAGTGAAATATAAAGTGCTTAAAAAATGTGTTAGTAACCTCGTGCAGCAGCTGGACCTGCCTAATTCAATGTCTGTAATCAGACAGATCCCTCTTTATTATGCAACAATCTTTGATGTAAACTCCAGTACTTATCTTTCTATGATTAGTGTGTTGTGTCTTGTCATGGTGGCTCTGTCGTGGCAGCTACCACAATAAAGCACACCTAATTACAACTTCAAATTTTTGGATTTCTCGTGGTGCCAGCAACCTCATCTGTGCACTCTACAGTGGTTGTTGTCTTTAAAATAGGCTGCCACAGTCAAAATTCTGGCATTGGCTCCTTTTCCTTAAGTCCTCCCCCCTCCGTCTTCCCAGTTTGTGACTCTATTCGCTGTCCTATCTGTCACACATTTTCAAGAAAAGGATTCCTCTGGCTTTAAAAATGTTTGAAATAAAAGTACTCTACAAAAAATTATCAGAAAGATTTTACTTTTTATATTGATCAAACAGGGCATGATTGGTTGTCTGTCTCGATGTGGCCCTGCAATCAGCTGGCGATAGGTTCAGGCTGTACCCTGCCTCTCGCTCAATGTCGGCTGAGATAGGCTCCAGCCCCCGAAAGGGATAAGTGGTATAGATAATGGATGGATGGATATTGATCAAACATGTCAGAGCAGAAAAATACCTACACATTAAACCAAAACAGCTTTTGCACAAACCTTGTCGTCTAGTTTACGAGCACTGAAGGAGAGTTCGACATAATCATCGTTACCCGACAACTCTTCAGCTGTCACCTTTAGGGAGTGGGAGAGAGATAGAGAGAGAGAAAAGTGGGGGTGAATAAAGAAATAGAACAAGTAGGTGAGAGAAAATGAGATGGAAATGAGGAACAGAGCAGACTGAACAGGCAACATCCTCAAATTAATTATCCTCAGTGTCTCCTGGTACAGAAGGTGGTGCATGCTTGATGTGTGTATAAGTGTGACTGACTTTGAAAACACACACTGTCATACCGTTATAGACGACTTCCCCGCAGTGTTTCCCTGCTTGAGTAGAGCTTTGGTCAGTTTCCTCTGGGAGACAATCTGAAAAAAGAGAAACACAGAGTCTCAGTGTTTCACCCGCAGACAGCTCTGAAGCCTGTTAGTGTCACCCCAGTGTCACCCAGCGGCTTTTCTTTATGTTAGCTTTCTGCTGTATTACACACCCACTGGACATAAAGCGGCACGGTTGAGCCACCTTTCTTTGTACCTGTCAAATGTAATTTTCTCTGTTGTTGTATTGCTGGTTTGATCTGTCAGCTCTTTGACTCTTTCACTTTTCACTTTTGGGATCGGGTCAGATGCTACATGCATGGACTGGTGTCTGAGTTAGCATGGGTGCAAAGTACATGAAAAGACAGGACAACACATGCAGGGATACAAAGGCCACAAAATATGTAAATATTTCTTAGCCTGATGGTGATACCCACGATATAGCTTTATATTTCTCTAGGTAGAAAAAAATGAATAATAGTGGTAAAAATACCAGAAATTTAAACTTTGTTTTTTTAATGAAATTATTTTGATATTGATGCCTGCTTTTTACAATGGCAAGAAAATCATTGGAAACAAAAGCAAACTCGATACCACCACTGCATGAGTCAGGGCATTTGTTGGTGACCCCTGTAAGAAAAGTCCCATACATTCCTGCTTGGCTTCCAACTGCACTTTGCAGGTTTGTCATACTGCTTAAGCCAGCAGCAGGACAGAAAGTTTTATTGTTGGGAAACATAGATGGCAACAAGCGATACAGGAACTCAACTTTCAACAAAGTAAAAGTTAGATAACTTATCACAGATGCTGTACTATCTCATCTTTATTCAGTTAGAAGTGCTCCAAAAGCACAAACCTGAGCCACGGCATTCCAGACATTCTTAGCCAAGTTATTAGAAAAATGTGGGAAAATGCCCTATTGCACAGTGTTAACAAAACCTTAATAAATTCCTGGATCTACATCCAGATTCAGATCATCACCAAAATCTAATGACTATTTCCTTGTTCCATGGCCAACAGTTTCTGATAATATCATCAAAAAAAAGTCAAAAACTTTTTGTTATTAGCTTAAATTTGGAAAACTGCCCTATCTTGCAATGGTAACTAATCCTTTAAAAAAATTCCTGGACCTGCATCAAGATTCTAATCATCACCCAGGTCTTATCACTTTATCATTGTGCCATGACCAACATTCCTTGAATATATCATCAAAATCTGTTGGGCGATCACCTTATTACTTATCTTGTAGTAAGGCAGACAGACAAACAAAATGCCTGCAAAACACACCCTTGTTGGTGGAGGAAATAAGACAAGCTCATCAAGGCACCACAATGTGCCTTTTCTCCCCACCTCCTCTCTTGCCCTCCTCACAGAGCATTTACCCAAAAGAGCCGCAATATTCACACCTTGAGACGTTCACATTCCAATCACAAGTACGTCATATTTGTGTCAATTAACACTGCAATGCGGCTTCAGCAGTGTGGAGGAGAGTGTGATAAAGAGCATGTTTCACTTACAAACAGGCAGACACACACACACACATACGGGACTACTATCCCCCCCGAGTCTGTGTGCTACTCATTCACCATAATTCCACCTCTTATTCCACTTCTGGAGACAGAGCATATGGGGAACAACTTGTACACAAATTTTGTCTCCACTTTATTTACAGTGAAGGCAACGCATTATGAGGTATAAGCTGTGTTTTAAGATTAATAGATGGCAACAGAAAACAAAATGCTCTACACATACCCTTCCCAAGTATGTGTAGATCATATTTTCATGACCTTTCTGTCCACCTCTGCTAAATCAATATTCATCCAGAACATTACAAAGCAAGTACCTATTAATCAAGATCAAGGAAATCGAGGGAATAGAAATCACAGTGTGTTGAAGAAAGAATTTACTGCTCTGCATTCATGAGCTACCACTTTTTTCAATGTAAGATCAATGTGAAAGTTGCATTTGCCAGTAATAGTATCTAAAGTCAGCAAACTAATGTAATTTCTAAAGTTAAGAGGCTCAGCCAGAATCCATACCCTGGCCCTCAGGGATAGACATGCCATAAAAGACGTGTGTAAGTTACTGATTGTATCAAACATAAAAATTCGCCCTTACTGGGAAAACATGAGCAGAGTTTTGTTTGCAGTTTCTCTTGGATCAATCCTGTACCTTACACTTGTCCTGTTCAAAGCTGGCAGTGAATGCAGCAGCATACCACTCTCTCTCTCTGAGCACCTGCACTTCTACTTGAAACACAGAGCAGCACAGGGAGCACTGCGAGAGCAGACTCCTCAAGTTTATTTATCAAGCTAAAAGAATATAAACTTATATAATCTCTCCTACTCACACTATAGACTCCTTGTAAAGCTTTGTATGGCACGAGGTAGCTGTGTGACCTTCAGATAAGTCCTCTTTAAACATAAAAAATGAAAAGCATACTTTGAAAGACATGATTACACAATAGCTGCCTGTCCAGGCAAACCCTAGCATACTATTTTTAATGGTTCTAACTGTAAACTATCTTTTATTGAGCATTATGTTTGGATCTTTTTTGCAAAATTAAGTAAGCACTGCAATGGTAGCATAAAGTCAGACAAAACAAATAGCATAACTCCATGCATCCATCCATTATCTATTCCACTTGTCCCTTTCAGGGTCTAGCTGGAGCCTTTCCCAGCTGCCATTGGGTGAGAGGTGGGGTACACCCCGAACCGGTCACCCACTGATCACAGGACCACATCGAGAGACGGACAATCATTCATGCTCACACTTACAGTATACCTAAGGGGAAATTTTTGAAGTCACCAATCAACCTAGTGAGCATGTTCCTGGTCTGTGACAGGAAGCCAGCGTGCCCAGAGAGAACAAAATACAAATTCCACACAGAAAAGTCCTGACTGACAAAGGGTTTGTACCAGCAACCTTCTTCTTGTGAGGCACAAGCACTACCTGCTGCCACTCTTTAACATAACTTCAACACAAAAAACTACACGGGTATAAAATAGTCTTACCCTATATTTTTTGAAAATACATTAAAATATCTTAAAAACTTGATGTGATGTACTGTTAAACCCAAATAGAAATGCTTCTAAATGATGGTAAATGCTTTTTTCAGTTCAGTATTACCATCAAAAGAGAGAAACAGGATTTGAATGTGTTTTTAGAAGCCAGTTACTGAAGTGTTAATTGAGACTTGTTTTGCCACAGGAAGATTTATAGGTAAAAGCCTCTATGTGATTAGATAGAGTGCATTAAATATTTATCAGTTCCTGGAGGAAGAAGAAACTTTCCTCGCCTTAAATTTTACTCAAACTAGTAATAATTTATTAAGTGGTTACTTGAGGGCAGTAAAAATGTTGAAAACACAACACTGGCCCCATTTATACAGCATGCTATGCCTCTGCGTCTTATCTGTCTATGAAAGGTACGGGAGCAGAATGGTGGTAGTGTAGGTGAAGCAGCATGGAAAAGATGTGTGTAATGCTTGTGCTGTTTGACAACACAAGGCACCTGTGATGCTGCAGACACACTGTAATATTATGTTAAATATTAAGTAACAAAGTTGTATGTCAGTGCTGTGTAAGGGCATGGAGGAGAGGGTGCTGGTTTAGATTTGTTGGTGTTGTAGACATCCAACGTACTCATATAGACACAGCAGTCAAGGTTTGACTAACAATTCTGATGCTGTTTTATGTAAGTCCTTCCCTACTCTGTCTTCGTGTCCCGTCTCTCTGAGGCTGTCCTTTCTATAAAGGCAAAAAGGCTCAATATGCTAACGTTAAAACCAAATAAATGATTGTGAATTTTGCTGAACTTTCTATGGCACAGTTGTACAATCTCTGGACTAAAGCAACCTTATGCAGAGTTTCATGCTTTGTCATCCTCTTAGGTCTAAAAGTGCATTATTGTACAACATATGGTGCTGTTATGCCTTCCACACACACAGAACATGCAAACAGTGTTGAAGAGCCAACAACTAAGACATAAAGACAAAGACAAAGACCAAACAAACACATCAACTGACCAGGTGCAGCAATAATACTCTGTTTTGTGCAAATATGACTCTGCTGGCATATACAGCCTGTTGTTTTCAAACTTTTGCACATAAGTATGCAAATGTATTTAAATGTTACCGTTATGTTTGTGGCTTAATAGTTACAACAGAGATGTGAAACTTTGGTTACTATGAGGGTCACAATACAATTATCCTCACTTTTTGGGCCAAACTTACAAAAATGGAAGTTTGAAAAAACAGTCATACATACATAAATAATGATCAAATGACAGATTTACATAAATAGCTTTCATAAAAAAAACTGTGTTGTAAGTTTTGAAGCTGGGGGGGTATGGCCCCTGGACAGTCACTTGCCCACCCCTGAGCTGCACTGGACAAAGAGTGGTACAGTGGTGATGTAATTCTGTTTCCAAACCTGAAAGTGAGCACCACACTGGATTCCTTGACTAAAGGCCTTGCTCTGGGGTGGAAAAAAGTGATATTAAAGATAGTCACTGCACATGGCCACTACTTTACTAAAAATGCACCCTTTTCTGATATTGTAACCTACACAAAAAATGTCTTTAGCATTGTACACTATGCCATCAGATTTTTGTTCAGCCTCTTCTTTCCTTTGATTTAGTTTCATCAACATCCTCTCCAGTCTCTTTGCCTCAGCTGTTGTAACAAACAGTACATGTGGGCTAACTGGCCTCTTGTAGACTGAAGGCTTGATAGTGAACTTGTGCTACAAAGCTGCACACCCTTCACGTAAAGGAACCACAGCTTACTGCTTTTACTACTGGAGTAACATGGTGCCTGCTGCAAGCAGTGACTGAGGCAATTTTAGTTAAAAGTTATAGTACTGCTTGGCTGACCTTGAAGCTATTCTTAGATGGAAAAGTTGCAAATTGTTGCACTAATAGGGCTATTAAGGGTGCCAATTAAGCTTAACTTTTTGATCATGAGCTCTATGAGCTGAGGCTTCAGTGTTTGTCCTCTGTTCGAGCTCAACCATCAGTGTTGGTTGTATATTTTTCCCCCTCTTTCTCCTACATACATTTACAGCCTCATTGTTGTCCTGCCAACAAAAGCATTGATAATTTACAAGAGGGCCTTACTGAGCTGCTGTTGTGGGCAACCATTTTTGCAACAGCCAAAGTAATTCTCTTTAGAAACAGGCAACAAAAACCCATGCAAAAGTAGTCCTAAAGGAAAAAATGCCTCGTCAATGAGTTTGAGGTATGACATGACAGCATGTCGTATCCTCTTTTTAGCTCCATCCTTTTTGTCCTTTCTTGTCTTAGCCATTTTACCAAGCAGTACAAAATGAGTAGACTGGAGACTGTTAAGTGAAGTAGTGTTGTAAAGATGTAAGCACTTCTTGCAAGCGAGCCACAGTCTACAGTCAAAGACACTTGGCATTGAAAGTAAGTAATCATGTACTCGCTGGAAAAAGGACAGATGTAGCCATGCCTGTTGAAAGCATTGCTGGGATGCATTACTTGTAAAAACAACTTTTCACATTACTGTGTCGCATACAGATAAAGGTAATACAATAGAGTAATTTGGTGTTACCAAAAATTAAAGCCCTTTTACGGCTTGTTCTGTGTTGGTTGTAATACTACAACCAAGTTTCAAATCATAATCCATCACTTTGCAACCTAATAACAGGGCAACAGAAGTAACAAACACCACAGCTCTTTAATATGCACACAATTTGACAAAAAAACTGACAAAAATGACAGATTTTGTTGAAATAAGTAGCACTTTTGCAGGTTTTATCACATTTTTGCAGTGTTTCTTTGTAACACATTTCTCTGACTGGGAATACTTTGTGGCTTTGCAATGTGATTGCCCTTGTCAGCCACTAAAGTTATAGCTAATTGCCAATTTACACATTCAGCAGCTACAGAGCAACATTAGCATTCATTTTATTGGTGTTGTGCTTTTCTGGCCACCCAATAAGTGCTCAAGGTCCCCTCCAAACCCCGAGATGAACAGTGGTTCTTCATATATTAGGATGGTCAAATATATGCCAGAACCTTTCAAAATTGTGTGGAAGGAAGAACTAAAGCCCATGTGAGAAAACAGGCAGGATTATCTGTGGCCTCACCATAAAATAACACACACTGCTGTTGTTCAGTATCTTATAGCATGTGCTTTCAGATCTTAAAGCACATATTTTGCAGAAATTCTTGCATGTCGTGTGACAATAATGCTGACCCAATGTATCTGGGGTGTTTCTTTACCCCTCTGAGTGCATGTCATAGCAATGATGGCAGCACATATTTGCATATACTGCAACAGGGGGGTCTGCCACTGTACATGCAAATACATATTAAAACAGCAATGCAAATAAAGTGTTACATTCCTATGGCTCTCAGAAATACTGTTCTCTATTGCCCTCATACATGAAATCTTTTATTAGGCTGTTTCATCTGAAATGTTTTTGAATCACGTAACAGTGTTGGCGGTGCTATCCTGCTTTAAAACCGCCCCAGCTCTCACCTTCAAATCCTTTCCTTCTTTTCCATTTATCTTCATTCTCACAAGTGTTGTAAATCGACCAGCTTTATGCTGCTGATAGCCTCCCCAACAGTGAGAAGTGGAAACTAACTCTGAAGTGCATGTTGGACCCTTTGCTCCCATTGCTTCACTCTGTTTTCAACTCTTGGTGATTTAACTTCTAATTTCCTAAAATCAACACAGTTTACTTATTAATGAGTTCTCCAGCAAGCCCTGTTGGTTTTCTTTTAATGCTTTTCGATATTACTGAAGCACGTACATTCAGCAGATCTTAAAATATTGATTTCAACTAAAGCATTAGTAGAGGGAACAACACCACTAAATGTGAAACAAGGCGGTGGTTATTAGCATATGCAAATCAGTATGTGCTTTGAAATCATTATTTTAAAGCAGCCTCTGGACTTTTCCAACCAAGGGCTAAAGGACAGAGCCAACTCCGTGTGAATGCAGATATACAGTAGCAACAATGGCTGACCTCAGGTGAAACGATCACATTGGGATTCAAAGCACGGATAAAGTTTCCCCCCTTAATTTAAAGTTGCTCTCTCACCTCATAATTAAAGTCACATTACCGATACCTACATTTAATATCCCAACAGGCCTAAAGCACTTCACAAAGGATTTTAAATCCATCCTGCAAACCAAATATTACTCTCAGTGTCTGCAGGTTACATCAGCATGCATGCAGAAACAAATAACATGTATAGCATGTGATGCTAATGCAGGTGTAAGCACTGATGCACATTAATTCTCTCCTGTCATGCATTCACCTGGACGAACATGTTCAGATCAACTCCTTCTCTTGGTCATAAACTCACTCAAGCATGTGAGTGCATATGAATCTGAAACTTCATGCATCATTTAACTTGTGCACTGACATCTAGAAGCTCTCTGTGTAATTGAAAAGGATAGTGTGGGGAAAGTTGGGGGTGTTTTGAGGTTTACTGAGTCCCTCAATGCAGAGGTCCCCAACCACCAGGCTGCGGACCAATAAAGGACTGTAGATCATTTGACACAAGGCTTTAGAAAAACAAAATAAAATAAATATTCTCACTCGTTTTTGAATAACTGAGACTGAAATGTGTTTTATCCTGAGGGGATGACCTGGTCCTCATATATCTGCCTGTGTAGCTTGACTGCACAGACTTTACACTGAGGCTTTCTGTCTCTGTCAAGACGGTGATGAAAGAAAAAGCACAACCAGAGACACCTTGTGCTCATAAACTCCTTCACTTGTGCTCTGGGTTGTAACTGAAGGACAATCAAGTCACATCAGGGTGTGCAACTACCTCACCTGGAATGATTCAATTAAGAAGTAAGGAATAATAAAAACCTCATCAGTAATCAATAGACACATTTTACCAGCTCAGACTGATGAGTGATGGATATCAGCACATTTTCCTCTGCCCTCGGGAGGTGTGTCAGTTTAATTAGTTGCTGTATCAACTGGTGCCTTATATTTGGATGTGTCCCTAAATGTCATTGTCAAGTAGCTGATAAAAACAAAGTCACTCCCTTTGAATGTCTAATTGTTTGGGGTTTGGAAACAAGTCCATGGCTCACTCTGATCCTGCATTATGGTGAATTATACAATGCACAACATGTGTGATTGTTTGTCACCGTTGTTTTTGTCAGCTCCTTGCAAAAGTCTGGTCCACGACCATATTGTAATACATAAAACCGGACCAAGGTACAAACAAGGTTGGGGATCAAGGCCCTAATGGCTGTAGACAAAAAAGCACAATTATCTAAGTATCTGGACCAGTGATTCCCAACCTTTTGAACTTCAGACCTGTTTTCAGGTAAGACAATAGTTTAACTGTACAGGTGGACTTTTTCACATACGCATGGGATTTTTACAGGTGAAGACAACAGCATTTAGAAGTCCCATACAAAATGACATAATTAAAGCATGTGTCACTGACCTGTCCAAGAGTGCACTCCATGGCTCCCAGGAAGTCAGCATCTCGCAGGCCGTTGTTTCCCGAGCTGATGTCGTGCAGTTCAAAGCGGAGCCTCTGTACCTCCTCAAAGTAATAATCCACCAGAAAAATCTTAGAGAAGACAGGGCCGCTACTGCTGCGGATCACCTCTGTACGGTCCACCTGTAAACACAGACATGCTGTCATGAACCAAGGTGGGAGCGCAAGGACAAACTCCAGCTAAATCTGAGTATGTTAAGTAATTGCATAACTAACTTATTTGAAGTTTCAGTTTTCTCAAATATCCTTGCATTGACTTGACAAAAAATCTCCTAGCAGGTTAGCAAAATAATCTAAAATTATTTTTTCATTGGGATATGAACATTTACAATAAACACATTGTAAAACTTTAAATTTACTGCTTAACAAGGAAGGCTATTCCATGTGAAGGAGTAAAAACAAAGTCATCAGACATTTCTGTGCTAGCTTCCCAGAGGATCAAACTGTGGAAACAGATAATAAAACCCTCTGCTCCTCCACATCCTCCAAGTTACTCCTCTTTTCAACATAATACACCATGGCAACAGTATTTGAGCTGAAGAGCCCATTTTACACTTTTTTTGAGCTTATCAATAGAATATATGACAAAGTGGTAAAGTAAGATAACGTAAGGTAACCATAATAATAGCATCACTGTAAGCTGACCAAGGTCAATAGCAGCAATAATACAAGGCTGAAGATACCAATGCAGGATTTATACTCATTAAAAAGTCTCAAGTTCATACTGCAGAGCTGAAGCTTTGATGCAGAAGTGCAGTTTTCATACTGAGAGATACACATCTGGTCATGGATGCATAGTGATTATATTAAATGGCTTGAATAATAACCATTAAAGAATGATCAAATTTGTCCTTGATGGCCTCATTTCCTTTGTGGGTCATTTGGATGTATTGGAGTCAAACATGCAGATGTTCCCCACAGCTCTGTCTGATGTTCTTACACCAGGTTACTGGGCATCGTGCCTGTTCTGTGTTAGACTAAAGGGACTAAAGGCTTCAGAACAACATGATGTTCTTGGTTTTATAGTTTACTCTTCCTTTGTTTTATTCTCCTGTGGTTATTTCTAAATATCAGTTTCAGCACACACACACCCCTTTCCCATTTTGTATGATTCCCCTGGCAGCCAGTATTTTGCCCAAGTTTAGTCATTTCCATTTTTTAATTCAAAATGAGATTGTAAGAATAAGTTTGTGAACCACCAATATGTGATGTTTTTTTATTGCTGTATGAGTTGAAATGATTTAATGTAAATGTGGTTTAGGCCACGCCACCAAGTAGGGGGTGGGGCAAGGAAAGGCATGGAGAGGCATGGTTCATCTTTAACATTGATAATCTTTATTTCAAAACCAAATACCTACCAGAATTTATCACAACAAGAACTCACAGTTCATTTATTGTTGCCAGAATGTAAACTCCCTCTTCTTAAATTGCCCCATTCTTGCATGGGGGGGCTGTATGGTGGTTCAGCTCTGATAATGATGGAGAGAGTGGAGACAAAGAGTCTAATGGCCATCTTACTGCATACTTAAAGGTGTTTTTTTAATCAAACTTTGCATCTAGAGTAACTAAAAGACTTTCATGATCCACCTTTTGCTTGTGAATGTGGGGTACACCCTGAACAGGTCACAAGCCAATCACAGTGCCACATAGAAAGACTGACAACCATTCACACTCACCCACACCCAAGGGCAATTTAGAGTACCAATTAACCTTATGCGCATGATTTTGGTCAGTGGGAGGAAACTGGAGTGTCTGGAGTGTTACGAAACTGTGAAATAGCATTTCATAAAACTATTTAATTTCATACTTGGTGGTTTCAATACATGAAGTGAATTTCTATTTTCTCAAAAAGTCAAATGTGGTATGAAGATTTCATTGAACATTCAACACACCTTCACTCTGCATTGATTACAGACCTCGGCAGACTTTTCAGCATCACAGCAATTACCCTGAATACACATTACCACATTGTTTACACTTATCAACTTGACTATTGGAAATATGGATTTTTCTTTTTGATGGTTTGAATCACAGAAGAACTTTGACGACACAGGCGACTGCAATTGTAAAATTGATCTTTTCACTCTGAGACTGAGTGTTGAAAGGAGGACTAGAAAAGTCGAACTAAAGTCTGTCTCGGCGCTGCCATCAAATATATTCAACACAAGCTGCAACAACTGGGTCTCTTTTATTGCTGATAACCCTTTGGCACACATAAACAAACACACACACTCTGAAGTGAATGGCATATCATTCACTCAAGAAACACAAACCGATTTGGCCTTTTTCTGACACTTACGTCAATAGACTGGCATCTCATTAAAGGAAACACAAATACAAAAAAAAAACGCCCAATGGCTAAAACACCCTCTCTAAAAGATTATCCAATTAAGAGGCTCTGAATCTGATAGACGTTGATAACATTTGTCCATTCCCACACTTTCACAGAGGGGCTTATTGTAACCCACACACACACACACACACACCCAAACACACACACACACACACACACATAGACAAACATACACATGCACAAGCAGACTGTACGAAGCAGCTTTTTGTGAAGTCTCTAAAGACAGTGTAATGCTGCACTTCTTTCTGTGCTCTTGATCTCCAGCCCCTGAGGAATGAGTGCGCGTTTGTTTTTGTCTGTGTGTTTGTAGTGTCAAATCTGTTTCTATGACATTAAGTGTGAATGTGTGAGTCTGTGAACATGCATAAATGTCTTTTAGCAGGTCACTGTGGCACTGAATGTGTGAGGATATGTGGGGGTTTTGTCTCTTCTTATTAAAATATGACAGTGCACTCAGCATATGTCGGTTTTTCCAAGAATGAAAAAAAAGGAACAAGAAAAACAGATGAGGATCCGTTTCATTCTGATTTATCTCCTCCCCAATGCTGTGTCTCTCAGAGTTCAGCTGGTAAATATTTTTGAATAATTCAAGCAGGAGATTCCAGCTGAAGTCTCTGAAATGGCAGGCCAGGTTTTGAAGGTACAAATGGGTGAAATAAATCTCTTGGTAAAATCTTCCTACATTTCGTATAATGTTTTTTTTGCAACAAGATGTTGCCCCCACCATCACAGAGAAATATGCATAATGCAAATAATTCCTAGAAAATACGTTTGGTCCATGTTAGTTTGACTGGTTCTTTTTTTAAGGCTTAAATGAGTCTAAACACGTAGATTTAAGCTTTTGAATACATGAAGAGGATACAACACGATACAAAACAAAAGAATATTACACAACCAGATAAAAAATAAAATGACACAATAAGACATGGGCAACTGCGCAGTGATGCAGCAGGAAGTGCTTGTGCCTCACAGCAAGAGGATTGCTCGTCTGACCCCCATTCGTCAGAGCCGTTATGTTTGGAGTTTGCATGATCTTCAATTGCATGCATAACTTGAGCTATGGTGACTCGACGACTACTACTGCCTCCCACAGACCAAAAACATGCCTGTCAGGTTAACTGGTAAACCAAAATTGTTCATAGGTATGAGTTTGTGTGTGTGTGTGTGGCTGTCTATGTCTCTATGTCAGCCCTGTGATTGGCTGGTGACCGGTCCAGAAAGTACACCACTTCTCACTTTGTGTCAGCTCGGCAAGACTCCAGTCCCCCAATACCCCATTAAGGATAATGAGCTGAAAAATAGACAGACGGACAGACAGACAGATGGATGGAATAAGACAGGGAGCAACATAACAAGATGTCATGATACAATACAAATAAAACGGTATGATACAATCTGAAGCAATATGGTACAACATATGACACTGCACTGTACAGTTTGATGAGTTGAATATGATGCAAAACAATTTGATACAGTGAGATACAGTCAACACAATACAATATTAAGGGTGCGGAGAAAAATCGATACACCAGTATCACAATATTTGGCATGGCAGTAGTATATCGATTCAAGGCCGCCAAGTATCAATACTTCTAATGTATTAGTTTCCAACATTTAACAAAGCTTTTGGTTCCACAGAAATAAAGTCAATGCAATGCAGCTGGACCAGCAGTTGTCTCTCTCCCTCCAAACAATCTGTCATCAAACAATAACCCACACAGATCACTGAAGAGAAAGATTTCCCTACAAGTTTAATATGGTAGTGAAAAGTCTAAAAATATATATAGGTTTTCTTTTTAATTTATATTTACATATGTACACACACCCAAATGTACAAACACACACACACACACACACACGTAAATATATATATATATATATATATATACACACACACACAGTATATATATATAGATAAAAAAAACAGCCCCATATCATAATAGACAATATCAAAAGATAAGAGCAGTAGCAAGAAATGCTTTTTGACAGATTATGATGATGTAGGAAACAGGACAATAGGCAGCAACATGAATTTATATAGGGCCAACTAATTATATAATACATGGGGACCTGATAAGATGCCACTAAAAATTTTGAAATGATATGATATGATATGCATATCCACTAAGGTCTAAATGTCTGTTGCTTTCCGTCACAATTAGCATCCATTTTTTATAATCTGTAATTTAGTGTTGGAGGGTTGGAGACACAATCAGAGCTCTGCAGCGAAGCGTAAGTCCTTGATTACACACAATCATTTATCCAAACATGAATTCAATGATGTGCTTGAATAGTTTTTAAGTGCTGGGAAATTCATAAAGCGTCATCTGGAGTGCAGATGAAGGCACTCTGTGTTTTCAGTCTGACTGGTACACAGATCACGAACAATGAAAATAATGAAAGCCAATAAATGATGAACGCTGGGGAGAATGAAGGGCTACATTAGACAGTTTTTGGATTGAAACTATCTGAAGGTTGAATTATCTCTGTGCTAGAAAAGCAAAAAGGAAGTCAGTGAAAGGTCATGAAATTATATAACTGGAGAAGAGTTAGAAAAGTTATATCAGCAACCAAAAGTGCTGGGGGCTCTCTGGATTCCCACATAAAAGAAGAAAAAGTAGGCCAAATTCTACCTAAGCTGAAATACAAAGGACATCAGACAGCTGGTGGACTATGGACAAAAAAACACACTTTTGCAGATCTAACGTTCTACTTCCCCTTTCCATTTATAAAATAAACCATATAGACTAAAATAGACATACCAAAACTGCCTCTTCCCACTCCCTCCTATTACTTTGCACCACCCTCTTCCCATCCATACCTCAAACCACTGCCCATGTGACTGCATCTTCAGCACCACACAGGGGTCCGGTTTGGAGAGAGCATCACGGTCCGAGATCCCCCGGCAGGCCACTCTCAACTCCACTTTGGTCAGACATGGAGAGCTGATGAAGCCCAGCGTGGCCTCTGCAGACTCGTAGATGTTGCTCATGCTTAACGCACAATCACACGCTGAAAAGAAAGATAGAAAGAGAAAAGGGTTTAATAAAAGACATAAATAGATAGATAAATAGATAGATAGATAGATAGATATAGATTTTTTTTATTAATAGTTATTCAACTGTTTATTTTGATTTATTGCTTGTTTTCCAGTTCTGTTGAACAATAAATATATGTGATGCAAATGTTTATAAATCAATAAGTATTAGTGTTAAATCTCAATATCAATTCAAATAATCTTGATAATAATTATGCTTTAATCCAGCAGTCCATACCTCTAGATTTACTGCAGTAGACAGTAACTGCTGTTTGCTGTGACATGAGCAGGTGCAGCGGCCCTGACTAAGCAGACAGTGCTCAAGGTCAGAACTCTGAAGCCAATGAGTACTACACAAGGTCCCCAAAATACATACAAATACCCACAATACTAGATACTGTACCCATGCAGACAAACAGTTATGCATTTCATCGTGCCATGGAAACATGTGCTTGGATGTGTTTGTACATTTATGGATCTGCACATTAAAGAGCAAACACACTCTCACACACCTTTATATAATGTGTGTTCTGCTGAGAACAAATCCCTGTGTTTCGCCTCAGGTTTCCACTGACTGGATAGTGTTCACAGTCCCTAAATAGGATACTGACAAGCATCCAATCTCTGTGACACAAACATTTCTGCCCTCATAATGTCAAAAGATCCAGTAATCATCAAATGACTTTGAATCAAATGGTAATAAAGGGCTAAGTGTCGACTCCTTCAGAGTGGCAGTCTATCTAATTCTTCAGAGAAATTAAACTATATGAGACGTTAATATCAGCTGAGGAAGTGTGCTGATAGGAAACATCTCACTGGACATTTTAGGACATTAGGGTGGGTCAGTATTTCATAGCAATTTATTTAATGTGTAAGAAGGGATAGCTCTCCTCATTGTAAAAGCCCCAAACATCCATCACACTCCCACACAGGTGTTCTCAATTATTTTGCTTAATTACACCTCGTTTCTATGCTGTGTGGGTGGCCGTGAAGACACGGCTGGATTGACAGTTCCTTCATAAGTTCATAAAGAGACTCTTGTGGCTGAATGTAATTTATCTTTACCTTCCTAAGCACACAAAAAACATGTAATCACCTGGATGTAGGCTACTTCATTACCCATGTGGGTGTGCAGGAACCTATGACAAATACTTTAATTTAGGCTGAGCATTAGCGCTCCAACGGTCTCATCTTACCTGGTATGTAAGATTAGTTTAAATAAGTAGGCCACCAAAAATTTGTAGGCTATCAAAAGAAGCTGCATTTAGCCTTTTAGCACAAAGTTTATAAGAGATGAACGTGTGCATGTGTTGCATCGATCTTTAATGGACAAAAACTCTGAGAAAAAAAGCAAAATATACTCAAATACTTCTAGATGATGAAAGTGCAGCTAACTTTTTTTTGTCTTATTCTCCACGCTGTCCTGAGCTTCTAAGCTCATGGAGGCTGTGACCTAGCTGCAAAGCTCTAATCAGCAGTGCACATATACTCCTTAAAAATGTTTGGAAATGTTTTTTCTGTTAATCATATCTTCCCTTTAATAATTACATTTGGTTATGTCTGTTAGATTGTTGGAAAGCCTCATTAGTAACGTTTACAATGAGGTACAACTTGTAAGGACTGGGCATTTATGGAATGAGCAACACAGCTAAATGTGAGGGAAACATCCAAATGAGAATGTGCCAAAATCCCTTGCAACCAGAAGCGGCTGTTTCAGTACACAGAGTGGTGCCATTGTTTGGTGTCAGCCATGGTACCATTTCTAAACCTAGGACCAAGTTCTGTGAGACTGCTGAAGTCAAAGACAAACAGTGAAATGGGCGTCCCAGGAAGACAACACCCCAAGAAGACCGGTTCCTCACCCGTGCTTCACTGAGGAACTGGATGCTTTCTTCCTGGGGAGGAGGGGATGTTGGCTTATTATTTTTGGGCATTACCCACATATTTAGCTGTCGCTCATTCCACAAATCACAGTCCTTGTAACTTTTACCTTGTTATAAAAGTGACTAAACAGGCTTTCCAATGATATAAATTCAATACCAATCGGTATCATTAAATAGGACAAATAATTAACCAAAATAACGTTTCTAAACTAGAGACTTGCTACTGCCTAACTCTGGTTATGAACGTTTATTCTTACTCCTTTTTTGTGGCTCCTTGACATTAACTTTTCAAAAGCCATATTTCAAGCCAAATCTATAGAGATGTTAAACATTTAGCTGTCACTTCCTTCACATAAATAAGGTTTGAGGCTACTGGCTACTTGAACTAGCAAAATGACAACTTGTCAGTTTTGTATTTCCACCAAGCCTTATAATTTGCGAGTTTGCCAAGCATAATATTCAGCTGTTTTCATGTCCACTGTAAAAACGTAAAACTACCAATTTAAGCTGTCCTTTTGTTGTCACATTCTGTTGGGGTAGCAGGCAAATGTGTCTGACCCATGGAGACACAATGTACCAAATAGCTAGAGTAAGAACTTCTGGACTGTAGCTTCAAATTCAATGGTAGATTATGTTAGCAGTTGACTTTTTAAGTACATCAGGCATCTTGCAGATACAACAAACTATAGATTGAATAACATTTACCTGAAAACAGTAAGTTTCATCATGTATTTACCTTTATCTGTGTGTCATGTGAGTAAAGCTATAAGCTTTGTTAGCCTCCAGTGTAGTTAATGTTTGCTAACGGAAAACCGCAGCTCTGATGTGCTAGATGTTACAAACTGAATATTAATGCAGTGGTCTGGTAGTATCATCCTTGGGGAGAGAAGCTCTTGGAACTGGGTCTGACTCTGACCTGAATGCCTCTCTTTTCCTCACTCTCTTTGCCTCTGTCCTTTCTCCATAATTCATGTTCCATGTGTGTTTGGCTGCTGGTGATTATTTTTAGCTAAAGAACACAGAAATCGGCCGCGCGTACAGAGAAAAAGATGTGGCAGTGGCCACAGGGCAGGTGTGTGTCATACAGCAAACCTGCATGAAGGTGGCATGTATGGTGTGTTGTTTTGTGTGCATGGTGGTTCATTTCTGTGTGACTGTGTGTGTCTGTGTGTGTAGGAAGCAGCACATGCTTGTCTGTTCCGGTTGACAGCGGATGACACTGACAGTGACGGAGGATGTGCAAGATCTTCTCTGCTGTAACTAGTGAATACAAAATGTGTGCAGGATATTCCTTTACAGTACGGCTCAGAATCAAACGTTGATTTGTTGCCAGAGGTGACAGGAAAATGTTATATCAAACTATGTCACTGAATCTGGCAGAGGTTCTTGAGAGGCGGGGAATCCCAAACTCTGGTTATGCCAAGGATGAAAACTGGTCTACATAGCTGAAATGCATTAATGAGGACAGCTCTTACAAGAGTAAATTTTGAAAAACTGCTCCAAATATCTTTATAAATATTTTTTACTAGATGTATTCCAAATATTAAACAATAAATATTTCTCCAAAAAAGTATATTTTTGTTACTCTAGATCAGGGATTGCCATCATGGCCATGCACCTGAAGGGCCACATTAATGTTCTCTACACAGTTGGAGGACCACACAACAAACTGCAAGATGCTTTTTGTTTAACATATTTGATAACTTACTCAAACAAAGTGAACACATATATCTTGTCTAAACAAATTATGATTCTAATATTAATGGATACATATTTTCTTTTGCTAAGATGCATATGGCAAGACTTTGTGATGGAGCTAAGCATAACTTCAAGCCAGTGACAACTACTTTTCAGTATACATAACTATGCATACTGTTTTTTTCAGTACATTTTACATGCAAGTCTTTTCTTAATCTATACCAATACACTTAGTGATGCATATAATGATTTTTAAAGAAAAATGATGTCAATTACACAGCTAATTTCTTACAAAGAACTAAACATAAATCAATATCCAAAGATTATGCATGACAAACATTGATCTTTAATATTTCTCTTGCAGGTTTTGTCTGTGTTTTTCCCTTCATTACTGATATTTAAAATGAAATTGTAGATCATATGTTGCCCATCCCTGCTCTAGATTGAAGCAGAATTTCAGATCATGGACACATATTTTAAAAAAAAAACATTAAAAAGTATATTTTACATAATATGTTCCTTATACTGTATACATTTACTGAGAGTGACTATGAGATGGGATGAGATGACAACTACACCCCTCTCTCTTTGGCATGAATTTTTCCAGAGAATTTTTATTAATAAAATAAAATGTAAGCAAACATGCGGTCAACATAAGGGTAAGTGGTTGGAACTAGTGAGAAGCTAGGGTTTTCCTCTTTCAGTTATTATCATTATAAGCACATTTTGAGGTATCTGTATACAAACAAGTATATTTTAATGTATTGCCTGTTCTTTAATGTTCAAAATGAGAGTGTCAAGAGCATATATGTTCAATGAAAGCATGTGGAGCAATTTTTAAAATCAGAAAGTAATCATGTTTTATAATGATTTCAATATTGATTAAAATAAGCATTAATTCAGCCAATAACTCAGCTGATAAAGGGAATACAAATAGCTGTTATATCAGCTTTAAACATTAGTATATATTTTTGATATCTGCAGGTACTGTTATTTTACTTTTTAAACTATTATCTGCCAATGTCTATACTGCAGCAATTATATTATGCTTCCCTACATTTCAGTTTTTCAATTTTCTAAAATTGTCCAAATAAACCGTTGTAGTTAGGTGCGTCTGATGATGACATTCAACTGATGTGATTCATCAGATTAACACTTGCAATGTTTGTTGAAGGGCTGATACTGCTGTTAAACCATTGCATTTGTGCATCACTCATCTGCAAAAGAAGATGTTGCTTAGACATTTTTGCAAAATTAAGAGAATAAGAGGTAGTGTGACTCCATTTTTGATAATTAAAAAAGAAATGTTGCCTCATATTTGGCTTTAATGACTCTTATTTCAGTGACTTTGATTATTTTCACCAAGGTAACAAACAGGAATCAGTACTGTTGGATTTGTACAGGAATCATGTCAAAGTTGATCATTTAGAAATTTTGACAACCATTAGATATTTCTTTGAAGAGACAAACACCAAGATGTACATCCAGTATCACCATCCAGCAATAAAATATTGAGTTATGGTTTTTGGTCCATTTCATCGTGTAGTAAAGCTCTAAATTAGAATATTTGTATGTAAATCTAAGTAACACCCAAATTTAAACTGGAATAGTCAATTGATCGACAGGCAGTTCCAGATCCCTTACAATCATTTCAAGGCTCCTCTCTGTCCGCTCTTATTCTCCACTCTGACACAATCAATCATCCAAGAGCTCAATTGCCATGACCTCTGACTTTGTACTGTGTGTAAAAACGTGTGTGTGGGGGACCGTTCACCTTCATATGTTTATGTGTTTTAAGTGACTGTGACAGACGTGACACTAATGATCCGGCCACCAGAAGGTCCATATAACACTCAAGAAGATTGTAATTGCTCTGTCAAATATTGATTATCAGACAAGAGAGGAGGATAACATCAGCCTGCAGCAGCTGCACGGGCAGCAAAAGCATCAAAACTGTGTGACATGTTACATAACCCTTTGTGGAATATTAATCATGCAAGGTGACAGCTGTTGAAAAAGAAGCGGGCACATGAAAGGCGGCTGAGTGTGAGCATAGATGTAGAGAGAGAGTATCAGAAGTGAAGCAGTCTGGTGTTGCGGACTTGCAGTGTTATTAGAGCTGACAGAGAGACAGAGGCAGTGAGGGAGACAGAAGGGTTGTGAGGGGGATTAAAGAGAAAAACTGGAGAAAGGCAGGAAAAAGAGAGTGAGAGAGCAGCAGAGGGAAGATACTCCCCTCTCATAGGGCTTATCTTGTCTTTTAGCACTACACACAGAATTAAATTAAAACATCTCTCATGCAGATAAGCCTCCAAAGTATTTTCCACTGTGATTTTGTTTCCATTGAAATCATTCAGGATTTTAGTAACATGGAAGCCTGGGGCAAAGAACAATATGAGGCCCCTCCCTGTGTTTATAGCAGCAGTAACCAACTTAATGGCATGATGGCTACTTTCATTTTACTCTCACTGCCAGAGGGCAGAGTTGTGACAAATTGCGGGACAGTTTCCATGAAACAATAGTAATTAATAGCAATTTAACAAGAAGTATGAATACCATGGATTCTAGGAAACACTCGGCAATTTAAAAAATTGATAAAGTATAAAAATGTGATTTTAATTTGAGTTGCATTATACACAAGGACCAAATGCATCAAAACATAAAATGTAAATATTTATACAATAATAAGGGATAAAAATCATCATCAGCACAATATTAAAACTGGCAGAAAATAGCTTGGAACATAGTTTTGTGGTATTGGCAGCTATGATCATATCTGGCCATAGTCAAAGCCAATGTTTTGGCCACATATAATGACAGAACAAACCACATACATTGGTTGTTACTGGTGTGGCACAGTGGTGCACATGCCTCAGAACAACAGGGTTGTTGGTGTTGACCAGATCCCATCTGTGTGGAGTTTGTATGGTCTCCCCTGTGCATGTGTGGGCTCTTTGCGGGCACTCCAGCTTCTTCCCAAAGACCAATAAACATGCTTGTTACGTTAATTGGTGACTCTTTATTACCCTAGGTTTGATAAGTGTGTAAATGTCTGTCTGTCTCTCTATGCTGCCCTGCGATTGGCTGGCTACCAGTCCAGGGTGTACCCTACCTCTCACCCAAGTCAACTGGTATAGGTCCCAGCCCACAACCCACCACGACCACAAAAAGGATACGTAGTATTCATAATGGGTGGATGAATACTGGCTGACACTAATATACACTTAAGTCTCTGATACACTTCATTTGAGCTGTTTCCATTGTGATAATCTATTTGGATAAAATGGATGAGAAATGAGGAAAACAACACTTGATTCTAAGATAAATGGAACTGTAGACATACAGCAGTGATAAGGGGGCATTATGGTCAAGGAACATAAACAAAGTAACAGTTTTGGTTGAGAATTGATTTCAACTAGCTGCCTTAATGCTTTACAGCTCCCTTGTCAATGCCGTCCATTTTGGTTGTGTGCTTACAAATCAGTGATGAAATGCTGATGTAAGAGGCAGTCAGCATGAGTGAGAGGATTTCCGAAACTCTATGACTGTCAGGTAAGACCATAATTGTCCATATACTGTGTAGTCTGACATCAACATTAGTTTCACGTGCCTTACAAAAGAGGGAGTCGGCTTGAATCACAGTAAAGAAGTTCAGAAAGTCCCATGACGGAGGCAGTCAATATTTTACAAAAATGATGCTAACAGTGCAGCATGTGTTTGTGGCTTTGTGATTTTAAGCAAATGTGGAACACCCTGAAACATCTGTTTCAGGGTGTTCCACATTTGCTTGATGTTGGATTTGTGCTTATATGTGATTAGCCAATTGTTTCCCACATGCTTTAGCTGGTATTCATAAAGGCTTGTATAAACACTTTTGTAAAAAAAAACACCAAGTTTTTTCCTGAAATAGAAGTGACTTGTTCTCTTATCACGACAAGACCATTTGCTTTACAAACAAATGCAAAACAAGCAACAGAAAACTGATTCTCTAATATTGTTCTGTAATGGTGGATATTCAGTGGTGACTTTTTAATGCTCATTTGGATTAAATATCCATGTCAGAAAAAAAAATGTCTCTCAACAGTTACTTTATTGGCTTGCGCATTAAGGTACATTCACGTGTTTTGGTGGTTACAACTATTGTCCATCCATCTGGAGCCTATCCCGCAGACACTGGGAGAGAGGAGCGGTACGCTCTGGACCAGTTGCCAGCTGATCGTAGAGCTGACATAGACAGACAACCATTTACACTCACACTCACACCTAAGGGCAACTCAGAGTCACCAGGCAACTGAACGAGCATGCTTTTGGTCTGAGGAAGGAAACCGGAGTGCCCAGATAAATCCCACACAAGCACATAGAGAACATACAAACTTTACACAGAAAGGCCCTGGCAACACCGTGACACCCTGGTTACAACCAATGTATGCAATATATTCTGCCATTATGTATGGCCAAAATATTGGCAATGAATTTTGGTAAAATTATCATACCTGTCAATACCATTAAATTATGTTTTGAGCTATTTCTGCCATTACTGATATTGTGCTGATGAAATTATTCATTCCTGATTATTACAAATATATATTTTAGTTTCATTTGTGATACATTTGGTCTTTGTGTGTGAGGAAACTCACTTTGAATCCTTCCTTGTAAAAATTGCAATTTTTACACTTTATCAACTTTTGAAATTGATGGGTGGGCTGCATTAAGTGAGGTAGCCCCCCAAAAAACCACCTGTTCTCCACACCTGGTCAGGATCTATGTGGTTGTAATTTTCTTTATTATAAGAGTTTTTAAAGCTGTTGAGGTGCTGTGAAAATATAGGAACTTAAACATCTTAAGTTGTATTTTTATCAGAGAGAGAGAGAGAAAGTGAGACAGACACGAACAGTAAAAATTGCACAAATTGGTCGGCAATGTTTGACGGTGTCTGAGAAATAGTATGAAATGGGTACGTTTCTCCTGATTAGTTTGAGAAGTGCAAACCAAGGCAATTCTGTGTTGGGGTGCTTTTTTTAAACATTACCATTGCAGTCACAACCAATAACAGTTTTTGTGTTCATGGATGTCAAGAAAATAGTCAGCTGAACATTTCATTAGCTAAATGTTCACTTTCTTAATTGACTTATTATTATTTATACAATGTCAGGGGTGTGCTTGCAATTATTTACTATTTTCTAGTGATTCACCACTTTTAAAAATCAGGGCTGATGTTGGTACTTATGTTTAAAATGAAAATGTAGATGCTGATATTTTCTAATAACTTATTTTGGTCTAATTCATACTTTGTCAAGCCCTGCCATTCAGGAGGTGATCCCTCATCAAGCCCCACTCTTCTTGGTAACTGTTACTAGGTAAGGCAAAATCAGTCGTGCTGGCCTCTCTCCCTTTAGAAACAATGGAAAATAACTCACTTTATGACTACATTTGCAGCATATGTATTAGAGGATATTGTTTTTAAAACATGGCAGTAGGGTGTATGAGTAAACTCAAAATTTTTATAGATCTGTTTAAACATAAAAAAAAACTGATGCATGACTTTAGTGATGCCACCTAACATCTGCTGGTTACAATAACAAAATGCTTTTATTATCCCTGCTTAACTTTCCAATGACCAATTGGTCAGTGTTTGTAATAGGGTCTGATATCATGTGGCATTGGTGTTAAACCAATGTATGTGTACATCCCTATTTTTTACCTCTGCCAAGTTTTTTGTGTTTGTTAGTTTCTTTGTTGGGAAACAGGATAACTTAAAAAAAAAAAAAAAAAAAAAAAAAAGATATGAACAGATTTGGATTTTGGTGGTGATCTGAATCCCCGTGCAGATCCAGGATTTTTTAAGGATTTGTGAACTTGCGAGAGAGGGTAGTTTTCAACACACAAGTTACTCAACAAGTTTTCAACATATTTGATGACATTTTCAGGGAATGTTGGTAATGGCACAAAGGACAACTGATTTTGGTTGTGATCTGAGTTTGGATGCAGATTCAGAAAATGTGTTCGTGGAGGTTTGTGCTCTCTGAGCACTTCTAGTTTAGTAATGAAGTTAACCTTATTCTGAACTGATTTGCTTCGATCACTGGGGAGCTGATAAGTTCCAACCTCTTGTCCAAATGCTGCCTTTATGTTTGGGAAAATTTGGACAGTGTGCAGGAGGCAAGATAAAATACTGTCTTAACTGTCAAAGTAAGTTGGCAACATAAAGTCAAATTAAAAACAGTTTAAAAGCATGTGATTTTGAATTAAAAAAAAACAAACAAAACATTTTCTATGCTTAAAAACACTAAGATTCGCAAGCAGTCTACCTAAACATTACTAAATTACTCCTACAAACCGGCAATGTTTGCACATGCATGAAACTGGAAAGGTGTGAACCACACTTGTCCAAACACAAGCACTGTCAAGCTTCAGTATTTGTAAGATTTAGTGAGTGTGCAGTACAGTTCAAGTAAATGTCCTCAAGTATTTTTTGTAATTTAAGACATTTTTGATGCTCATCAGTGGTAAGAGTCCATATTTGGGTAAATATCCTGTTGCCTGATGGTAGAAATGCCAGTGTTTTGCATAGATTAAATCCACTGAATAATTAATAGATCTACACATGAAAAAGTCAGACAGGCTGCTTAACACGTGAAGCAGATGTTTTTCTAACAGCTGTATGAGGCTGTTACAGTCAGATCAAGGATGCCCTCTTTCCTAAAGCAGTAAAAAAAAAAAGATCCAGGAGAAATATTTGCAACAGCCCATCTCATGCACCAGGTAAGACATGCTGCATCCTGCCTGCTGCTGCTGAGACCAAACTCACCTCAACGACCTGGAGAAAAGATCCGAGCGGAGCCAAACAACTTCACCGCCTTTTAGTTCACAATCACGGATGTGTCAGCGCCTCCGGACCCCATCTCCCTCTCCTCACTCTCTTTGTCTGTACGTTTCCCCCCCTTCACACTGCAGAGCTCAGTCGGGTTTTTAGGCGCTGACAGCCTCACAGAGAAGCTTTCTGATTCCCACAGGGCAGGCACGCTGAGGATGCGCTCCTCTCTTTCGCCTGGGTTTACTCTGGGTGAGAGGTGGGGAGGCTGGGAAGGAGGAGGGGGAGGAGATGAGAGGAGGAGGAGGAGGACGGTGCGCCACTTAACTAGAGTTTGTAAGCCGCCGGCTCCATCAGGGGCCGCAGAGAGCGAACCGTGCTGGGGGGACCAGACCTCTCAGCGCGGTGCGTCAGCGCCATCTGGTGGTCAAACGGAGAACTTGTAACACGTGGAAAATTGATTTTGTGGTTCTCAGCTTTGATTGGTTACGATGCGCCTCGCTGGTTTTGTAATCAGGGATGACCGCACACCTGAGACCAACCGGGAGTTAATTTAAAGTTCACGCTTTGCCAAAGAGGTTCAGTGGTTCACAAGGATTTAAAACGCATCAGCACTGAGTATGAGGGGGGTTTAGCAGATAATCTAACATTAAAATTAGTTTTGGTGAGGGAAGCTAATATGATAAAATGGGCCAGACCCAAACTGAAGGGGTTGGTCTTTAACAATTGCTCTCACCCCTTTTGTCAATTAGAAACGAGTTTTAATTGATCTGAGGTTGCTAATGTGGGCAGGGCAGAGTTAGATCATGTGAAGGAGTCAGCATCCATCCATCCATTATCTATACCCCTAACCAGCCAATCCCAGATGACATTGGGCGAGATGCACCTTGAACTGATCTCCAGTAGATCACAGGCTTGAGCTAGAGGTCCTGTACACTTTGGACTAGTCTGTAGCCAATCATAGGGCTGACATCAAGAGTCAGACAACAAAACATACACCCAGATCTGGGAGAAATTCAGAATAACCAGTTCACCTGACGCACATGTTTTAGGTCAGTGAGAGGAAACTTCAGATATGCAAATTTCCTCACAGAAAGGCCCAGACCAACCAGGAGGTTGGACCTGCAACCTTCTTGCTGGAAGAGAAAAAAGCAATACCTGTTGCACCACCATACAGCCCTCTCCAGTCAGAATGGTAAAGCTGACTTTAGAGAGCTGGACAGGACAGTAAATTACCAAACAAGCAATTGGCATTTTGATTCTTGGTCCATAGGTTAATGATATGTTGATCTTTGTGACGAAAGTCATTTTCAGCACAGGACCATTTACAGTGTTTCGCAGTAGCTGCATTGTTAGTAACAACTTACTGTCATACAATCACTTTTTAAGTTACTTGTAGGGATGACTGAAGTTGGTTGTAGAACTTTTTGTCTTAGACTTTATTGTCATTGAAGAATACATTGCCAGGAAAGCTGCAGTCTTTAAATGTTTGTGGATTTGAATTTATGAGTCAAGAATATTGATTTTCAAGAAAACTGATTGTCATGGATCCCTGGAGGGATTCATGATTGGCTATATGGATTCATGTTGGGTGTTGGATGTATATATTTGTATATATATGTATATGTGTATTTTTATATGTATATATGTATCTATGCATATATGTGTATCCATAATATGAAGAGCTTTGTGCTCTATTGTAAAGTGTCTTGAGATAACACTTGTTATGAATTGGCGCTATACAAATAAAGATTGATTGATTGATTGATTGATTGACTGAAATGTGTTTGTGGTCTTACCATGCCACATCTTTTAGAATAGTTTCAGTTTGCTGTTTCACCTGTTGGCTTGTTTTACCTGAACATTTTAATGTAACTCAATGTGGACATCTTTATTACCTCCGCAGAGGAGGTTATGTTTTTGCCGGCGTTGGTTAGTCTGTCTGTCTGTCTGTTTGTGTTCAACATAACTTGAAAAGTTATTGACGGATTTGGATGAAATTTTCAGGAAATGTGAGGAATGGGATAAGGAAGAAATTATTTGATTTTGGAACTGATCCGGATCACCATCCGAATCCAGGAATTTTTTTAAAGGATTCTTTAACATTGCCAGACAGGACCATTTTCGCCAAAGTAGACTGAAGCTGCTTGGCGGAGGTCTGCGCTCTCTGAGTGCTTTTCTAGTTCTTTATCTCTGATGATTTAAACAAATATAAATGTTTTTTATATATTGTACTTATCAATAATCAAAGAAGGCAGGCATGAGGCAAAGCAGGTAGTGCATGTGCCTCACAGCAAGAAGGTTGCTTGTTCAAACCCAGTGTCAGTCAGGGCCTATATGTGTGGAGTTTGCATGGTCTGCCCCTGCATGTGTGGGTTCCTCCAGGCACTCCGACTTCCTCCAATAGGCCAAAACTTGTTCATTAGGTTGTTTGGTGACTCCACATCGCCAATAGGTTTGAGTGTGATGGTGACAGTAACTTTTTATTCTACACGTGACCTTGTTTCAACAAAAACTTTCACCCAGTACATGTGATTTTGTATAATATAGAACATTTTCATTTAAATATTTTACTACAGAGGGTAAAGCTTAACGCTTGAAATATTTTACTTGTTTTTGGAAAGCATCTCATGACCCACACTCTCTATATCTAATGACCCACAAAGGGGTCCAGACCCCCTCTTTGGGAACCACTGAAATAGACCACTTACCAAAACCTTGACTGTACCAGTAAATTACATGCTATTATAATTTTATTTCATTTTTTAGTGTTTAAATCTGTCCTTTTTTAAGTTGCTCACTTTTCTATGGACTTTTCTTACCTGCAGTGTCGTCTTGTCAAAAACCGTCAGCCACTTGTAGTGTTCCTGGGATTTAATTAATTTGATACAAATTGCCCTCTGTAATGTAATGTTCACTGAATTTTACCCATATGAGACTTTTATTAGTGCTACATCAGCCTAACTTTGGAGTGATTAACTTTTCCCTCATAAATGATGTTATTGTCTTGTTAAAAAGCTCCAAATTCTCTTCAGCTCTTATCCACAAGTCTAATAGTCAGTATATGATAGTCAGTCTGCAGCATGTCCAATTCTTACATGGCATTACAGCTTTATCTCTACCCTGTGGGCTTAGGCATGCTGCCATGTTATTAACAAATCAAGGCATTGATTCGGAAGGCAGCGATTTTAAGAGGATATGGTCTAAAACGGATTTGTGTGGATCTTTTTGAAAGCTCATTTATCCTGTTAATTCGGCTGGGGCAAGCATACCCTGTGGATAAATATTTTCTAATAGCCTTTAGTTGTCAAAATTGGTTTGGCTTTCCACTACAGACTGTTTAATTTGTTATTTTTGCATTAATTTTTATTATTAACTATGACATGCACAAACATATCACAATTCTAATGCACCAACTGCCATGCAACCTCTTTATCCAGGATTTCTGTAACTGCAGAGTCTTCTCTGTTATATCCTTGTGTTAATTTCTAAAACATCTTTACTGACCATATTTTTTGGTACAAACTGAATATTTGTCAGCTTTCTGATGACAACCATTGCTAAGCTGCTTTGGTTAGACAAAGTATAGTCTGAGCCATATTCTCAGTGAGTTTGAATTTGGGACATTTATTTGTTACTTTACCATGAATAAAAAGTGTGTTTGGGGGTTTCTGTGAGAGCTACTTAAGAGATTCACACCATAATCTAGAAGTATTTTTAATCCTGATCCTGAGCTGAGGGTTACTAAACAAAATTGTCTCCTTTAGCTTTAACTCTGTGAGTGGCCATATTGGCAACTGAACCTACTGACATTCATAACAAGTAGGAAACACTTATATATGCTCTAAGGTAAAAGGAAATATTTGTAAAAATACTGACAACATGTCATGATCCAATAATATTTAATAGCAGTTAATTTACTTACAAACATACTACGACTGTTATGGCATGTTACAACATTCAGTGCTCCTCTGGACTGTCAGATAACTTTTTTGAAATGGTTTGTGCAGGTCGAGAAAGAAATTTAAAATATAGATCACATCCCAATGATCTCTTTTTGCTAAACAAGCACTTGGTTGATGTTTTGCTGGAGGGCAACGAATATAAATCAGCATCTCAGACAATGCTTTGAATTTTTAACAGTTCTAACAAGTTTTTAGGCATTTTTAGATATTCTCATACACCTCCCTGTATTTTGCCTTTATTCTTTCACTGAGGAAAAGTTTATAAAGAATTAGAGTCAATTAAAAGTAAATAAAAGTTAGTCAAAACCAGGAGCATTTTCAGTTGTTTTCAATGAAAACAAGCTTAATGACAGGTGAATTTGTCTAACCTTGCAACAGTAATCATGGAGTGTGAGGCTTGACAAAAAGCAAAATTATTAAACCCTTTGGAGTGTTGACATAAATCTAACAGACATCCAACAGATAGCTTCATTAAAGTCAGAGTTAAGACAGAAAAGTACAAATAATTTCATTTTGATTCAAATTTTGATTCTCATGTGTAGGCTGTCACATTTAACAGCATTTTGCACAAGTGCTTGGAAAGACCAGAAGAGGAGCCCATATTACAGCAATTCTAACTTTTTTATTCTGGTTGCCTAGATCAAGATTACTTTTCAGATCTGGTTTTACTTTATTAACAAGTCTCCCCCTCAGAAACTCAGCTTAATCTCTTTCAGTAATTCAAAAACTTTTGGGGGCGCTGTGTCCAGCTGTTCAACTCTTAATCAGTGGGGCAAGTTTCATGAGCATCTGAGCAGAGCTGATAGGATTGTTAAACAAAAGATAAAAACTAATTTATTTAGCCTAACCTTTACAAATTACTTTATAGCTTTAGTGATTTAAGTTATTATCTACTATCATAACCTTTTTCACATGTTACTTTGAAATGAACATTTTTGTGTCAAAGATCACGAGTATAGCATGTTTTTAATCACTAAAGAGATTATGGTAAAAATTAAGAAAAAGTTATGTTCTGTAAGTGGTTTTTAATAATGATAATGATAAAGTGTTAAATCGTGAAGAACTCATTTCCAGCCTGACTTTTCAAGGCGCTTCTATGCTCAGACTTTAGGATGTGCAGCTCCCAAAGAAATGTGAAAGACCTATTGACAAGTATTCACTTCTAATTGTAAACATCATATTTCATCAATAAATATATATATTCATACCAGTCCTAAAGTATTTATTTTTGGGTGACTGCGCAACCATTCAGCCACTACAACAAACTTCTAAATTCTGGTCTGGTTACTCTGAATCTATGAGATGCACACTACAAGCCCTTTTACTCTTAAGCAAATAATGCAAGTCCCTTTCCCACCATAAAAATGGCATTTCTGTTATATAATTGGGCCTAAAAATCAATATATGCCTATCTCACTTTGACACTTAGGCTACCTTGTTTTGCATGGTTAACTTTGTTTTCTGCCATTTAGATTTCAACTAATTTATCACTGCAGAAAAAAAGTAGTCAATAATGCAAGAAAAACAGGTGTCTTGGTGAAACAGACATATATTGATTTTAAGGCTCATTTTTATAACAGAAATTTTACTTCTAAATTGGAAAAGAGACTTGCATAATTTGCTTTGGATTAAAAAGTACTAACCTGAAACTAATTTTCATCTGCATCACGGCATTCAGAATTTGGTGTTTCGCTTGCAGAGATGAGACTTGCAACTTTTCAAATAATATTAAACAATCTTTTGGGACACTTGCCCATGTTATTATTGTATTAGTGATTAAGCGCCATTCAGCACTCCTTTAAAGGGTCTTAACCTCACCTGTGTATTGTCATTCGTGCTTAACCTGGTGAGGATGCTGGGCCTGGCTCTGTCATTTTGCGGTGGATGAGATCATGTCATGTCTGAGGCTGGGAGCTCAGCTTTGTGCGGGCGGACCACGCCCCGGCCCCGGCGTGCGGTGCGGTGGTGCACCAGCAGACTAGCTTAGCACACAGCAGCTACATCCGGGCGCTCTGCCTCGGTGTACAAACCCTGCGAAGATGGCGACTTCAGGGAGGAGTGCGTTATTATCCTCCACCTCTGCTGGCCCGAAGAACACACTGGAGAGCTCCAACACAGAGGAGGAGGACGGACAGGACTTATGGTGGGCGACGTGTTTTTAAGGCTTGGGGGATTTATCAGCACGGCTTGTGGGCGCAGAGGCTCCATTGTGCTGGGAGAATGGTTTGACAGCTAGTTTGCTAACGATGCTAGCTAGCATCAGCACCAGACTGACTGGAGGCTGGTGACACAGCAGCACTAGCTCGCTTTAGCCTCTCGCTGTCAGCCGTTGTTTTTAATGAATGAATTAGCCTCTTTTGGCCCAGTTGTGACAGCGGTTCTTCTTTCTGCAGGTCCACCATTCTCAGTGAAGTGTCAACCCATTCAAGATCAAAGCTACCGTCGGGGAAAAATGTCCTGGTCATGGGTGTGTATCTATCTGTGTTTGTCTGCAGTCTGTCCAGTGTAATGGTTGAAGGAGTGACCGTGTCGAATGGTGACTTTCGGGCAATGTGTCTGCGGTTGTCGTAGTTACAACAAACGTAAACGACGGAGTGCGGCGTAACGAATGTGTAACTGTGTTTGTCTGTATTGCCGCAAGGTTTATTTACAGTCATAAGATATGTCAAAAAATCACTATTGAAGTTTATCGGGGGAATAATCGTCATTTTCAACATCTGCTGTAACCACAACAACAGTAGATACATTCAGCTAAGAGTCACCAACGAACACGGTAACTCAAGAAAGCGCTACACCGGGCTAGCCAATAGGCATCATTAGCTTGAATAGCACAGTAGCAGGTTATCTCTTTATAGTAGACTTAATACTCCTCGATAGCTAAGCTAGCTCCTCGCTGCAGTGGTGGTGTTTTGTGTGCTGGAGCTCGGTTTTGGATTTCATTTGCTCGCGACAGGAGAAAGAGGCAGGTGTATTATTTTAAGCGCACGAGCACGGGCGCGCGCACAGCACCTCATCTTGAAAGAGGGGAGAGAGAAAGAGACAGCAGGGCCGCTTTGAAACACTGCAAGTCATTCTAGCAGGCAGGGAGGATGCTAGCTGCAGCCTGCAGCTACGTGGAGATGATGCTGAGGAGACGAGACAAATCATCAGCCTGTGTGACTCTGAACGAGCACACGGCTCTGTGAGGCTCAGGCAGACAGGGTGCCTCCCTGTCTCGCTCGGTCCTTGTGTCCCTAATGCTAGCACACACACACACACACACACACACCCACACACACTGTCCACACATCCGCCGGGATAATCCGCAGCCTGTTACCCATTCCAGCTAATCAGCGACTTGGTTTCCGATGTATAGGGTGTTGTACTACCCATGAAAATAATCCCAATCTCTGCTTTTTGGTGCATCCAGTCCCCACATGGCACAAGAGAAACACTGACAGTAGCCCCTGGCCCAAGACACACCACAACAACAACTGCATTGTACCGTCAGTCTATCTAAATACTATGACAGGTGCAGTTCATTGATGGTGAACTTCGTATTTTTGTTGGTTATTGTAATCCTCATGAAGATTGCATGTCTTCATGTGAAATAGCTACTTTGTGCATTTATTATCAAGAGTGGTGGCTTGTTTACAGTTGATTTGGATTAAACAGCTTCGACATTTATGGAAGGTGATGTTTACAATTGAAGCTTTTTTTTTTGCTGAGATCTAAGTAAATGACACTAAAGTGTGACACTAAAGATGTTTAGTGTTACTAAAGTGACACTAAACATCAAGCATAAAGTAGTGTAAATTACTACATGACTGCAAAATAAATGCAGTCATTATCACAATATCATTATCACAACAGTAGCTTTATCAAAGTACTTAAAAAAGTTTTGGATATATTGCAGAACATAAAAAAATATTCAAACTAGAAGTGCTGTGGGAGCCCGTCCCTTCGCTGTCTCGCAGTTTTAAGAAATCCTTGAAAAAACTTCCTGGATTCGTACTCTAAGAACTTTTAAATGAAGTGCCATAGTAGGTCTTAAAACCAGTACTACATCAGTTTTGGATTTTGGTACTTTTCCTGAGATTTTCATGCTGTAAGGTGAAACTCAGCGAGCTGTCAGCTTTCCTCAGATAAAATATACTATTTCATTTTGGGTTCACAAGACAGGTGTTGCAAAGAGCTTCTCCTTGAATTTAATTCTTTAGAATTAGTTTAATTATCACTCATATTACTCTTGTTATCAGAGTGTGTAAGAGACATTTTGCATCACATTTTTTCCATATTTCTTACTTTTGTTATGTAAAATAGATTAAAAGTTTAGATTATTTAGTGTGTGATTATTATATTCAAATGTTAATGGACTGTGTTTAAGACCATTGAAACCTTGCAATTGTCTGGAAAAAGTCTCTGTATTTAGTTCTGTATATAGTTTTTCCTTCTGTTTTTGAGCCCTTATTTCTCCTTTCTTGTTTTTGTTTGTAATTTATGAGACTTTTATTAGAATAATTTGATACTTACCTCTGCCAAGGAAGTAATGTTTTTGCCAGTGTCTGTCTGTCTGTCTGTCTAAATCTCTTTGTTTGTCTTCATGTGAGCAAGATAACAAAAAAAGTTTTCAATTGATTTGGATGGAATTTTCCTCGAATGTTCGTCATGGCAAAGGATGCAGTGATTAGATTTTGGTTGTTATCCAAATCTGGGTGCAGATCCAGGAAATCTTTTCAGGATTTGTTAACATTGCGAGTAGGGATGGCAGTTGATAAGATTCCATTGATACTGATGCCATTAATGAGTATTTTTATCCATCTGATTCTTTAACGATTTCTTTATTGATTCCTGCTGATTTTCTTTGTGGCAAAAAGTCGTTCTACAGAGGTTTTTAGTGGCAACAATGTCAAACATATGACACTCCTGATATTCTGTGTCGTGCTGCATACATAAATGCTTCTGCAAGTTACTGTTTTTTGCACTTGCTGAAAGTTGTGCACTCAATATCTTTTTGTTGAAAATTAAGACACAATTTTGACCACCTCTGCCCTGTCTGCCATGAGTGAATCTTTGACTTCTTCGATATAATTTCTGAACACTCGGATGAAAACGTGATGTAATGATTTGAAAAACAAAGTAGAAGGAAGTAATGAGGGAACTGATAACTTAAAAAATGACTGATAATATTGATTCCTCGAATGAGTTTTTATTTATTTTCCGCTGGAATTGGTTTTTGATTTCCATCCCTAATTGCGAGATAGGGCAGTTGTTCACATTTTTAGTATAACTCAGCTAACAATGTCAGAAATACCTTAGCAGAGGTTTGTGCTCTGAGCACTTCTAGTTGACTGAATTCTGGAAAAAAAAATCTATAAAATGCTGTGTAGTATTTTTGTAAAGCCATGTTTTGCAAACAATTTCACAGTGTTCATGTTTGGTGTACCCTTGTATATCCTATCTGTTGGGAATAATGATAATGGTAAACAAAATCAAACAAGATTGTCTAACATTTAAGTATAAAACATATTTTTGTTAATAGTTTTTGGTTTATTTACAGAATTGTAGCATCATAAGTCCTTGACCTAATGTGAATGAGTTTTTCCTCCATTGATTTCCTTTTATTTAATGATTTTTGTGTTTGCATTTAGGTGAGGTGGGTTCAGGCAAGACCACCCTGGTGGCAAAACTGCAGGGTGTTGAAGAATACATGAAGGGCCGTGGTCTGGAATACCTCTACTTTAACGTCCATGACGACGACATTGATGGTAATTCGCAATTTACAAGCTGCTGAAAAACTCAGAAGGAATTCGCACCAAAAACAACTTTCAATTACTATTAGAATTTTGGCATCCCTTTGTTATGAACACAGGACAATTGAAATTAAATGACTGCTGAAAAATAAATTATTATCAGTTTTTGCCTATTTGATTTTATTCATTGCTTGTTTAGTAATTGTTCAAATTATAAATAAAGGATATATATGTGATACAAAGGAATAAGAAAGTTTAATTTCACTAAATGCTTGTGATTGTGTTAATAACTCAATATCAGTCAAAATAACAGTAATTATGATTTATGCTGTAATCAAGCAACCCCACTCTGAAGCCAATGTTGCCTTATCTTGTTTTTGTGTGGAGAGTAATCTATCAGTGCACAGTAATCTAACACTATGGTTGTATGAACTGTATATACTATAACTCCATCTTTTTTGTGTGTGTATGTGTTTAGACCACACCAGGTGTAATGCCTGGGTGTTAGACGGAGACCTCTACCACAAAGGTCTGCAGGGAGTTGCCGTCCCAGTGGACTCTATTGGTGACACGTTGCTGCTGATAACGCTGGACATGTCGAGGCCTTGGAACGCACTGGACTCTCTCCAGAAGTGGGCTGCTGTCGCTAGGGAACACATCGACAAACTCCGGGTTGCTCCGGAAACGCTGCGGGAGCTGGAGCACAGACGTAAGTCACATACAGCAGACAAAGTGAAACAGTTTATATTTAACAGTTTCTTTAGGAAAATGTTTTCGATGTACAGGTGAATCTCAGAAATGGAGAACTTGTTATTAATAAGAAATACCTTTTGCTCAAAGAGGTAACAATGGTTGAAATTGGTTTAATATAGGGGTTATCAGCTGGTTGGTTGGGGCCCTTGAGTAGTCCTGGCATTGTATTCAGAGGGACTCGAATGTGTGCTTGGAAAATAAAGTGGCAAAAAATCTACGTGTGTAGTTGTAGAAGCATTTTGTGTATCCTTATATTTTAATATTCTTAGTTTTGCTGTCAAGTCAAAAATAATTTAGAAGTAAAGATCTTGATATGTTTTTATAATATCTTTGTGTAGATAACAAAGATGTTTTCCACATGATAATGAGTTCATTTCTTTAAAAAACTAAAAATAATCCAGACACTAACCCATTATCTTGTGCTTGTATGAATACATGTCCTCCCAGGGCAAGAATCTTCAACTGTATCTGTACAAAGGCCAGTTTTTCCCTAACTAATGATGTTAAGATGTTTTCATCCAAAATGTGTGTAATTCATGACCTTTAACTGACCCATATCTACTCATCCTTGTTTCCACGTAAACTAATACTTAAAAATCCAAAATAATTTCATTATATAGACTTCATGATACAATGGAAAATGGCAATCAAACAAGTAATGATTAAAACAAATGCTGTTATAAAGGCAAAATAATTGTTAAAGAAGCATTAAAGAGTGGCCATGATAAATCAAGATTACATTAATTCAAGTTGTCCGTGACTGGAGTTGACACTCATATACTAATACTCTTGGTTGAATATCCGCTAATAATGGTCAACAAGTTGGTTTATATAAATACATCAAACGTGAAGTTGGGTAGCTTTAATGGCTAAAGGGATTTAACAAACAAATATACCCAGCAAAAACACATGTTTTGTCCTCCATACATTTTCTAAATGCTGTCATATTTTAAGCTGGAGAGGCCTAATGTGGCCCATGAGCAGCCAGTTGAAGATCACTGTCTCAGGGCTTCTATTGTTGATGTGCCTGTTACACACTTTTTTTCTGTCCTGTCTCTTTGCTGCTCTATCCCAGGCCTGAAGTCCAAATTGCAACATTTTTATAAAATACATTTGAGTGATTTGAAAAATGTTCAGTATTTTTGGGTCCCACTTCCTTCCTCGTGGTGGGGATTGATCATTGGGTTAGACCAGTAAAGAACTACTGCTTGAAGGAAAATTGCAGCTGACTTGTATTTTTTATTGTGTGTCTAGTTGTAAAACAGTTCCAGGAGTACACAGACCCGGGCAGTGGAGAGGACGGGACCCCACAGAGAAGGAATGAGGACGAAGAGAGCGTGCTGCTGCCGTTAGGAGACAACACACTAACACACAACCTTGGAATACCAGTGGTGGTGGTCTGCACCAAGGTAACCACAGACCTTCTACTGTCTTATAATCATACCTCATGTGTAGAGGAAAACATGCCTTTGTCCTTAGATGAACAGAACTTAATTTCTGCTGTCAAGGGGCTTTCAGTCAAAACAATAACCAAAGATGGTGTGTAGAGATGTGCAGTTAGCTCTGCTCAAATCCACTGCTTTTTCTTGTCTGGAATTTAGGACTATTAACCGAATTGTTAACAGTAAACAAAAGTTTTCCATGGATAAATTTCACATCATTAAGGAGAAAAGCTTTTTAAAAGTGGTCCTCTAGTTTCGGACTCAGGCTGTTTGTGAAGCAATCGGGAATCGCTTGCAGCACAAACCAAAAAGGCCATTTTTAACAGTTTTTCTCCTCTAATATCTGAAATTCATCCATCTTGTAAAAATAGCACTTTACTAGTTTGTGACTAATGCTTACAGTGTGCAGTTTTGTTGAGAAAGTGGAAATGTTACTTGAATGACAGAAAACTCAGCCAGTGGCTGAGATGTCCATTACAAATACACTGCACAAACATGGGTAGGATACAGAACCAGAGCAGCAGCTCTTTGTTGTAATTTGCGCTTCTATACAAGGTAATGTAAACACGTTATGAAAAAGGGTGACATTCTCAGTCATTTTCTGAAATAATTTAGACTCTGGAGAACACTGTTGTTTCTATAAAAGCAGGACTTTAATAAGCTTCTTTGTGATGTTCTGCCGTGCATCTGTTTGCATGTGTGCTCCTCTAATGTGACATCCTGTTCTGTGACCGCAGTGCGACGCCATCAGCACGTTGGAGAAGGAGCATGACTACAGGGACGAACACCTGGACTTCATACAGTCTCACATCAGACACTTCTGTCTGCAGTGTATCTTTTGCTAAATTTTTCAGAAACTTTGAAGTGTTGTTAACAATGAGTGTATCGATCAGCACTGAATAAGCAGAAGTTTTCGTGTGGCTGCTGATCAATACTACTGACTCTGCAATTTTGCAGTCAAGTGCTGATTTTTAAAGCAGTACTTCACAGTCCTTCCTACAGAGTCTTTATGTCCAGCTGTTCTGTGGTTGAAAGGGTGATATAGCAAATTTAATGCTCTGTTCTCAGGGCAGTGCTTTTATTATTGTAGTGTTTTTGCCACAGTAAACTCAGCCTGAACTGCCAGTGTTTATATTGCTTTGTTGCAAAGAGAGTCTTATAACTCAGGACTGCTTGAAATTGCTTTTTTTTATTTTCTCTAGAATTATTTTTTCCAGTTAATACAAAATAAAAGAGGTGCTCAATTTTAAAGGTTTACTGTGGTTAACTTGTAGAAAAGCAATTAATCTTTTGAAAGCTAAATCCAAATTAATCACATCTAACTGCATGTAGAGAATATTTGTACTTTTTAAAGTTTTGTTTTATGGTTGAGTGCATATTGATTAGGTTAACCAAACCCCCTTCTTCATTCATTTCTGTGCCATTGTTGTCATTTCTGCTGCATCCCTCACTTACAGCACTATTATATTTATGTAAAATACACTTTTATATATATGAATATGTCTACGTCTACGTATATTGATATAGATAATACTGTCTTCCTCTTTATCTAGTTGGAAGACACTTTGACATCATTTAAGAACTAGATGTTTTGTCCACTCCTATTTTTATGAAATGCTGCTGCTATCAAAAGGGATTATTTTTGTCCCTTTGGTTTTATTTTTGCTTCTGCATTCAGAAGCAGTGTGTTAGAAATGTCCTTGACAGTTGTGTCAGATGGTGCGTCTCTGGTTTACACATCAGTGAAGGAGATGAAAAACCTGGACATCTTGTACAA
Organism: Cetoscarus ocellatus; assembly: GCA_037902135.1. Classification (NCBI taxonomy): domain Eukaryota; kingdom Metazoa; phylum Chordata; class Actinopteri; order Labriformes; family Labridae; genus Cetoscarus; species Cetoscarus ocellatus. The sequence continues at coordinate 363,569 of JBAMNC010000086.1, forward strand.
ATACCTGGTCCACAGACTCTACGGCTTTCCATTTCACTGCCCGGCACAAGTGGTGGAACGAGATGCCGTCTTCATGTAAGCCAGTTGTCTTTCTAACTGACAGCACTTTTGGGCCTGTTCTGTTATAGTTTTTGTAACCCCTTCCTCTCCTGTATCAGTCCATCAGGCTGGGACAATGAGAAAAAGATTGCCATCCTGCACGAGAACTTCCAGACGGTAAAATCTGACGACAGCTTTGAGGACGTAATAGTCAAACCGCCAGTCAGAAAGGTACGGGCTTTCACTTCTAAATCGGCTAACTTGGAGAGATCCTCTTAGGCATTCTTAAGCTCACAGTGTAGCTCATTGTTCTCTGCTGTAATGTTATATCATTATTTTCACAAGATTTTTTTCGAGCCATTGCACTAATCTTAACTCTTGTACGGATTATCAGGACTTCATTCAGTCTAACTTTAAAGTTGTCTTCTATCTAAGATTTCTTTATTTCATCTTTCTTATCACCAGATTGTACATGAAAAGGAGATTCAGGCAGAAGATGACCAAGTGTTTCTGGTAAAACTGCAGGTCAGGAAACATTTCTCTGGTGTTTGTTATTGCCACTTTATTTGCAGCTTGCAGCGTCTCCTATTAAGTCAGACTTTAAGGTCTAGATATGTTAATTAAGTACTAATTAGACAGAGTGTGCATGTTGTGCTCTAATTTGCAGTCGCTGCTCGCCAAACAACCCGCTGTGACAGCAGGGCGACCAGTGGTCAGTGCTCCCTTTATTTATTTACTTTTTTCTTATTATTTTGTGACAAACTTTAAAAACTGCCTCCAGTATTTGTGTGTGAAATAAACTGTTTTCATTTACAGGACACCACCAGTAGAGCACCCACCGGCTCCCCCAGGACGAGTAATCGCTCTGCAGCGGCCAACGTTGCAAACGCCATGCCACAGTCAGGTAGGTGAAGCATCAAATCACTGCTAGAAACCACATGTGGTCCTATATTTTGAAGTTTTTTACCCAAAGTTTTCTCCAGAATTTCAGCCAGATGGAACAACTTTCTGACTTATACTATTGATAGCCACATATGGCTCATTACCTGAGCATCGGACGTGCCATTGTGTTTTGAGATTAACGTAAACTATACCGATCTTTTTTTCTCACCGTGTTTTTCATTTGCAAATATGAATATATCTTAAAAACTGCTTTAAATCAGCATTAAGAAAGTGTTCTTACAGGCCTAAAAGTCTTAAAAGGTCTTAGATTTAATTTTGAAATTAAAAGCCAGAACCCTTAAAACATCTTGTTTTATCTGTGAGAGGTCTTGACTAATGCCAAGGTCAGGTGATAATTTTTTTTTTTTACTGTTGCTATAGTCACTATGTCAGTTAAGGCAACCTTCAGTGCCATATAATTGTACAGTAATTTGGCTGTCAAGTTTGACAGTTTACATTGTTATACACAACCTTGCTCTACAACTGACACAATGATGCTGTAAGGAGGAAGGGCTACGTTGATGCCAGTAAACACACGTACTGTATTTATGAAATTATTCTTTCTTTCCAAATGTTCACAACTTGCATGCAGAGCCTACATAAAACAGAGATACAAGTCACCTCAGGTCGGAGCTTTTCTGTCTTTGCACACAAAGGGAAGTGTTTGTGACAGGTAATTAGCAATCAAAGAAATCAAACTATTTGATTATCCTATCAGACTATGCAGCATAAATACATGTTACCCTATAATCCAAGTGGCTTGCTCTTTTACTGCTTTTAAAACATCAGATGGTGCAGACCCACTGCACAAATCATATTTGTCATATGATATGCCATCCAGCGTCAAAGCTTACATGTTGTCTTTAATTTCAGAGTCTGTTAAATAAAAACTGCACTCAATAGAGTGTATTTTATACAGTAACGCAGGCAAAGTTTTGGTGCTTATGGCTGCATGCATTGGAGAATTGAAACAACTGGGTGCATGCTGTTTATTTGATGTGGGCACGCACTGGATAATAGGAGAAGGTATGAATTTCAGACAGGTCTTCTTAGTGTTATTGCGCCTATCCCTGTGCCTTTTTTCAATACCATATTGGGCTTAACTGCGTTAACTGGTCACAGGACACATCTGTGTAAATATCCAGAAGGAAGGTCTGATGTCTGTTGAAGTGTAAGTTGTTATTAAAGTTGGTACTAGCTGTTGCTGGTATTTCAGGGTGATACTGGCTAAATCAAATACTGGTTTTAACAATAGTGTGTGTGTGTGTGTGTTTTATACAGGGCAGACCAGTGAGGGAGTGTTGGCCAACTTCTTCAACAGTCTACTGACAAAGAAAGCAGGCACAGGAGGGCCCGGGACGCCAGGTGGCGGCAACAACACTCCAGGAACAGTACGCAAGTCAGGTGAGGGTTCACACAAGAAGGTGATTTACGTTGTTGAGATGCTTTGGTTTGACATGGAGAAAAAAAGTGATATAGGTATATATATATATATATATATATATATATATATATATATATATATATATATTTATATATAGATGTATCAACCATGTTTTCAAAGGGTTGTTTTTCAGACATTTTTCATTAACCAGCTTCATTTTTGGTTTTTCATCTGCCATCCATCATCCACCCTTCCCCTCCCTTCCCCCCCCTCTGCTTCAGACATGAACATAACACATGGTAAAGAGAATAAATAGAGTCTGTGTGCAAGCTAAACACACTATCATCTTTAAGCTTGTTTGTATCTGTGTGACTGCTTCATTCCTAACTCTGCTCACTGTAGTGTACTCTCTAATCTCACTGTTACCATTATTCATAATGTCTGTATGTGTGTGTGCACTAGTCAGAGGATGCTGGCCACGATAAGGTGTGTGTGAGACAGATTCTCATTTATTACCGCCTGCTTATGTCACTGTCCATCCCCAGAGGCATCCATGATATATATTTTTTCACCCCAACCCCTCTTATTGCGGGATCATCCTCCCTTTATCAGATTCAATTTTAAGTAAATGTGCTGTTTAGAGTAAGATTCGATTTTATAAAGTCTTACAAAATAAAGATATTACTCAGAATGTGGTGTGGGAGATGATCCCACAGCTTTTGAAAAAATCCACACCAATGTTCTTTTTTTGTTTGCTTCAGGAAGACTAAAGATTTCAATAAGTTTTCCAATGCATCAGAGGAAATGTAATTTTGTTGATGCACTTTTAGTGGAAAGATCCAGAGCTTCAGGATACTGACCCGCGTACAGTCCAGCTGGTCCAAGAGCTTCACTCTTTTCTTTTGTGAGAAAACAGTGGCAGCTGGCAAAAGGTTCCCTTTTATCTGATTTGTTGATAATTTGATGATCATTTGCTGCCCCAGATATTTCCCCTTTTCATAACCCCTTTTCCATTTTGCTCCCCTGCATACCTCTTTTTTTCTTTTTTGCATGTTGCATTTCATTCTTATCAGCCACAAACATTACACATGATTCTAACTAAGACTTGGCAACAAGGGCACTGTTTGGAGGAGAAATGTTTGAAGGATTCCTAGAGCCTGTAGCTGACAGGGATCCCTAAAAATATATCAGTTATTTTTTCTTTTTAATGTCAATGTATTAATGATTTTTATTTAGCCAAAAATCCCTCATGGAGTCCCTGCTGTGCAATATGGGGAAAAAAGATAAATAGTTTGCAAACAAGTTTTGTATTGTGCGAGTTTTAACAAAAGATAATGGTTAGGAAAGGAGAAGCAGACATCAATGACAGCAGATGAAGCGTGGCCCCTACTAAGATTGAAAACTAATTTTGAAGATTATTTACACTATTGTTTTTAAAAGGTCATATTTTACCTTTTTGACATGCTCAGTGTGATGTTAGCCCAATGAAAATACATTGAGTGTTACCTAAAGGTTTTCTGTAAGGAATAATCATGTAATTTTGGATTATGGCAACGGACTTGAGTGTTAGAAAAAGTCTGTTTATGCATATCCAGCTTCCAGACAAGGTATAAGCATGCAAACTGTTTCAAAAATAATAACTTCATTTTTGTAGCATCTTTAAAAACATATGTTACCAAGTCATTTAACAGAGAAAACAAAGGCAGAAACCTGAAAAACATACAATGAAAAAGAGTATGATAACCAAAGTTATGCCAGTATTCAATATTTCTCCCAGCTCCTACTTTCACCATGTGTAATTTCTTGTGCCGTTCGCATTGTGCCGAAATATGTCAATGCTTTACAAATTCACCACTGACTGTATACAAAGATGGATAATGCATCTTCGCCTCCTCTGGTTGTAGAGAAGTGAGGCTAGAATGCAAAAATGCTGACTTACTGCCAAGTGATATCATTTGGAGCCAAAGTTGAGTCGCAGAAAATGCTGCTTTGAGTCATCTTGATACCAGAATTACAATTTAAATACTGTACTAGTAAACATCAAATGATATTTGTATCTGTTTTAAGATCAGCAAAATAAAAAAAGAATGATTACTTGGGTAACTTAAGTTATTTTTACATCCAATCTTCATATCAGAAATTGTCACTGATTATACCAAAGTAAGATGTTTTATTATTTATATTTTTTTTACTAAATAATTGACAAAGATTTGTCCAGATATTAAGTTTGTCTGTATAATGGTTTGCTTCTTCTTTACAAGTTCATTAAAGTGGTTGTATTTTGCTATAACTCTGGTTCATATTTACGGTTTTGATGTCAGCTAGAGTATGTCTAAGGTCAATAATGTTGAATAAAACTTAAAGATTTCATATACAGAGTATCCCTGATCCACCTCTGTTTTATCTCTGTCTGAGAAACTCTATTGGAGCTCTTGTGACTTTAAGGCCCCTTCCCCACATGATCCCAGTTTGTTCTGTTTTGTTGACTTTTGTGGTCTGTGGTAATTGTTTAGTTCAGTGTGGTTTAGAGCAATTTTCAATGGCTTTGCATTCTTTCCTGCTCTGGGCTTGTCCTCCTAAGCTAAGGGGTGGAACTACTTTCATGCAGTATTCCTGAGATGTCATAGTTGTGACCTTAGCATGGCGTTACCGGTCCTCCATTTTTTAATATTCTTCCCATGTTGTTAACTGAGATCAAGAAAGCATCATGATAGTATGGACAGTTGGGTTGCACTGGGAGCGCCCTCTGTTGGATCAGGCAGTTCACTGCTCCAGGTGCCCCAGTGTATTGCTGCACTGTATATTTTCAATTCAAATGTACCTTTACAGTTCAAATACAAATTTGTACCCCCAAGTCCAAATGGATATTAATTTATCGAGTTTAATTTGACATTCTTAGCAGCAGAAGATGGACCTGAAGGTGTTGCATAGAGTATCAAACACAGGGGACTGTATCTGAGTATACAGACATAAATTCTGATTATGTATTTTTAGTGAATATTAGCTAATGTTTTAATTTGACTTGTGTTATTCTGAAGGAGGCATGGTTTATGATCTTTACTGCAGCCAGTGATTGGGAGAGCTAAAAGTATTTTGGCTTCACTTTTGGAGAGTTGTTTTGTCATCCATCTTTGTATACAGTCTCATAAGTGCCCATCATCTTATGCATTTGTTAAAAATTCTCATTTAATGTTTTAATGGTTTGGTTTAGTACTAATTTGTGTGTTAACATCTTCTGATACAGGTTCTAAGTTGGGCCTGGGCGATGTACAAGCAGAGCTGGACCGCATATCTAGTCGGGAGAGCGACTCGGACTTGCCCAGTGCCAACGAGACCCCTGCCACCGACGGCCAGGACACATGAAAACCAACACACTTCACCCTTCTCTCCTTTTCTTCCCCCCTATCCACCACACCCCCTGCATTCCTCCTCAGTGGTCACCCCTTCATCACTCGACTTTCCTTCCTCCACTGTATCAGAAAGATGTGGGGAGAAAGAGGACGCTGGGGAGATGGAGGGGTGGATGCACAGATTTGCCTCCCTGTCATCTTTCACTTTCAGAGGAACACACTTTCTCTTCCTCCCACCCCTTTATCTCCTTTTACCTCCCTCCCTCTCTTATCTTCCTGGCTGTTATACTGAGGGCGAGTATTTGTCACCGTTACATACAAGACTGTCTGTTACATAAGAAAAAATGGATATGGGGGACCAATGGGGGGAGAGGGTGAGAGGAAGTCAGAGGCAGAGTTGAAGAAGATTGTTTGAAAGAATGAAAGTGTGGGTGTTTTATCCATCCATTTCTCGTGATGGTGTGGTTTGTGTTTTTACTGTAGGAGCAGCTGAAGGACGCATGTCGAAGAATCTGTACTTAGGTACTGTAGGGGTGAGTGTGTGATTGTGTGTATTATGTATGTGGAGCGAGTCACACTAGGCCAGAGGAAGAGATTGAGAACAAAAAAATGCCTGAAACAAAATTGCTAACAGTCTTGTTTTTTTTAAAGATGAAGGGAAAAAACATACCAGTATTTGTGTGTGTGTGTGTGTGTGTGTGTGTGTGACTCTGTGTGAAAGAGTGAGAGAGTGAGAATTTTTAAGTTACTTCAACCTAGACCTGTATGTCGAGAGATTTTTGGCTGTCTGCATTTCAACCAAAAGGCAAAAACATTACTATGCTTTTACACTACAAGCTCTTATAACAGTGCATACACTATGATTATAGCAGCACTGTCTGCTAGACTACACAAACCAAACATGAAGGGAGAAAATACTTCACATTGAGCACTACGTCCTGTGTTTAAGACACATCATGATACCTGACCTGTTTACATTCTGCATTAACATCTGGAGTAGGCATTCGGATACAAAGTTCCTGGACGTTCTTCATGATAATGATTTGATATCCAGTGGCTCAGTCTGCGTATGTAAATGGACTGAGGTGGTCACCATATCGAAAACAATGTTTCAAACTAACTTTCTGTGAACGTAGTAACAACTAAAGGAGGAGAAGCTAAGACCTGACATGCAGTTTAAAATTTCTAAAATCTTAACCAATTTTGAAACAATACAACTTTAACACCTCACACCACAGGATGATCAGGAAAGATAATCTTTAGGACCACCAGATAATCTGGCCTTGGCTAACTTTGGTCAGATGTGGGGATCTGAGCTGAAACTCGGGAAGATCATCCTGTATTGTGTACCCTGTTTAAAGCTGAGCCTCTAGATGGGACTCTACAACCCGCTGGATTTCAGCCATGATCTTAGGTATGCATTACTTGTATCCTTTTTCAAGCCAACAAAGCGAAAAGTGTACCCAATGGTGTGTTTATTTCTGCTTTGTAAAAAATGGGCATTTTAACATGAGGTGTATACATGACTTGTTATGCTTCTGCAGCCAGCCTAAAGCGGGCATTCGAAGGAAAACATTTGTTTCATAAGTAGTGGCTTCGTTTTTTTTAACCCCAGAGGTTTCAGACAGTGGCAAGCATTAGAGACGACTGATGTAATCTGCAGGAGTCTGCCAGTAAACAAAAAGTGCAGCTGATTTACTTCCATTGATCCTCACTCATAGTAATGGGCATTGCCTTATTGTATGTATCTATTTCAATGACTGCTTTAATATAATCACATTCACTGATATTCAAATAAAACCTGCCAGTCTTCACATACCAAAACGCTGGGGTAATTAGTCTGTTCACTGCATTCTTTCTACTGTCAATGGTTCATCGCCTTACCTGCACTTGTTGAATGCTGAAGCAGCCAGCTGTAAAAAGCTACACTATGAATGGTATCTTATTTTTAATTGTGTCAGGCTGTATGTAGTGTGATGATAGTGGCTGCACTTACAGTCAGGATAGTGCATGTATAGCATTTACCACATATGTTGCATTTGTTTAAAAGGATGCATGCCACTTTTGTATGAATTTTTTACTAAAAAGTTGGATTATACACCAAAATAGACAGCATTAACTAAATAGTGTATCATTGGCTTCTTTAAAAACCTATTTATGGCCAAATTTGGAAGAAAAGCTATAAAAAGGCACTGCTCGCCTCTTGGCTCTCGGCTAATTTGGTCCCTTCATTAATGTTGCCAGCAGCTTCATTCTTATTTCAACTCAACTAGGCTGAATGAGCATAAGAATTCCTAAAATAGCCTGAGACTTGAGGAAATGATGTGAAAACTGCCCACAACTTTGTGTCCGAATGCCTGAAACGGATTTTAATGCAAGGTATAAATGGTCCCTCAGTTCAACAATTGGCCAAACATGGTGGTACATACTGCTCTAACCGGTAGATAACAGACGGTGCACTGAACAAAAGGGAGGGGATGGGTGGGGGGGTAGAGGGAGGGTAGGTGGGTAGTTGAGCTTTACTTGTACAGAAAGAAGCACTAGTGATTCAGTTGAATAGTTAACTGTGGGCAGGGAAGCGGGCGGGCATCGGGATCAGAACAAGGGGGGGTCACACCAAGAATGTACAGTCATTGTCTCGCTGATTGGTCCTGTTATTTCAGAGCTCTGTGTTGGCGTTTGTATAATCAGATCTGTTAATCAGTCAAATAAAAAAGGTGTATTTATTCGGATTCATCCACCTGGTTGTGCTCAGTTCTTTTAACAGTTCCTCCGAATAAAAGTTGCATAATACTGGGATGCAAAGCTACTAAGCTGACTTTGGTCAGTCGGTTTATTTACAATGTTGTTACCATCCAGCAGCTGTAAAGACCTCGAAAAGATTACTAAAATCTCTTCTTGAGGGTAAAAAATGGGAAATTACTTACAGAGAAAAAAGTCTAAATGGCAGAAAGTAGACAGAAGGTCGTGTTGAACATGAAAAGCAAGGGTTGTTGAAGACACTTGTGGTTTGTGCAAAGCAAGGTTGATATCATAAAAACTAACAAAAGAACAATTGAATTCAAAGGTTTTTTTTTCTTTCTGTAATCAAGTTAAAATTGAGGACTCTAGAAATACTATCAAGCTGAAACAGTATTATCTGGCAATAAAAATGGAATAAAATTCCAAAAAAAAAAAAAGATTCTTTGTTTACACACTTGGCACAAGCACTCTGAATGACAAACTATGCTTACAATTTATCTCAGGCACATAGGTTTCAATTTTAGATTAGCTTGGCGACTGGAAAAGTTAAGATCTTTGTCTCTAGGAGTATTTCAAAGAAGCTGCTTGAGATGTTTTCTAAACCATTTATGATGATGTGACAAAAACACTTGAAAACAACACTCAAACTAAGCATTTACTTTTAAATAGATAAACACCCAAGTAAATAGTGCATTTTAGAAATAGTTTGCATTTGAAAGGAGTGCATGTATCGATATTTTTTCCCATTCAGGTGCTATAGTGGTAATATTAATGGGCTCTGAACAGTTAGTTGGTGAGCAGCAATATTGGACAGCTCACTGAGGAGAGAAGGCAGAGAGGGCCCAGCATCTTTTGGTCTGACATCAAGTGAATGGTACAAAAATAAAGCACAGAAATCCATGTTCGTATGCAGATGGATGGGTATTGAATGTGTTGTTACCAGAATCACATTGTAACAGATTTCCCATCCCTAGCATTTGCTTGCTGTGATTTAACTGAGACATGTAGGTCCAACTTGATGATGGCAACTAATCTGTGACTCCAGACCATAACACTCATCAGTTTCAGACATTAAGTGTATCATATTATTTTCACTGTTCCTGATTGTCCTTAAAAAGTCTTCAACTAGATTTTTTTTTTTTTTAATTTAAGGCCTTGAATGTGTTTAAACCATCATTTTGTTCTTGTGAGTAATCTTATATTTTGAATGGCACTTTGAATTGGACAGGTCTTGATACTCAAATTATACTATGTAGTTAGTCTTATCTTTTTTTGTAATTTTGCTTGTTTTGGTGATGATTCATGGTATTTACAGCATCACACTAATAATACTGACAAATATCAAACTATGGTGAACAGGAGAGAGTGTGGAATGCAAGTTCAAGGAAATTTTGCAAGAGCATTTAAATAAGTGGTTGTAAAGAGGAAATGATGATAATTGGCTGATTGGATTTTCAAAGGTACAAAAAATATTTTAAAGTAGGGGCAAAATTATTCAAACCTTTATTGTCTTGACTGAAAAGCATGAAAGCTACACCGCAAGAACAGTGTATGTTTTGGTTTTGACAAGGTCTTAAAAAGTCTTTAATATGTATTTGAAAATGTGCAGCAACATTTGTTTTATTTCAGAGGTTTTAATTTAGTTGCAAACATTATTTGCACACTTGTATTTACATTTGTATTATTTAAGTAGCTTAATACATGCCATGCTGTTTTTTAGACATTTAATAATACCACAGAAACTGCTGTAACTGGCCTTATAATCTGGGTTTTATTTAACATCACTTACAGTTTGACGTAGCAGCACTGCAGATAACACAGAGGACTTTGACCCCCAGCACGTGTCAACCATATGTCTGCACTCTACTCTGTGACACTTTCTCTTTTTTCATTTATCACAAAAAAATTATCTCATCATGCAGCCATTGTCAAATCTGTGCTAAATCTTGCTTTCACAATACTTTGGTGTATTTGAAACCCTAAAGCTGAAGTATATAAAAATAACAATATTTACATTTAACTGGATGTAAGCTTCTGCACTTTTAATACTTGTGTGTTACATGTGTTAACATTGAGCCCATCAGCCAAAAACAAAGTTTTTCAAAAGGAAAATTTTTTCAATTTTGAGTAAAATGTACACCAGTCTCAAACATGAAGTCAGGAAATGTATCCTAGACAAGGCATAGTTTTTCTGGGTTTTATCATGAACCTTTAATCATTCCCTGAGAAAGTCATGTTTTTTCCTCATTGTAAATAGTGTATTTGATGTCAAAAACTCAGGGAACAAATGGGGGGAGACCGAGGTTGGTTGTCCCTTTTTACTCCAGGTTGAAGCATCGTACAATGATCATTTTAAAGAATAGATGAAAGCTTGAAGAGATAGCTCACTATTTGTGAGCTGAGGTAGTATGGGGTTAATTTCAATATTAAATAAAATCAGCCAGGGTGCTTTTGATCAGCTTTGTCCCTGTATGGAAAGCACTGGTGCAGACATTAGGCCATACATAGCTGCAGATGGGGGCAAGAGCTTACTGGAATGTACTGAATTTTGGGAAGACTAAAAACCACCACTGGAGTGACTGGACGCTGTATTGGACATATTTACAATGCTTTATTATCATTCTAGCAAGCCCCATTACTCTGGCTATACTTCATACCAGGCTGAAGGACAGTAGGTTATGCAGCGAGATGAGGCAGGACCAAAACAAATGGGCTTGCCAGAAAAGCAAAGCAAATTTAATGTGTTCAGTGCAAATGCAAAATCACCCTGACACAGTTTTTGGTTTGTTTCTCCTCTCCAGAGCTCTTGGCCCCACAAGCTGCAATGTACAGCTGCACTGCAATGAGTTCTCTCCTAACGGGCAGGACTGATAAAATCATGGCTCATGTATGTGCCATTAAAATGAATGTGAGATAATATCCCTTCAAAACTACTGAACTATTTTTTGGTCTTGTGTGAAATGGGAATTAATTTCATTGTTATTTGTTTTATCAGTGACTTAGGCTATTCACCTAAGATGGTTTGATCAAGGTACACAGCAGGTTCGTGCCTCAGCAAGATGATTGCTGGTTCATCTCTCCATGTTGCCCAGTGTCTTCCTGTGTGGAGTTTGCATGGTCTCCCCATGCCTGCGTGAGTTTTCTCTGGGCACTCAGGTGTCCTCCTAACAGCCCAAAACATGCTTGTTAGGTTAATTGGTGACTCCCCAAAACAACTAAGTGGTGTAAATGATGGATAGATGGTGGATGGTTTAACCACCCTTAAAACCCATGCACAAACTCCTATTACTGTGTTTTTCCACCACCCAATTTTTGTTTCTAATCCATGTCATTATTTAGTGTATCTACTTTCAAAAACAAAAAAAGTTGTCTTTTTTCACTCCATTACAGTAGTTTACGTAAGACAAAGAAAATCCCAATAAAATTGTATAAAAGTGTGTCAAATGTGTGAGGTTGTAACCAAGGATTGCAATCATTCATGCTTTTTTTTTCCAATTTGGCTGAATGTCTCAAGATAGATAGTTATGAAAAATAATATATCTCTGCTCTGTTCAGCCGAATGTTTGTCCCAGAGTACACATACTAATGAATCCCCTCTATCATTTCCCAGTAGCTCATGAATCACATTCCTTTCTAATGAATGCACCTCGCCCTCCCCGCTACAGCAAATGCCGAACATCTTTTCCAGTCAAAAGGGCAAAAGCTCACAAAGAAAATAGGATAATGCTCTGAAAACACATAATATATAAGTTTTTGTTGATAAATGTAAAACAGTAGCTAAAACGTTTAAACTTTATTTAAAATGGCGCCCTACTTTTCTGAGTGCGGCAGAATACTGTATTTTCTCCTTCGCCATCTTGGTGCTATAGCTCGCACCGGCGGAAGCAGCATCTTCGGCGGAGCAGCAGCGGGTGTGGTTCGGACTTGTACGGGTGGTTCACCTAGCAGCCGTTTTCCTATTTCAGCCGAGAGAAAGGAGAAGATTTCCCCGACAAGAGCCACGGAGGAGCCACTCGACTCTGGTAAGGATAATATTAAGCTTACATCCTCTGGACATCGCTTCTCTGTGCGTTAATGTCAGCTTTACCGGAGGAAATCATCTTTGGCTGGGGAGGGGGCTCCGGTGGGGTTTTCACAGCAGGTTTTGCACGGTGGCGCTTGGATCTACTTTTTATACGTCCTGGTTAGCCAAGCTAATCAAACCAGACTTCAGCATAAGGGGGTTAGCTTGGAAGTCACGATTTAATAAATGAACACATTTGCGTATGAAATGACCGCTTACCCTCCCCATGTCGTGGGAAAAGTGTGGGTTACAGACACGGAGGGTGAACCATCAAATAGTGTTTGTTTATGTTAGCTGGTTAGCATGTTAGCGGAGGGGTTAGCTGGGCACGTTAGGCTAGCGTTGCGAGCTTTCAAGGTAAGCTAACCAATAGAGATGAGTCGTTCAGGAACGAACTGGCTCTATGTGTCGATTCCTTTATTTTAAAGCGTCTGCTCGTGAACCGTTCGCCCTAGTTACTTTTTGTTGTTTTTCAGTAAACAGGCAGGCAGGGGAACATCGGTCAGGTAGGAGGAAGAACAAGATTTGGAAGATTTTTGCACCTAGAAAAGTGAAGTTAAAATGACCTTAAAAAACGTAAAGCTAAATATCCACACATGGACACAGTTACATGTCAGACACAGAATTCAAGGACAAACAGAAATTAATTCATAACCAATGTTTACATCTGTAAAGTGTATTTAAATTTTATTCATATCTCACTTCGTCTCATAAACTAGACTGGTCAAAGAAAATTACAGATTTATAACAATCAAGCTCCAATGAAGTTGACTTTTTTATAATTATTATGACTTCTTCCATGAATATGTTAGCCTATATCAAATTTATTCTTGAGTATTGTCTTAATTTTGCTTATCTTACCTGGGTATTTTTTGGTTTGATTGGTACTGACTTTTTTAAAACCAATATTTATTTATTTATTTCCAATTAATTTATGTCTGTCCTAACTCAACTGTTTAATTTTTTTTCATTGCTTTTAATAGGGAATTAATTTTATATAGATACTGTTTGATTACAAGGAGTGACTATATGGAATGAGAATTAAATGAGTATGCTCCTGTACCTTTTTTCTTTAAGTGTCTTACTCCAGTATTTTTTGTCTAGTATTAGAATAATGGGGTGTTCCTAACCTCATTCACAAAGTCGAATAGTTTGTCTTTGCTCAGAGGTATTTTTATGTATTCAGACATCAAGTAATAAGTCTTATGGGAAACCAACTTAAGTTACCTCAGTTTATATTGTTTCTATAGAACATACATGTACACATTAGTCATAGGGATGTTAACTGGCTGTTTTAGGTCATTCCTAATTTTGCTGCAGCTAGAGTGATTTAGAGCTAGAAGAAATGGCTTGTATTTTTATTTTTTGTGGCATTATTTTGAAGGTGAAGTGGAAAAAAAGACGGAGGTCAGTATATTGAAGTGAAATTGTGTACAATGTGAAAGCAACAAATCAGGTGCAAATATATTATTTACATAATCCCTTTTCACACATGCAACCCTGATATTATTATTATTAGGACACTGTCCGGGCAGCCTGCCTGGATAAATCACTGACATTGTCGTTGACACTTCCTCCTCTCAGCAGGGAATAGTTCCTGCTGGAGGGGGGAAATGGTGAAGGGGGGGTGTCACCTATGGGCATCACACGACAAGTACATGCGGTGGAAGTTGGTGTTCATAATATGAAAGCAGACAAAAGAATTCATATCACAATTTTGGTCCTTATTTCAGTGTTACATGTAAAAAAGTGTATCATCGAGTAAAGAGTTTAGGGGAGCTCTGATAATGAAGCAGCATCAACACGTGCACGATGATTACACTGGAGAAGAAAAGCTGCAGAGTTTCATCTCTGTATCCAGCAGCGGCTCTTTGAATGTGCAAGACACCCTGTTTTGATCGTTGTGGAGCATATGTACTACAGAAATCTGATTATGTTGAGTGGAGACAGCACTTCTGATGTTCAATTGAGTTTGTGTTACTCTCCCTACAATCAGATGAACTTCCTGATAATTCACCGCAGCGTTCAGACTTGACCCTACTCGGACCTAACGCGGATAAAGTGCTAGGGGGGGCTAGCGGCTAGTTTTTTGGCTGAAGGAATTGCTTAAATTAGTGATGTCCAGTTTTTGTTTGGGACCTTTTAACAAGTTGTGAAGCTGTTTTTGGAGATGAGTGAAAGTGTACCAGGGAAAACAGCTGGCAAAAAGACGAGGACATACAAAAGCCAAAAGTGAAGGGTGTGTATTGCATTGGTGTGGGGATAAATAAATCTGAATGTTTTTTCTGAGTAATTCTAAATCAAAGATATAATTGTCTTGTCTTTATATTTAATGCCAAGTAGAAAAATTGTATTCTGTTCCTAGGCAAAAACTATAACATCCAGCAAATGAGAGCATGTTTTGTGTCTGAACTGCTGTTAGGTTTTAGTTCCTTCAGGAGGACAAACCAAAAGCAATCTTATCTTTGTTACTCAGAAATGTATGTGTCTTAAAAAAAGAAAATTGACCTGGTTAAAAAAAACGTGTCTGCCCATGATTGCTGCATTGAGCATTAATGCTGAATTTTATGTAAAAACAATACACTCAAAGTGCAGGAAGGTCCATATATTTACCAATTAATTATGTATGTGTGTATATAGCTGCTTTCCCCCACAATATTGTCTTGATAATTTAAAAACAAAAATGTACTTCTGTAAATGGAAATAGAGTTGAACTGAAAATCTCACAGAGTGAATGTAATATTGTGCTCACTAAGTGCATGTTTGTTTTGTCCTGCTCTTTGCTCAGTCATGTTTTGTTCCATCTAAGGTCCTACCAGCAACACTGGATACAACAATTAATAATGAATAATTGGAAACTTTTGAAATGTGGGCCACAATTGGTCATCAATGAGCTGGTGATGAGTAATAAAGATATATCAGTTGAAAGCCTATGGTTTGTAAAGGTACAACTCTTTTTTTTTTTTTTTGAATAATAATAAACTGACATTTCATTTTGGGTCATGTTTTTATGTGTGTCAAACTTGGCCAAAAAAATGCAGCAAAAATCCTCATCCGAGAGCCGGCTCTTATGACTGAGCTGAGCCGAATGATCCAGATCACCTAAAAGAGTTGGAATTCCCATCACTGCTAGCCAACCTGTTAGCTAGCGCTGGTGGCTAATACATGCTAGCGCCGCGGTCGTGTCATATATGAATTAAACGTGTTGAGTGCGTGATGTGATCCATAAATACAGCAAATTGGGTCTTTTATTGGTGATTAATCAGTAGTTGGGGTCGCAGACAGGAGAGGAGGAGTCATGAAGTGATTGCGGGGCGGTAGGAGGGGGTAGTTTTTCTCTCATTGGAAACCCAAGCTGCGAGGTCGGAACTTGGCCGTGGTAGGGGGAGGGGG
The DNA here is from genome assembly GCA_037902135.1 of Cetoscarus ocellatus. Taxonomy (NCBI): domain Eukaryota; kingdom Metazoa; phylum Chordata; class Actinopteri; order Labriformes; family Labridae; genus Cetoscarus; species Cetoscarus ocellatus. The sequence goes on from JBAMNC010000086.1 coordinate 379,482, forward strand.
AGAAAAATATGCCTTTGATGTTCTTTGCCGCTGAATGGTGAATTGTGTTCATGCTGGCCTGGAAATACCCACCGCTTTGCTCTCTCGGCTGGAGGTGGAGGCTCGGCATTTCCCCTCGTAGCTACGTTAGTAAGCAAAACAAGCGTCTGAATCAGGGGGAAGCGGCCCAGGTAAAGCAGCAGACAGATATGCCATTTAGACCTCGGAGGAGAAACATCCAGACTTCACGCTTTGGTTTGGCTTTGGCAAATAAAAACTCGAGGTAGAGTGCGAGTTTTCTCATTTTTTCCCTTTTTTTTTTGCCTTTTACACAGACACATCTGCTGTGCGGGCTGAGGGCAGGCAAGAACAATGGCTACCCAGTGTAAGTATGAAAAACTTTAACAGGTTAACTTCAGATTAACTTTAACACGGTTAATGTTGTAAAGGTTGGTATTTATATGTAAATACATGATTAAATCAGCCTTAAGGTACTGCCAATAATGGAGAACAATGAAACCAGGTGAGCACATGGCAATGCACCAGTGGTTACCTAAAGTCATGAGTTAAATGCTCTTATCTCCTCAGTAGATGAAGCATGTCAGGTAATTGTATGAGAGTTGTTTAGTTTGTTGTAAACTGAGGTTTTTGAATTAACAGTACAATATTTTTGATACCCTGTATTTTTAAATTGTACAATTTGTAACTTTAATGACTGCACATGCTGGGTCGGCACTTCTCCATTCATCATTTCTGACACTTCTACCCCACCAGCAAAAGTAACTGTACTTCATCCGAAAGTGTTTATGTGTGATGAAGTTTAAGGGCACAGGGGTGCAAACCCTGCTCCCTTAGGGGCCGGAGGCAAGGGGAGCCCTTCAGCTGCATGAGCAAGTGCTGTAACCTGGTTTTATTTCCTGATAGTGATAATGTACCAGTTCTCTACTTAACTACATCTATATGTTAAGACTGCAGGGTATTTAAAAAACAAATCATTTAAAAATGTCTTGTAATGACCTACCTGTGATTAAAGTTGTGGATGCATTGAATCTTAAGTTGTCTGTTTAGGTTCTTAGTCTCCTTTCGGAGTGAAGACTGAACATCTTCTGAGCCAGTGCAGCCACCACTTGGATAAGCGTTGGATAACCATGAACGCTTATCCAAGTGGTGGCTGCACTGGCTCAGAAGATGTTCAGTCTTCACTCCGAAAGGCCTCTTTATTTCCAAGAAGCATTTTGAAAAGGAGATGAAACATCAACAGGAATCTGAATCAGTCCAGTCTCCACTTGCATTCAGTACTGCATAAATTATCTGAATGGTACTGGTATCAATGTATATAATTACTTTAAAAGCTAAATGTCAGTGTTGGCAGACATGAGGATTTGTGCTTTTATTTACCACAGATATTTTTTTCTTGCGTATTAGCATTAAGTTGAAAGGATTTTTACTTGTTGATTTACTTATTTTGTTTGGTATGAGCTCAGAATAGGCCTTATTTCTTTAAGTATATTGGCAAACCAGTGTTTGCAGCTCATCAAAGAACAAGTAAAACTCAATGTCACTATAACTGTTAAAATACATACAGTGCTTGTAAAGCAGGTGTAATTGATAGTCTTTTTTTTAGATTCTTTGACACATCACTATTGATATATCAGTATTTGCTAATATTAGTTATGAAATATCGCCAAATTTAATGTCAGCAAAAATCCTGCATCCTTAAATTAAATTGCCCAGTATAAGAGTGTAAAGATTTGCAGAGGTAATGTTTTGGTTCGCACCTCAATTTACAACATGGTTAGGTACAGCTTCATTATTTTGAACCGGCAGTGGTCAGCAAAAGCATGTCTTTAAAAGAAAAATTCATTTACATTTTTGTATGTTAAGCAAAGCACGTGTCTCCTGCTGTGCGAAGATTAGCAAACTATGAGTTGGAACTTAACATTGTAAAAATTGCCTTCCTTGGTAGGGCAACCCTCTCTGCATTCACATCCAAAGGCTTTGTTAAAGTCATGTGGATAAGTTGAGGATGAGGTGAGGGATAATGGACCAGCAGGCTTCATAGCTCCACTGAGGCCTTAGAAATTGTTAAAAATTATCCTGCCATGAAGTAATGAGCATAACTTTAATTAGTTAAGTTGAGAGAGTCTAACTTTTTTTGCTCTCTTCTTGTAGCTGATTTGATGGAGCTGGACATGGCGATGGGGGACAGCAAGGTTGCAGTGAGCCAGTGGCAGCAGCAGTCCTACCTGGATTCAGGCATCCAGTCTGGAGTCACCACCACAGCACCATCTCTGAGCGGAAAGGGGAACCCTGATGTCGAGGAGGATGACCCAACTCTGTACGACTGGGAGTTCAATCAGCCCTTCACCCCTGAAGCTACAGGTGAGCTACACTTACAACGATTAAAAAATAACTGCTCATTCATTGATTTGGAAACATCTGCAATAAATATTTGTGCTACCTTGAATTAACTGTCACATGGCCTGCCTTTCAGACATAGAGGGATATGCCATGACCAGGGCTCAACGTGTGCGTGCTGCCATGTTCCCTGAGACCCTGGAGGAGGGTATCCAGATCCCACCCACTCAGCTGGATGCCACCCAGCCAACAGCAGTGCAGCGCCTGGCGGAACCTTCTCAGATGCTGAAGCATGCAGTGGTCAACCTCATAAACTATCAGGATGATGCTGAGCTGGCCACTCGTGCCATCCCTGAGCTCACCAAACTGCTCAATGATGAGGACCAGGTTTGTGAACAGATGAGACAGTCAATGAACGTAAATGCTTTATAAACACATCATTGTAAGTTTGAGTAACACAATTTCAACAAAATTTGACTGTTAGAATTGATTCCACGACTCCGCATATTAATTATATATGTCTCCTTCTCAGGTTGTTGTGAACAAAGCAGCTGTAATGGTGCATCAGCTGTCAAAGAAGGAGGCATCCCGCCACGCCCTGATGCGCTCCCCGCAGATGGTTTCAGCCGTTGTTCGTGCCATGCAGAACACTGGTGATGTAGAGACAGCCCGTTGCTCTGCTGGCACCCTGCACAACCTCTCCCACCACCGTGAGGGGCTCCTTGCAATCTTCAAGTCCGGAGGCATTCCTGCCCTTGTCAAGATGTTGGGGTGAGAATCTCAAGTGTTTTTGTTGTTTGTCTGCATGTCTCATTTGAGCTCATTGGGGCTCACACATCAACGCGGTAAGCTTTTCACATTGAGTTGCATCTAAAATTTGTGCTAGTGCACAGTAGGGCTGGGCAATGTTGGCTTTTGAATGAGATTTGTGTTTGCTACAGAAGTATTCTGTGCTTGGGTGGTGGCGTGGGGTCACTCTTCCTTGTACATTCTGCAGGTCTATATTTATATGTGAGAGAATTTAATAATACCTGGGTTGCCTTCCCATGTATTGTCTGCATGATGTAAACGTTGGTGATAGACATGAGCATCTCTCTGGATTTGTCTTGTTTTGGGTTAAAACAGTGTTATATGTCTCCTTACTTCATATGACTATTTTTAAGTGAAATGGTTTATGATTTAGAAAGTGGACGCTACACCTAATGCTCAATTGTTCACAGTAAGAATTACCGTCAGTGATCTGCCTGTGAACAACAGGATAATCTATCTGAATTGTCAAGACTAAGTTAAAAGGAATTATAAAAATTCCTTTTTTTGGATCATTGCTATCACAAGTTAAAATTTAGTGGCAGTGGCACCTGATGGATACCACAACAACAAATTAAAAAGTCAACACCCAATTTTGGATTCATTTATTGCACTAAATTATCAAAAACTGCAGACATACTTGCCCTGATGGTTTAAATCACTGTCCCAGTGTAACCCATGTATTTGTGCAATTAAGACAGTGCTCTCTCTGTTCTGGTTAAGAATATAATGAAACACCATTACATTTCTGTATTTTATTAACCCTAAAAGTTTTCTTTGGCTAATGTTCCAGTGTGATGGATACCAGAATCATATTCTGAGACATGTACGTCTTTACTTAAGTACAGCTCACACAAATGTACACTGTGCACAACTTGATGCTGTTGAAAATGCACCCCCAGCCAGTATGGCTTCATTCAGGTGGAAGCACTGCTGCTCAAAATAAACAGAGAAAGGCACACAGACTCAGCACCGCTTCTTGACTGGACTTGTCCTTCTCCTGTATTTAGATAAAACGCTGGTGCACTTAAAGTAATGTGTATAAAATGGATTTGTCTGAAAAAACTTCTCAATTTAAGACAATGAAAGAACGTTAGCATCTCGACTCTTGAAGCCCATTCACACATGCTAAAAAACCTGGAATTATCCAGACTTTATGCGGGTGAGCTCTATGTGCTAATGCAACCAGCCAAGCTTTTCACTCAGACTTTACCTGGGTAATGTCCTTTGCCACAATTGTATTTTATCTGCATAAAGTCTAAGGAAGTTGATGTGTGAACATATGAATCAGAGAATAAACCAGGTAATTCACGGAGGTGAGTAGGTAGGGCTGATGACATCGTCCTGTGTGACTGGCGCACAGGGTGATGGATGAAACTGGAAAAGGGAGACTTGACAGGATGGATTGAAACAACCACTTTTGCGGCAGATGTTTGTTTGATTGTAAGGAGAGTAACACACTCTCAGATGTACATCTGGACATTTATAAGCTGTTGTTTCAACTGCACATCATCAAAGTTCTAAAGAACATCTGCTCAAAAAAAAAAAAATCACCACTGTGTTTTTCACATCCAAAGAGCCGCCTCATGCTCTTTTTTGATACAGAGGTAAAAGACTGCAGCTTTCTTTCTCTGGTGTAATCATCGTGCACATAGTGATGCTGCTTCATATTCACGCCTGCGTGCTACCGAGCTCCTCTGAACTCTGCCGTGGATACTGTTGATAAACTTTTTAGCATGTGTCATTGAAGTAAGGAAATGTATTGTGGTATAAATTGTTTGTCTGCTAACATACTATAGACACAGACTTCTGCCGCGTATGTTTGACGTCGTGTGCTGCCTATCAGTGCCCCTTCACTCCTTCTCCCCTATCCAGCAGCGACTACTCCCTGCTGAGAGGAGCAAGTGTGAACAATCATGTCAGGGAGTTGGCCTGGCTGCCTGGGTGTTATCCAGATAATATCAGGGTTGAACGTGTGAAAAGGGCTTTATAGACTGTTGGTCTGTTCAAACAGTCCCGACAGGCTGAGAGCTGGACTACCTTAATGTTTGAGCAGAAGGGTGAGATAACATGGTAAAAGGTTATGGTATTAATAGTTATGCAGCTGCACAGAAACTTCATTTTGAGACATTAAAATATCAAAAAAATTTATCCATGTGAACACAGGCAATAAAATCTATTTTGCTTTACGACAAAACAGACTGCAGCTGAAACATAAGATTTTACAGCAGATTTTATGGTTCATATTCCCCAGCCTTTGAACACAGCACAGTCAATAAAAAGCAGCATGACAAGTCCTGATAACAGCAGAGCTTTTATTTTTTCAATCTGCTAGACATGATGATCTTACCTGCAAATATCCAGTTAGCTTTTAAGTTCTTTTTATCACAGTAACTTCCACAACAGTCATATTTTAACTCACATGAATTCCTCCTTATCCCCTCTTCCTTGCATTTTTCCTTGTGCTATAGTTGAGACTTAGTTTAAAATGGCAACTATGTACTCTCATGTAATGGCTGAGTCATGCCTAAGTAAATCATGAGTCAACGGTGAATAAATTCTAACAGTGTTTCTAGTAAAGCTGAGCCATCAGCCTGCTCAGGGAAGAACATCTTGATACAGTCATAACAAACCCGCCGTTATCAGAAGAGCTGCGTTCAAAGGGCTGATCCCTTTGATGTGGGAAATGGGCAAATAGCATCTTGGATATCAAACAGCCGTCCCTGTCTGTCGTGACCGGTTCTGTTTCTGAAGAAGTACTGCACTAATATGAAACTTTTTAAAAATGCCTTTGTCCAGACTTTACTCTTCTGTATTTATTGTGAAAAGCCGAACACGTAACCAAAACAATGAGGCGAGTAGCAGCCTGTCTGACTTCCTTTGTGTGTCTCACAGTTTGCACCTGGATTCGCATTACTGCACTTTAAATGCATGAAATGAACAGTAACATGAAGGGAGCTAGTAGACTTCATGATTTTAGGAGACTACAAACTAGAAAAGTATAAAGAGCAGATAGAAGTTTGAATTATAAAAATTAAAAAATAAATAAAAATGGCCTTTTCAGTGCAATCATTGTCCTATGTTTACAGTCACTTGTGAGACCCTGTCAGATTTACAGTTTGGTTTCCCTCAAAAAATATCCTTTTTATATGTTTTGTGAAGGTGAATAGGGTTGGTAAACTGTGTTAAACTGATGCAGTGTGTCGAAAGAAGTGCAGTGATCTCCACTCGGGATGCACAACACCATATATGCTGATATTTCTGAACTCATTATTACTGATACTGATGCTGTTTGGCCAAAGGTACGCAGTCTCCATTTAACTTAATTGTACTGTTTCTTATACAGGGACAGTTAAATTTTATTAGAAATTGATTTAATACATGAAAAACAATATTTAAACATGTTTTGTATGTTGATGTGTGAGTGTATGTGGCATTTGTTTTTCGCTTTTTGTTTTTACATCCAGAACTTGAATATACAGATGATATTCTGAAAATCTCGTATTTACAGGGAAGAATTAAAAAATGAGATTGTTAAGATATCGTCTCCTGGGGCCACTCGTGTTTCCCACCCCTACAAAACGTTTCTCATTGACTTGATTTGATTGAAAGAACCCTTAGTTGAAGACAAGTGAATATGAGATTTGGGTAGAGAAGGCTGTCCGCTGCATGTGTATTAATCAACAGTTATTGTTGCCTGAGTGTAACTGCTGTATTATGTTATGCAAAAGTTCAATCTGTGAATGGCAGAAAAAAGATGGTACACAGAAACTGCAGTTTGTGAACTTTGCTGGTCTAACTAGTCACACAGAAAGACCATTATTTCCCATAAAATGGATTGTGACCTGTAATCCAGATTTTACAGCAGTTGATGTTTGTGGTGTTTTGTCATTAAGCAGTTTGTGTGTATTTGTGACGGCCATTAAAAGTCAGCGATTTGTATATTTTCCCAGCTCACCGGTGGACAGTGTGCTGTTTTACGCCATCACCACTCTCCACAACCTGTTGCTGCATCAGGAAGGAGCAAAGATGGCTGTGCGCCTGGCTGGAGGGCTGCAGAAGATGGTGGCCCTGTTGTCCAATACCAACGTCAAATTCCTGGCAATCACCACCGACTGTCTGCAGATTCTGGCATATGGCAACCAGGAAAGCAAGGTAGAAGAACAGTACTTATTCATATCTTTGATTTGAAAGGTTTAAAAGTTTCTCATAGGGCTGTACATATCACTCAGTTTATATGTTTATTGCTGTTCCCTTCTTTCAGCTGATCATCCTGGCCAGTGGAGGCCCCCAGGCCCTGGTCAACATCATGAGGACCTTCACATATGAGAAACTGCTGTGGACCACGAGCAGAGTCCTTAAGGTGCTCTCTGTATGCTCAAGCAACAAGCCTGCCATCGTTGAGGCTGGTGAGTAAAACTCAGAGTTCACATTGGAACGTCTTATCAGAGAAAAATGCCATAATTTATCGTTTATTTATGTGCTTGATGTACTCAACATGTGTTCAGGGTTTGGATTTTTGGATACAATGTTGTAATCGCATGCCTCTCATGACAAGAATGGATATCTGACTGAACAGTTCAGTCATTTAATCCAGAAACAGAATAATTTAAATGGTATTTTACATAAAACACTAATTACAATTAGAAACAATGCTATAAAAAATAAACACAGCCTCGTGAGAAGAATATAAGGCAGGAACCAAGTTAACTGAAATAATTAGACGACATTTTTCATGAGTCCGCTCATTCTCATTTTCACAAGAATTTGTTAGTGTTTTTTTTGTTCAAGCAAGATTTTTATGGGCTTTTCTTTAATTTGTCGACTTCTGGACTGCTTCACAAAACACAAATATGGTTGTTAGAGTGTGATATATATATAATTGACATTGCGATTGCAAGGTGCACAATAGCCAGTAGTCACGTAGCAGGATATGCAGTGTCAGTCACATTACTCAGAGCATGTTACGCTACCATTTGTTTGTTGTTTGATGAAAGCCAAACCACTACTTTCCTTGTTTCCTTGACTTTCTGTAATTGAAGTAGGTATCAAACGTCATCAACAGGCTCACACAGTTTGTGTGTTTCTGTCACATAAATTGTACAAGATACTGACAACACTCACCACAGAGCGTATTACAGTTCAGGGAAGGGCCTTATCAAGTGGTGTCTTTCAGTTAATTTATCCTGTTCTTGCCTCTAATTTCAAAGATTTATTTAATAAAATGCCAATTTTATGTGTTTTTAATGATGACCAATTAAAGAGGTTTTCACTAGGGTACTCTTTGTCTTAGAGAACTTAACTCTAACAGTTGCAGCACTACGCTGTGAGCTTTAAGAAGTTAAGATTGTAGGGGTCATGTTGGTTTCTGAAACCATTGGTTCACAACAATGGCTACAAGTGATACATTTGCAAGCCACAACTTTGTTTAAGTTTAGAAGAAACGATTTTCTAAATTCTTCCTCCTCTGTGTTAAAGATCTGATTTAAGTTGTTAATTAAAAGACAAAATACTTAGCTGGAAAGCTCCCTTAAAAATACCACAGGACCTATCTGTGGGGAAAACATATTGCAGTATCAGTATTTTCCTAATATTGTTCCGCCCTACTGTGTATGTATTAATATCTGTGGTAAAAGCTGGAAAGTGCACCCCAGACGTGTTTGAAAAGGACTACAGTTCATTCTCAGAAAAGGTGGATGAACCCTGATTAATACAGAACTGGCAAAGTTATGTGTCTTGTATGCATTCTGTTATTTAAAGTGTCTTTGTAGATTGACTTGTCATTTTTTGTGTGTTTGTAGGAGGTATGCAGGCTCTGGGGCTTCACCTGACAGACCCCAGCCAGCGTCTGGTCCAGAACTGTCTCTGGACTCTGAGGAATCTCTCAGATGCTGCCACCAAACAGGTACAACATGCAAGCATGCATGCACACACACTCTAACACAGAATGAAAGTCGTCACAAATGCCGTCATTTTGGAATTAGTGTAAAATGGACTGTAATGTAAAACCAAGTATATTAACACACCAGCCTGGACTGAAAGGATGGTAAGTTTTATTGGTCTTTGGTCAGGTGTAAAAAATCTACAGCTCCAGAGATACTTACGTCGACACTTTGGCAGCTCACTTAATTCTGTTTATTTTCAACATTATCCGGAAAGCAAAAGTCCTCTTGTTTTTCCCCTCATCTCTTACAACTTGTCTTTCTTCTTTAGGAGGGAATGGAGGGTCTCTTGGGGACCTTGGTCCAGCTGCTGGGCAGTGACGACATCAATGTGGTGACCTGTGCTGCTGGCATCCTCTCCAACCTGACCTGCAACAACTACAGTAACAAACTTATGGTCTGCCAGGTACGTATGAAGAAAAGAATTCAGAGGCTCTGTGTCACTATTTAGATATATCTGTTTATTCATAATTAATTAATATATTGTTTTAAGGGATTTCGAGTCTTGACTGTTTCAGTGTTGAATATTACATTATCAATCTCAATATGTTAGGTTGGAGGTATCGAGGCTCTGGTGCGAACAGTGCTCAGGGCTGGTGACAGAGAGGACATCACGGAGCCGGCCGTCTGTGCCCTGCGTCACCTGACATCACGCCACCAGGATGCTGAGATGGCCCAGAACGCTGTGCGCCTTCATTACGGCCTGCCTGTGGTGGTCAAACTTCTGCACCCTCCTTCCCACTGGCCACTAATCAAGGTCAGTCTCAGTCTCTTTTCTCTCCGCGTCCATCTTCCAGTATTTCTGCCATATAACCTGAAGAGGGAACCTGTTGATTACCAGCTCTTAAATATGCCAAATTTTGTTCCTATCTAGGCCACAGTCGGTCTGATCCGCAACCTGGCTCTTTGCCCAGCCAACCACAGCGCTCTGCGTGAGCAGGGAGCGATCCCTCGCCTCGTCCAGCTGCTCGTCAGGGCCCACCAGGACACCCAGAGGCGCACCAGCATGGGAGGAAACCAGCAGCAGTTTGTGGTGTGTAACCTAGCCAATAACCCCTCAGGCTATTTTCAGTCAGACGGCTCTAAATGTAAGTGTATTTGACTTCTACGGTCCATCGCTCTTACACACACAGGAGGGCGTGCGCATGGAGGAAATCGTGGAGGGCTGCACAGGAGCTCTGCACATCCTGGCCCGGGATGTCCACAACAGAATCGTCATCAGAGGACTCAACACCATTCCACTTTTTGTTCAGGTATTGATCCTTAGCAGTCATTGTGCAAGCTCACTGAAAAGTCCTCGTTCACGTGTTGGTAATTTAAAACGGGGAAAGAACAGAAATGCATCATCAGGAACTGTCAGTGTCATGCCATAACATGGCTTTACCTTTGCTTTTCAACAGCAGTTTCATTTGTTGGTTATTCCCTGCGACAGAAGTCTGACTGATGTTGTTGTTTAGCTTATGACTGTGTCAATAGGTGTTTTTTTAATAGAAATACTATTTAGGGACTAAATACACTAACACTAATGAGTTAGTGCTGATACTTAAGTAAACAATTAAGGAAGCTTTTGTTTGCTGTGTTCAACATCTCTTATTACTTCAGTGCAGTCAGTGACATGTTGCTCTTTTTGATTGTTTCGGGAGTTGTATCTTCTGTTAATGGCCTCAGTTTGTTTTATAACTTGAAACATAATTTATTTTTCCTAGTATTAATTTATTAAAATGCTCTTTTTGCTGTCCTAGTTGCTGTATTCTCCAGTGGAGAACATCCAGCGTGTGGCAGCTGGCGTGCTGTGTGAGCTGGCTCAGGATAAAGAAGCCGCAGAGGCAATCGAAGCTGAGGGAGCCACTGCACCCCTCACTGAGCTGCTGCATTCCCGTAACGAGGGCGTTGGTGAGTGCATATGCCAAATTATTCCCAACTTCCTCTGCATCTGCCTGCACGTACACTCTTAACTGGACTGGTGTTACTCTGCTCTGTCTTTTGTAGCAACCTACGCCGCTGCCGTCCTGTTCCGCATGTCTGAGGACAAACCACAGGACTACAAGAAGCGTCTGTCAGTGGAGCTGACCAGCTCTTTGTTTAGGACCGAGCCTATGGCGTGGAATGAGGTATGTTCACAAATACTCGACAGCAACTTCCATCATTGTAGTTGTATGCTTTCTCTTTTAAAAGTTTCATATGGATATTCTCAGCAATGTCATTGTTTTAAAGAACATAATGTGTCGAGCAAGAAATTTACCACAAGTGAAACAAAGAGACTTCCCCGTCCACAAAGTCTGTTTTTATTGGCCTTTCCTCATCACATTTTATTTTTATAGACTGGAGACCTGGGACTGGATATGGGAGCTCAGGGAGACCCTCTGGCTTACAGGCAGGATGGTGAGTGTCAGTTTTTCACGAATAAACTCTGGTCCACTTTGAAGCAAACCAAGACCCTCTGTTTTCAGGTGAACCAAAGTTTGGTTCTCTGGTCGACACCAAAGTTCATGTGAGCCTTCACTCCACCCAAATCAAACAAACTTTCCATGAAAGCGAACCAAAGTTTGTTTAGCTAGGACCAAATGTGATTGCTATTAAGGCACCCTAATATAAACATTAATATCACAAGTTATGTTTACCAGTACACAAATATCAACAAACACATGATTAGATTGTCAAATATGTCAGCTGAAAGATTCTGATCCAGTACATCCCATTATGGAATAAATGTAATTCCAACAGAGACGGTGGGTTCGAGCAGAACAGTGCCCACGCAAACACTTCTTCAGCATGTTCTCTTGGTCAAATTACTTTTTACTCTCCTTTTTTTTTTAACTACACTGTTCTCCACTGTCTCAACTTTTCATGCTACCTGCAGAGTTTATACCGGTTTACACCACAGAGCTTCAGATTATTTAGGGAGAGCTGCAGAAGAGCTGTTGTACATGATAATGGTTTAGTTTTGAGTAAGGACAAAAAGGCCACAGACGGGAGCAAAGCAGAGAAAGACGAATGAACTCTGATGCACTGTGAGGAAATGTGTGATGGGCAGCAAATATTAGATTAAATAGAACTTTATTTATCCTTTGGGAAGACTCCTTCAGGGAAGTTAAGGACAAATAATATAAAGATATAATGTCTGGATATCTTGGGAAAAGACTGAGTCTAGTGCTCATTTAAAACAAAACTGAAAATAAAGAATAAAACAAACTCTCCGTTTTGATAAAAATGGATCTTACTTTAGAGATAAAATTACTATATATTATGTTTTGGGCGTCTGCATCAGTCCTCTGTCATTTTCTGATACTGAACAAAGATCACTTTGCTACAAATTAGAGCCCATTTTTCTGTACAACTGTCTGATCCTAAGTCTAGCTTTTGAATTTCAGAGCTGAACAGATTTTCTTCTGAAGTTGTATGAAGCAAACAAAAATCATTGATCTTCAAAATGCTGTATTGCTGTATTGAATAATGTTTATTGTAAGGATTTCTTTCTTGGTTTAAACATTTTTGGCCACTTTTTACATTTCAAATGTATTTGTGTTCAGAATGGGAGGATCCCAGTCCATAAACGTACTTAGATTAACCGGGGAGCATCCATCAGGATTCTCCTTGGTTTGGTCTGATCGATAAATGATCAAAGCAGCTTGTTCGTGCTGTTAACAGACTCTATACTTGGTCATAGCTTTGATCAGCAGAGGGACAATAAACTGCAACAACCAGGAAACTTAATGTTACACACCTTATATTACAGAATGACATTTTTCGCGTTATGTTGATGTGTCTGGAGCAAACATACATACAGAAACAGAGTCTGCACACATGGTGATCAGTACTCTGAATACTGAGGTAAAATCAAAAATGTCACTGATTATTAGTCAAAGAAAAACAGAAAACAAGCGTTTAAGGTCTCCTTCAACCGACACTGTGGCTGTACGACTTGATTAAAGGAAACATGATCAAGATTGCACATCTTACAGTGTGATTATATGATCTTGTGCAGCTCTATTGAACACACACCCTGGTCAGAAGACTTAATTCAGAATCAGATACAAGAAAACTGCTCATGTGAGCAGCTACTTCAAGCATTTCCCCCCTTGTAAATCAGTCAACTTCTCCTGGCGTACAGCTCATGATTGTGCATTATATTAAAATCAGTATTCCATCATCCAGTTTATTTTTGCTTTCTCTTCAGATGGGGCCTACAGAGCTTACCCAGCAGCCTATGGCCAAGACACCCTGTTGGACCCAATGATGGAGGGTGCTGACTATCACGCCGACGCTCTGCCCGACCTGGGTCACCACACTGATCCATTGCCGGATCTGGGCCACACCCAGGACCTGATGGACAGCAACCAGCTGGCCTGGTTTGATACCGACCTGTAGGATTGGTGAGGAGTGCTTTCATTGAGAACTTTTGATATTTACAGTAATAACCTTCGAAACACTTTGACTAAATATGTTGCTTCTCTCTCTTGCAGTTGTATTCTGCTAGAACCTGCATTGTGATTGGCCTGTATTGTCTGAATCAGCGTTATGATTGGCCTGTAGAGTTGATAAAAGTAAAGAGAGAAATAAGGGGTCTTGGAAAGTGCCTGACACAAGAAAAAAAAAACAAAAAAAAACAAAGATGGTTGCCACGGGAGTGTTAAAGCAAGTCGAAGCAGGGGGCTAAGAAGGGGTTAAAGTATCAGAGAGATGTCGAATAACACAACGGAGGTCTTGGAGCAGGTTTTACCTTGATGGATGAGTGCACATGAGGTGGATCTTAAAAGTTTGAAACACACATATGTTTTTAGCCTTGCCTGTATTCTTATCAGTTTTGTTTCTATTTTTTCTTATTCTATTTTTTTATTTCTTTTTGTATTACTCATTCTCTGTTATGGTACTGACCCAGCTTGCCTTCGCACTAGCCATCTTCATTTTCTCTTCAATGCTAATCATTTGTAATTTTTATTTTTTAAACGTATATTACATGTAGTGTTAAGTTATAGTGATATTATACAATGTTCCTTTGGTTAATGGCCGAATGTGTAGAACACTAATAATCAGTTGAATTGTACTCTGACTTAAAGTGTAACATTGTGTAGTTTTTTTTATAATCTCAAAAATGGAGAATTATGCATTCTTAATATGTGCTTGTTTAAGCATAAAGTATGTCAGTGTCACAAATGTTCTAAAGAGGGGTTATGGGTAATGAGATTGAGGGTGGGTTTGGGGATAAATCTAGAGACAAGTGTTTTATATACAGTATCACTGGTAGGTTATCGACTATTTTGTATGCTATCATTGGATGTCTGATAGAAAAAGTCTTTAATGCTATCATTGGTGGTCGAATAAAACTCAGTTTTATGTGCTATCAAAGGTAGCTAGGTTGATGAACCAGTTGTAGTCCTGCTGTGCTTATTTTGGAGACGAGGTTATGACACGGCTGAACAATAAAATGGCATTTTATTTCATCTAGTGTCTATCTGAGTGTTTTGTTCATCTCATGCAGAGACACTGGCCTACTTTCCATACCCAAAACCCCACTCTGAACCTATGGAGGCAGAGCCTTCAGTGCTGCAGCCCCCAGCCTCTGGAACACTCTCCCTGCAGACATCCGTAGCGCTCCATCTCTGGACATTTTCAAAAACGTCTCAAGCACCACCTGTTCACCACAGCATACAGTCTTCATTAAACCACCCCTCACACAGTTTGTCCCTGTCTGTGTGGTCCTGTAAAGTGTCCTTGGGTTTCTTGAAAGGTGCTATCCAAATTCAAGATATTATTATTATTATTATTGTTACTATTGTGAACTTTAATGTGCGAGCCTTCTTTTTCAAGATTTGACATCATAAAGGTGAAATCTAGGAAGCGTTAATGGAAACAGGTTTTGGCATGTCTGCAGCCGCAGTAAACATTGGAGCACAGGTCTGGAATGCCAAACCACATCAGCTCTTTGAAACAGCAGTTGTTGGATACAACTTGAGTATTTACACTAAAAAATCCTGTTATGAGCTGGGCTGCAACAAAGAGCTATTAGCATTCTAAAACTTAATGTCTGAAAGAAACTTCAAACTTATTTCCAGGGCCTAAGGAGACCTCTGTAAAATGGAAAAAGAAGTACAGTATATGACCTCTTCATGTTAATCTTGAGGTTTGTAATTGTTTAGGTTGTATTTTAGGTGTAGAGACTTTCTAATCTCACTAACATTTATTTTTACCTCTATAAAGCAGTCATGTAGAATAAATTTAAATGTTGCAAAATTTGTGTGTTGAAATATTATCAAGTTTTTTTTTTCTGAGCAAATGCGTTTTCTCCAGAGTTATTTTTCATTTCAGCAGTTGCAGACTTTGTTTCAACCTAAAAACCTGAGTTGTCTCACAATCATAAGCATTAAACATAGAACAACATAGAATTAGTTCATAGAGAATTGTGCCAAATGTAACCTGTTTGAATTCAGAAGATGGAATTTGGTCTTAAAATGTACAAAGAGGGCCTCAAAAAGGTCCTGAGAGTTGTGTAATATCACATAATCTGTATATACCTGCAAGAACTTTCAAAATGTTCAACATTTCTGTAAATCACTTATCTTTGACGCACTGTCTGAAACTATTTGTCATTGTAAGAGCAAGCAGGACAGAAATCTTAATGTTAATCAGTCGTGTAAATCTGAAAGATTACATCCAGACTTAAAGTTGTAGTTTTCACCTATAAACTTTACTAACAATATGTTTTACATCAATCCTTCAACTATAGCCAACCTCTTAATTTAATGTCAAGAAAAAGCTGAGTACCCTGTTTGTAAAGTTTGCTCTTGGTCTACAGATACAGAAAATAATATACTGCTCAAGCATGATAAAGTGATCAAGCAATACCCTTTAGAAACACTAGACTGTATGCATCTGTATGCTGATGACACTATATTTCACTGTTGTGTTGACTACCTTAAAATAATCTGTCTTTGTACTTCTCAGACTCAGTTTTAAACGTGGAAGCAGCAAAACAAGATTCATGCTTTTCGCTGAGGTAGAGAAGTTGCCTTTACATTCTTCACCTCTCCTCACTGGGTAAAATGAATGAAAGACTAACAGTGTGTAGATATCTCTGTTAAAGAAGAAAACTGTAATACATTTTTGAGTGCACTGAGACATTTGGCACTACACCCTGAAGAAGGCGCAAGTCAATACGCCTCAGTGTTAATGAAATAAAAGAATTAAAGGTCTTTTAACATTTTTAGTACCTGGACCGGGTTTTAAGTTTTCCTCATTTTTCTTGATATGTTTCCTGTTGGCTTGACGGACATCAGAGGCGCTCCGGCCCTCACTTCTAATCTTGAAATAAGGACAAATTTTCCAAAATAACAGCTTTAACAGTCTGATAAAAAAGACACAATTAAAGCACAAAATGAACATTTTTGACTCGAAGTTTGTTGCAATGATTCTCAGTGTTGGTTTGAAGGTGAACAGATGTTAAGGATATGTGGCCGACTGAGGCTTAAATGTTGTAAGTCCCCATTCTTGACGAAATAATTTACATCCTCAATTTTGCACATCAATTTTTTCATCTCTGTTAGTGGGGTTCTGCTGTAAAAAGGCTGGTTTAGTGTTTTAAGGGAAAGACTGCATTATATAAGTGCTAAGATGTGGCATTTCCTTTTCACATTGGCAGATTCAATAACTTTGAGAACTTGTATCACAGACCATATTGTAATTACTTTTAGGGAGGCATTTCAAAAATGTGACATAAAACCTCAGGGGATGATTAAATGTTGGAGAAATATCCACTGAATGTGACAGAAATGTCTGTTATTGTGCTGAGGATTTTACCAGTGTTATAAAACTAGACTGAAAAGTTAATTGATGTCATTCAGTCATTCAGAAGTTTGTGTTTGTATTGAGGGTCCTTTCAAGAAGAAAATCTCAACTATTTAAGTTTTCTTTTATCCATTGTCGTTGTTCTGACTGTTCAGGGTTCAGCAGTCCATCATGTTCAAGGTCCTAAAAGTTTTACCTGCAGACAGAAAACTTTAGAATATTGTTAGAAATAAAAAAGTATCCAGGTTCAAAGCTTAAACGTATCCACGTTCAAAGCTTTCTATCCCTGAAGAGGGTTTACATTGAGTCTTTTGATTGCAAAGACAGTCAGCAGCCTCATAAACACTGAAGTACAAGTCATGGCTACAGTGGTTATGTAACATTTAAGTGCTTGTTTGAGTGAGGGGACACAAATGTGTGCAGGAGAAAAGTTTGAAGTAATTATGAGAGCAGTTTATCAAGAAAAAGAGAAGTTAGACTGTCATCTGAGGTAAGGAGGTGGGCATCTTTGAACTTCTGTCATCACGTAAAGAGTGACTGAAGAGTATTCAATAGGAGATTTAGTCTTGAAGATATATCGTGTAAAAGAGGAGTGAAACCCACAGTTAGATTAATCAAACATGCTGCACATAGGAACTTAAAGCAGGGATCATCAACTACATTTGTACAAGGACCATTTATGTCCCTGACAGGCCCAATGAGGGCCAGATTTCAAAAGGAAATTAAAATAATGTGAATTTTGTCTAATTATTATTTCATTGTTTTCCGAGCCTTTAAAAATGAGATCAGTCTCTACCACCCATACTGCTGCCCATCAAATGGAGGAAAGAGATTTTTTTCTTTTTTCTGTGGCTGTTATGTCCATTCCTGGTATTGATACCTATATGCTCAGCCTCTGAATATTTGCCAATAAGGCTGATCGATGAATTCCTGTAAAATGGATCAAACATTAAAGGGATACGCCAACATTTTTTTCCCTGCGTGTCTTGCCTCACTCCTGAGTCCATGACAAGCAGATAGACACCATTCGTTCGACTGTGCGTGCAGTAACAAGGAAGAGAAATTAGCAAATTATTTTAGCTCAAACACTGGGAGTCAATGGGTAGCATTAGCCTGCCTCTGCCTACAGTCATCAGATAAACTCTTCAACAACTCTAAATGCTCCTGTGTGCTTGTTGTGGCTTGTTTTTTTTTATGTTACATTATTTATTTTTAGGCTAAGATTAGCACTTTATGTAATTTTCAAAGGAAATACATGCAAAACTAAACTGCAGGGTGCATGTGCAAACCACCACGCATGTGCTTTTGCTCTACATACAAACATGTCTGCAGTTGTTTTGCGCATGCACCCCGCAGTTTAGTTTTGCATTTCTTTGAAAATTACATAAAGTTCTGATCTTAGTTTAAAATAGATAATGTAACATAGAGCAGTAAAAAAAACAAGTCAAAACAAGCACACAGGACCATTTAGATTTATCTGATGGCTAAAGGTAGAGGCAGGCTAACGCTACCCATTGACTCCCAGTGTTTGAGCTAAGCTAACTAGTGGTGAGCAATCTCTGCCCATCTCTTCCTTGTTACTGCACGCACAGTCGAGCGAATGGTGTCTATCTGCTCGTCACGGACTCGGGCGTGATGCAAGACATGCAAACAAAAAAAAAAGTTGCGTAACCCTTGAAGTCATGCCTGATAAAATTGTTTTTGGGGGTTGCTTAATCATATTCGTATATTCAGTTTTCATTACTGCTAATATATGTTCACAATCACTAATGTTCAAAAGAACCTTTAGTTTTGGGGTACAGACAGCTCTAAATAGTGCTCAATTCTCTCTGTCTGAAGAGCTCCTGCCCCTCTAAGACTCCTGTCCTCATGTGGGCCCAGTCCACTCTGACTGGTTTACAGGTCAGCTCTGTGGTAATTGGTGGGGTCAGGCTTGGCACCGTGTTGTCTGGGGGGAGCAGTATGTTTTAGGCAGCTGTTGGCAGTCATTAAACAACATCAATAATCTTAAAGAGGCAGCTGTAAACAGTAGAGTCTTCAACCTTGATTTAAAAGAACTGAGTGTTAATAGACCTGTAGTCCCCAATATCCATCCATTATCTACACCGCTTATCCCTTTCATAGTTGCTGGGGGCTGGGGTCTATCCCAGCTGACATTGTGCAAGAGGTGAGGAAAACAAAAAGTGTCACCAGTAAAGTCTACTCGCACACTAGTTGACCAAAATTGAGTACATGAACTCCAAATTGAGCTACGGTTGATACCACCAATATCAATTTATGCTCATACATTTTTCCATAAGCTTTAATAAAAATACAAGCAGACTTTGGGCATTTACAGTTTTATTGCAAAAATAAGGTGCTCCAAAGAGTTGTCAGGTACAAACAGGTCAAAAACAAAATCCCTGAGCATTCTGGGTAAAAGCGGGTCCAGAGTAAATAATGTAAGCGCTGTAATGAGCAGCAGTGAACAGACCCCTGAGTGCACAACAGTCCTGCTCATGGGCTGAACAGCCAGTCCATGGTGTGTGCTGCCCTCTGCTGGGGAGACTGAGACCCTTCAGCTGGTTCCAGCATGAAGCTGCCAAGAGTCCAAGCTGAAGCTCCTCTGCGACCAAACTCTGACAGACATGCTGCACAGAGAGGTTTCATGGTACAGAGCAGAGGGACTTCTCTGTTTCAGGATGGATTAGATAGAGAAAGGACTGCTGAACTGCTTCTCACATCTGATCTCAGTTTCCTTTGGAGCTTAAGATTTTGGAAGGAGGAGGTGACGGCATATCTTGACAGTCTGCTCATGTTCATCTTTTGGACCTTAGTCTTGTTGTTTCTTCTCTCAACTTCTGCAGCCAGTTCAGAGAGGAGCGGCAGGATCCCTCTGAAGTGACACCGCACCATCTTCTGGGATTCAGACTCCTTTTGTCCAGGGGATTTGGGACTGGAATATACACAAAAATAAGATAATTTTGAATCCTTAAGAGCAATTTCCTTCTCCAGTCCTGGCTTTTCCCAAAAACTTGCCTTCTGAACCCAGTTTAGACAAAAGGAGGCTGAGGGTTTCCTTGACAGGTTGTCTCTACTCACATCTCAACAGTGTCAGCTTGTTAACAAGCTACTTAAAGGAAACAAACAAATTTAGAGATTCAGGCTGAAAACTTTAATTGTACTGAAAAGAATGGCCTTTTGTAAATCATGAACAGAAAACTTATTGAAATATTGCATTTTCAAGTTTCAGTCTCGCTGAGAAGTAAAGTGCTTTAAAATGTGTTTAATCAATGACTTAACTACAGACACAGTGTGATTTACCTGCATTTGAAAGGCTGATGTTGTTACTATTTATGGATAAAACTCAATATATACTTATATAGAGTTAAAGCTCTGTAAAAATAGAAGACATGAATGTTCTTTAAAAACAAGTCAAATGTTAGCTGCTAACACTGTTAAAACTTATGGGGTATGATGTTCTTAGAAAAAAATGACTTAAAGCTTAAAGTTCTAGAAACTGTGAAATTTTGAATTCAATTCTTGAAGACTCTTTTAACACTGAAACAAAGTTTTAAAGGTCAATTACTGTTAAACTTGTGAACAGCTCTGTTTACCTATGTAGAGCTCTTTTAGATCTCTATTTAAGATTGATAAACTGTTATTAAAAATCATCTTTTGGTTGTATTTAATCTTTGAAAGCTTTTTAAACCTTTTCAAACTCTACACAATCTCAGTCATGATTATAGAAATCCACTTTTCAAATAATTCACTCCATACAGATGTTACATTCATCTCTTTGAAGGATCAAAAGATCCTTTTGAGCCTTATCAGAGCTCCTTTTTTACATTTTGTGGCTTCAGAAAGCTCAGTCGTGCTGTAAGGAACCAAGAATAAAGTTTAAGCAGCTCTGGTAAATTGTTTTGACAAGGCTCTGCAAAGCCATCCTTAAAATCCAGCAAAACCTCTGGAGAAAAAAAACAACTCACTGAAAGCTCTGCTGAAGCTTTAATGAATCCCGAGATGTTTGGTTACGCTCACAAAGAGCTCTCTTTTAACTACCTCTAAACTCAATGACAGCTCCATGAGGATATAAAGCATCGTTAAACCTTTTGAATTTCTCAAACTGAGAACTGCTGTATGAAACTCTTCATGAATCTAAAACTGTTTTAATGTTAAACCCTCATGAAAGCTCTGTTTAACTCTATTCTGTGAAGACTAAAATATTTTCTGATAAAGACACGTAACTTTAAGACTACACTTAACATAATGCTAACCAGTCTTTTCTTATCTAATCTCAAGCTTGAATAAACCAAACTCCCCCAAATCACTGTAATCATGCTCATAAATATTGCACTAGGGCGGGATAAGTTTATCCATATAGCACAACAACAAGGCAGTTCAAAGAGCTTCACACATCAGAACACAATCCAGTTTATTTAAGCTGAAATGGGGGTTTGAGCTTGTCTGCAGGTTCTGGTTTTCCTCTAAACCTGTTTGCCCTCTAAGTGTTAAGTGCAGGTTAACATGCTGCTGAATCTGAATGAGGATCACTGATGTTAATGAAACAAGTCATTATGTAGAGCAAAAGGCTGCAGGTTTGATGTGTAAACTGCTGCACTTTGATTGGATGGCTCATCAGAAACACTTCACTATACACTTAAATGTCAAAAAGCTGAAAAGCAACACTTGTCTTGGTAGAAACAGAGAAATACTGTGTCCCCAAATAGTTCAGTATCCCCAAATAGTTCAGTATCCCCCATGTCGTCATGGGTCAGTATGCTTGACTCAAATATCATTAATGTTTTCTTTTTTCTTTAACTTTTAAATGTCCTTGTGAATATTTAAAAGTTTTTTTAATAAGTCCTCTGAGGAAAACACACATATGGAGATGAACAGACTGCATAAGAGTTAAAACTAGTGTCTTTTATCTGTTTTTAGAGCAGAAAGACTTTAGATTTACACATTTTGATGAGTTTTAATGTTAATCTGCATGTAGAAAGCAGTGCAATGCAATCTGGGTAGCAAAGTCGAATGGCTGCATTGTTTCTAATGAGCACCTCTAAATAAATCAGTTTTAAAGTTTTTTTTAAAAAAGTTATATGTTATAACTTTATAAAAAGTTATAATGTTTCACTAAAGACTTAAACCTGATAAATTGTTTTAGAAAATCTGACTTTAATGGCCGTAAACCACATTAACCTGAAAAGTCTAGAAAATAAAGTCATGATCTAAAAAACTATGAACTGCCTGCATTAGAAATATTTTCCCTTCACACCATATTTTTCAGACTTTTATGCCTGAAGTCTTCAAAACAAAAGTCATTTTCAGTGATGAAGACATTTAGGTGGGAGCTCCTGTTTGGTTAATCAAGAAGAAAGATGTGAGAAGAAAATGATGCACCCATTTAACACAACTACCCAGACTGCGTTGCTCAAAACTGCAGCTTATATGTGATTTTACCTTGTGAAATTATAAGCTATTTTTCTTGTGTAAGACACATATCAGATACAGAGACATTCGTTTCTGAAGGTGAATCTGTCTTACTAAGCAGAGTTTGATTTAAGTTGGGACGGCACCAGGAAGAACAAACTTCCTCAGCACACCTGAACGTGATGAAGAATCAGCTGAAGTGTGTCTGCTGCTCCTCCGAGAGGACGTCTCAGGTGAGTAGTTTGAACTTTTACTAAATCAAATAATGAACTGTTTACACAAAATAATGGCCATTTAGTGATTAATTTATTGTTAAATACTTAATGATATTTGTATGTTTGGGTGTCTTTGTTCACAGCGTAGTGGACTGAATTCCCAAAGTAGAATTGTTCCTATTTACCATGTGCAGGTGTCTTTTTAAAACTCACACGAAAAATGTTACGAAAGAAAACTTAAATCTATGAATAATTTAGCCAGACATTTTTATTAAAGAACTTGTTAGACCCTGATTCCCTCCTGTTGTGGGTGAATCAATCTTCTTTTTTTTTTTTAAAGATTCTGTCCTTCATTTACACAGAGGTAAGCAGATTATGTTATCAAGTGGACATGAGAGTTTCATCCTGACTGAAATTAAATGAAACTAGAAATATATGTCCTTCTTTTTTCTGAAAAGAAAAAAATTTATAAAATTAATCCACTGCTGCTGCTGCCAACCCTTGATTTCATATACACACTCTGAATTTCACTTTTTAGGTTTTGGCTTGTTGTTCTTCTAGAGGTTGAATAATGTCTCTATATTGTATGAGCACATCTTTTTGAGGTTTCCTAAAGTTGAAAAGTTATAAAAATGTAAAAGTCACTGATAATAAATAAGAAATTTCTGATGCAGTAATGAGGATTACCCAGTATGAAGCCTCAGCGTATTCAGTTCTTGCCTTTGATTTCACTTCTGATTCACCACCTATATTCATGCTTGCTGCTATTTTGAAATGAACTGAATACAAGAGGGTCTGATAATCATTTAAGTCTGATTATAAAAGTACAGTCAAGAATTAATCTCTACATATTCTTCTGACTTTAAAGGCTGGAAAAATTAATTTCAACAAATTCTAAAAAATAGAGAGAACCAAGAAACAATAACACCATGCAAATTTGTCTCTAGTCAGAGAAAGGATTATTTGAAATCCTTTATGCTTTTAAATCACTATTTTAAAGAAAATGCTATTTAACAATGCAGCATTGTTACCTCCACCACAGAGGTTATGTTTTTGTCACCATTTGGTGGTTTGTAGGTTTGTTTCCTTGTTAAGAGGATAATTTAAAAAATGGGATTTTAGTGGTGATCTGAATCAGGATGCAGACCCAGGATTTTTAAAAAGAATTTAAGATTTCTAAACCAGCAGTTTTTTTTTTTTTACCTTTTTTTCTTAACTCAGTGACTTTGGAGCAGATTTTGCTGACATTGTCAGGGAATGTTGGTCATGGTACAAGGACAAAGTGATAGGATTTAAGTGGTGATTCAAGTCCAGATGTGGATCCAGGATTTTACAAGGATTTGTTAACCACAAGATAGTTTTCCACATTTTTGATAATAACTCGGACAGTTCACAATGTTGGAAATGCCTAGGCGGAGGTTTGTTCTCTTGGAGCGCTTCTGGTACAGATCTAATGTTACAGTTGTTTCATGGAGTCCATTATCTGCCTAAGTACAAATAATAAATTATATGTTTATTTGCACTTGTGTTTATGGGATATTGAACTCAAAAAGTTGGAGAATCTGAGAGATTTTCTGTAGAGAAGACTAAAGAGTTTGATTAGACCCCCAGAGTGTTCACATAAAAATGCTAATGACCCTTGGGTAATGGGCTCTGTGATCTCTGACCCCACCTCCAGCATTAACAGCTCGTCACCTCATCAGAAGGTGCAGTGCACACCCTCTGCTGCCCCATTGTCACTCAAGGAGATAAAGCTGCCCCAGATCACTTGATACCTACAGGTGTCTCTGCTGAGGAGAAGAAGAGGCAGCACTTCTGCTCAGTGAGAGCTGACTTTATAATATCACAGGACACAATGAAGTACAACATGAGGTCTGCAATGGGGAAGTTTGGAGCTCAGCAGCACATTACAGCTCCAGTCTGCAGCTCCCAGCTACGCCTGTTAAAAAAGAGCACCACCTACCTGTCGAGGATTGCTGTGGCTCTTCAGGATGCTCCTGGGAAGATGCTCACCTTCACACAGGTTAGAGATTTACTCAAAGAATGTAACTCTATAAAGGGTCATCACTCAGCTGTGGTCAAAAAGTCTAAACTGGTACACAGGACTTCACTGAGCTTATTGAGTTTCTTTAAGGTTTTAGAGCTTTCATATGATTTACAATTTTAAGAAATCAGTGGTAGAGCTTTCATTTAGTTTAAGAAGAGCATTTATAGAATTTGGATCAAGGTTTTATCTGGTTGTAGCAGAGCTCTATTCAAGTTAAAACACAGAATTCATTCAGCTTGAACAGAGCTTACTATGGAGTTAAATAAGAGTTCATGCTGGTATTTTGAGTGAGCTCCCAAAATACTTGAAGTCTGATAACACTAAATAGACTCAGATTATTATCAAGTTTATGTTTATTTTAACCAAACCTTAAGTAAAGTTTACATGAGTTTTAACAGAGCTATTTACAGTTACAGCACAGCCTTGGTGAATAAACTGGATTTTAAAACTAAAAACAGAGCTGTGTGTACTTTCGACAGAGTTATCGTTGTCTCATCAAAAATTCTTAAGAGCTTTCATTAAAAAACAGAGCAACACAAAACCCATGATATAGCTCTTGTGAAGTAAGTACTGAAGTGTATAATTCTCAACAAAGTTTCAGTTCAAAAGGTGAGTTTTATATCGTTGAAAAAGTTTTTTGAAACTTTACAGGGCTTTCATTTAACTGGAGCTTTCTACACGATCTTAACAGAGCTCTTGCTCTTAATAAAACTTATTTCCATTGTTTGAGTGAAGATTATATATGCTTTTACAGTTTGTAATACTGTTTGAAGAGCTCTTTAGAAAATGTTTATCACTTGTGGGGTGAAATCTGAGCAGTGCAAAACAGAACTGTTATTGAGAAACAGTTGAATTTTCTCTTAATTATAAACATTGTTTTGACATGGATGTAACGTATTTGGGCAGTGTCATAAAATGTATCCAAAACTTTTGTTGTTTATTGGCCTCTTAATTTAGCTAAAATCAAGACAAAAAAAGGTTCTTAACAGAGTTTTAACAAAGCGTTTTATAAAATTACCAGTGGAGCTCTCAGTTTGAGCAGAGCTTCCGTGCAGCTCAACAGAGCCTTTAGAATTTTAATGCAACAACACACGATAGGCCTTTTCTGAGTAATCTCTGATGTGTTCAGCTCCAGCAGAGCCCTAAAAAAGCCTTTATTTAGGGCTTTTATAAAGCTCTAATGGAGGTTCATAAGTTAAAATATCCACCGTTTTAGGTTCAAAGTTTAAACAGAGCTTTCTTTGATGAAGAAAGTCTGAAGAATTAGAGCTTCCATTTTTCAATCATGTTCAAGCTGAAAGTTTCAGAGAGCTTTTACTGATTTTAACACAGATCTCTGAGAATTTTGATAAAGATTTCTAAAAATTTTGAGCATTAGGAGGTCCAATAAAGATTTTTACGACTTTGGAGCATTAACAGACTTCATAAGGTTAAAACATTTTATCTATTTTATCTATTTTATTATATATTACATATGTTTCAAGCATTCTGAGGTCTTATTTGATTATCATTTTTCCAAATTTTCCTCTGGTTATATCACAGTTCACTATTGTATTGATTCTCAAAATCTGTGACAGTTTTTATCTCTTTTGTGAAGCCTTATCACCATTTTTGTTTTTCCATTGTAGCATCTAAAATCTGGTTTTCTCATTGGTTATTTGTAGTTGATGGAGAAGCTGCTGCCGCTCATGAGTGAAGACAGAAAGTCTGTAGAGAACAACATCAGAGTGTGTTTGTCAAGCAACAGCTGTTTTGTCAAGGTATGGCTTAATCTTTATTTTTTTCTGTAAGTAATGATTTTTGTCAACAAGTGATGGATAATTTAACTTTGTGGACAAAATGCTTAAAGGTTAAACTATTCTTTGCTGTATTTTTTCCAGATCCCAGTGGTTCCAGACACTCTGGACAGCAAGAAGAACTACTGGAAACTGGACACGAGTAAGATCACAGCAAAGATGGTGCGCCGTCACTTCAAGGGGATCCTGCAGCTGTTTCCAGAGCTGGCCTCCAAAGTAGAGATCGAGAACTCAAGCAGAGCATCAGATCACAGCCCAGCCCCTGCCTCTCCTAAACTTCCAGCCTGCAGAGATGTTCAAATCAGATGTGAGGTGAAGTTCAGCGGCCCTTTCTCCATTGAATCTCTCCTTAGGAGAGACAGCCCTTCCACCCAGGTCCCCTCGGCTTCTCCTCTGTGCAGCACATCAGTCAGTGTGGAGCAGGGAGTCGGGGCAAAGAGGAGCTTCAGTTGGGACCCTCAGCATCCTCGTCTTCTTCAAACTTCAGCTGGGTTTCCTCCTGTCTGTCCATCAGGTGGCAGCACACACCATGGACTCTCAGTTCAGCCCATGAGGACATACTCCGAGCCCCCATTCCAGGTCTACTCCAGAGCTGCTCCATACTACAGCAGCCCTCACAGCAGTTACATCACCCACTCGGTGCCCACTTTTACCCATAACGCTCCGCGATACCGTTTGTAAATACACTTAATACACCAGAGTGCACTTTTAAATGTTGAGTGTTTTTGAGTGGACTGTACACTTCAGAGATATTTCTGGAAAGAAGACACATGGTCTCATGTATACCAGGCTGAGTTTCTTATATTTATGGCTCAAGTTTGTTTGTAGATACACATTTGTTCTTGTGTCCTATTTGGTTTTGTCCTAGTGAGCTAAGAAGATGATTTTTTTCCCCCACAGACAATGATGAAAAGATTTTGTTGTATATTTTTCTAAAAAAAAATTGGGGTCTGTGTGTCACCGCTAGAGGGCAGCCTAGTTTTTAAACCCAAATGCAATCTTTTTTTTTTGTTTTATCATTGCCTTCAGTCAAACCCATTAAAGGTGTTTATTCTTGTATCATTTTGCAACCATTGTCATTTATAATCACTGTATGTTTTGGTTTTCTACTTGACTCTGTGTAGACTTCTCATGCTAGCCTAAAATCTTGGTCATGCCATGATCCAGGCCACAATCACACACATCATAAATTACGGAGCCTTTTTATTAATCACACAGTCTGATAGTGATTATATTCAAACTTTGAACATTGCACTTGCCGAGGCTGCAGTCACCCTATTTATACTGTGATATAATACAGAGTTCAGTGACCACAGTGTCAAGGTTAAGCTGAGCAAATATGTTAGTGATGGAGGCTGTTTGCAGCATGACTGTCTGTGCAATAACCCAGTTAGTCTGACAACATCAGAAGTTAATGAGGTAGACATAATGTGCAAAATAAGAGCTCTGTTTGCTCAGTGTGTCCAGACTGCTACAAAACTACACTGATGACCAAATGCTCACAAACTACGCTCAAGTCTGAAGGATGAATCTGCAGGTTTATCAAAGCAAACCCAATTCATTAATCAGACTTTGATTGTTCGGCATTTTTTAACCACCTAAAATGTATCTGTTTGTCTCACGTAAAGTCTGTGAACTAATCGGTCACTCCTCCCACATCAAAAGCTGAAATAAACAGGAACTGGAAATCAAGGAGGTGCCATCATGATTTTGTTTTGGGGAACACAGAGTTTGAAACTGATTGGGCAATACTTGAACTGAATGTGTAGGATAATAAAGCATTAATCGTCATAAAACAAAGTAAATTGAGTTGATAAGTGCAAAAGGTAACAGCAAGGACATCATAGGATTGTCATAAAAGATATCTTATATGTGGCTATCAGATTTGAGAAATCTTAAAGCATAATGATGACCCAGGAAGATAAAACAAATCCATGGAGACAGCATACATAAAAACTAAAATACGACTGATATAACTGAGATGAGTGAACAATGATAAAACCATCAATCTATCCATCATCTAGCCCACTTATACCTTTATGGATCATGGTAGGCTGGAGCCAATTTCGTCTAGTATTGGGAAAGGGGGGGTGCACCCTGAACCAGCACCAGTTGATAGTCAGACAACCATTCATACATTCATCCACCGTTAAGGGCAATTTGGGCTCACCTGTTAAGTTAATGGGCATGTTTTTGGTCAGCGGGAGGGAGCTAGAGTGCATGGGGAGAACATGCAAATTCCACACAGAATCAGGGTTTGAACCAGCAACCTTCATGCACGTGCACTATCTGCTGTGCCATCGTGCTTCCGGGCGATAAAATTTTTTGGAGGTGATCAAAAGACATAAGAGTAGTATATCGTCCTACTCCTTAGTAAGTTACCATTAAACAAATCATCTAAACCATTATAAACTATCAAAAGGTTTAAATCTCCAGTTGAAATTATTATCGGGGAAGTTTTGTGTGTGGACCTTGTCTAGAGCAATTTAATAAAATGGCAGCCATCTTGAATAAGCACTGAGAAATTTGATTCTGTGACCATGATGTGGTGGCTCATGTGTTTATGAATGAGGCACTTGAGGTCAAACTTCAGTAGAATTAATAACAATGGTGAAAAGGGGCACACATGGTTTCATGATGTTTTAGTAATGACATGATTCAGAGGTACAATACAATGTTGGATGCAGCCACAAACAATCAATACCATTTTGTTTTCACCAAGTGGTCTGGCTTGGTTGAGTAGACTTTCATAGAGTAAACCATAATCTTGCATTTCTTTTATTAATTCTAAAATTATTTGGGGGCTTTTCTGACTTTGTTTGACAGAGAGAGGCAATGGACAAGGTTGGACAGAGTGGGGTAAAATGGGAAGAAAAAATCCCTCACAATAACTGTGGAGTACACAGGCCACATTATTTGACACAGCAGCTAGCATCACCTGATTCTTGATTCTCCACAGCAAATCACACTGTTAGTTTGTAGACTGCAGTGTTCCCAGGGTTTTATATGTACACTGTATTCCCAAACAGAAGTATAAAAAAAAAACAGAACTGATGAGGAGTCTGTTTAGCAGTGGAAACACAAACACTTGCGTATCATATCACATTTACTGAAGATACACTGGCAAAGAGTCAAGGAATATAGAAAAGAAGACATTCCTGAACTTCTCCTGCATGGTGGCTTCTTACATACTGTTGTCATGCTTGTATAAACACTCACCTTGACTAGAGAGTGTGCAGGTAACGACAGAGGTTAACAATACAGATGCTAATTTCTTACATCACCATTCAAACAAAAGATCTTTTAAAACCTCTGACCGGCTCAGCAGCAAGTCTCAAAGTAGACACGCAAATATTGTGCAAGTGTCAGGGGTTATCTCTGATTTTGTAACAAAGACAACAAGAGACAATCCTAAAATCAGATCAGATTAGAAGGCCGATGCTCATGCCCCCTTTAAAGTGTAAATGTATACTCTGAGATATGTTGTCCAGCAAGTGACACCAGAATTCTTCTTTAAAGCTACTGTAAGGACTTTCTAATGTTGGTTGTGAAACAAACTGAATTTGATTGATTGTATTTTACAAGAGATTAGTTACCTCAGTATATTTTTCTAATGCTACTAGGTTGCTAGGGAGATGCCAAATGCTCAGATTGTTTACATTTTTCACAGTTGAGACTCACAGCAGGGTGGACATTTGACTGTAAAAAGACAGTTGGCAACCATTTCTCACTATTTTTGCATGAAGAGGACAAGATCAGCAAAGGGATCAAATGCCACCAAAATATTAACACCTTCTACACATTCTCATCTGGGTTCTGTGATAACTCTGAAGACTGTTGGGAAGTTCCCGTGGAGTTTCAACGGAGCTTCAATGTGGGCCTAAAAATAACGTTTTAACCAAATTTGTTTATTTCAAGACTTTTATGGGTTTATCTACTTTTACTAGCTTTATCTATCAACACTAAGGTTTGGTAGAGCTGATATGTCATAGAACATAAATCCCACTTTCATTAAAAATTCAGTTAAATTTTTGTATCTTTCATTGTTCTCGGGTCTTAAATTGGTTAGTCTTGGATATTAGGAGTTCAAATAGAGGAGTCACTTTTCTTTTTGGGGGACGTTTTTGTAGATATTGTGTTATTGTTGTGCCAGAGCTGTCATGAATAGTTAATCAAGCTTT